>JAVLUU010000186.1:2640000-3075011 GCA_032206185.1 Columba guinea | reverse complement strand
CTAACCCTAACCCTAACCCTAACCCTAACCCTAACCCTAACCCTAACCCTAACCCTAACCCTAACCCTAACCCTAACCCTAACCCTAACCCTAACCCTAACCCTAACCCTAACCCTAACCCTAACCCTAACCCTAACCCTAACCCTAACCCTAACCCTAACCCTAACCCTAACCCTAACCCTAACCCTAACCCTAACCCTAACCCTAACCCTAACCCTAACCCTAACCCTAACCCTAACCCTAACCCTAACCCTAACCCTAACCCTAACCCTAACCCTAACCCTAACCCTAACCCTAACCCTAACCCTAACCCTAACCCTAACCCTAACCCTAACCCTAACCCTAACCCTAACCCTAACCCTAACCCTAACCCTAACCCTAACCCTAACCCTAACCCTAACCCTAACCCTAACCCTAACCCTAACCCTAACCCTAACCCTAACCCTAACCCTAACCCTAACCCTAACCCTAACCCTAACCCTAACCCTAACCCTAACCCTAACCCTAACCCTAACCCTAACCCTAACCCTAACCCTAACCCTAACCCTAACCCTAACCCTAACCCTAACCCTAACCCTAACCCTAACCCTAACCCTAACCCTAACCCTAACCCTAACCCTAACCCTAACCCTAACCCTAACCCTAACCCTAACCCTAACCCTAACCCTAACCCTAACCCTAACCCTAACCCTAACCCTAACCCTAACCCTAACCCTAACCCTAACCCTAACCCTAACCCTAACCCTAACCCTAACCCTAACCCTAACCCTAACCCTAACCCTAACCCTAACCCTAACCCTAACCCTAACCCTAACCCTAACCCTAACCCTAACCCTAACCCTAACCCTAACCCTAACCCTAACCCTAACCCTAACCCTAACCCTAACCCTAACCCTAACCCTAACCCTAACCCTAACCCTAACCCTAACCCTAACCCTAACCCTAACCCTAACCCTAACCCTAACCCTAACCCTAACCCTAACCCTAACCCTAACCCTAACCCTAACCCTAACCCTAACCCTAACCCTAACCCTAACCCTAACCCTAACCCTAACCCTAACCCTAACCCTAACCCTAACCCTAACCCTAACCCTAACCCTAACCCTAACCCTAACCCTAACCCTAACCCTAACCCTAACCCTAACCCTAACCCTAACCCTAACCCTAACCCTAACCCTAACCCTAACCCTAACCCTAACCCTAACCCTAACCCTAACCCTAACCCTAACCCTAACCCTAACCCTAACCCTAACCCTAACCCTAACCCTAACCCTAACCCTAACCCTAACCCTAACCCTAACCCTAACCCTAACCCTAACCCTAACCCTAACCCTAACCCTAACCCTAACCCTAACCCTAACCCTAACCCTAACCCTAACCCTAACCCTAACCCTAACCCTAACCCTAACCCTAACCCTAACCCTAACCCTAACCCTAACCCTAACCCTAACCCTAACCCTAACCCTAACCCTAACCCTAACCCTAACCCTAACCCTAACCCTAACCCTAACCCTAACCCTAACCCTAACCCTAACCCTAACCCTAACCCTAACCCTAACCCTAACCCTAACCCTAACCCTAACCCTAACCCTAACCCTAACCCTAACCCTAACCCTAACCCTAACCCTAACCCTAACCCTAACCCTAACCCTAACCCTAACCCTAACCCTAACCCTAACCCTAACCCTAACCCTAACCCTAACCCTAACCCTAACCCTAACCCTAACCCTAACCCTAACCCTAACCCTAACCCTAACCCTAACCCTAACCCTAACCCTAACCCTAACCCTAACCCTAACCCTAACCCTAACCCTAACCCTAACCCTAACCCTAACCCTAACCCTAACCCTAACCCTAACCCTAACCCTAACCCTAACCCTAACCCTAACCCTAACCCTAACCCTAACCCTAACCCTAACCCTAACCCTAACCCTAACCCTAACCCTAACCCTAACCCTAACCCTAACCCTAACCCTAACCCTAACCCTAACCCTAACCCTAACCCTAACCCTAACCCTAACCCTAACCCTAACCCTAACCCTAACCCTAACCCTAACCCTAACCCTAACCCTAACCCTAACCCTAACCCTAACCCTAACCCTAACCCTAACCCTAACCCTAACCCTAACCCTAACCCTAACCCTAACCCTAACCCTAACCCTAACCCTAACCCTAACCCTAACCCTAACCCTAACCCTAACCCTAACCCTAACCCTAACCCTAACCCTAACCCTAACCCTAACCCTAACCCTAACCCTAACCCTAACCCTAACCCTAACCCTAACCCTAACCCTAACCCTAACCCTAACCCTAACCCTAACCCTAACCCTAACCCTAACCCTAACCCTAACCCTAACCCTAACCCTAACCCTAACCCTAACCCTAACCCTAACCCTAACCCTAACCCTAACCCTAACCCTAACCCTAACCCTAACCCTAACCCTAACCCTAACCCTAACCCTAACCCTAACCCTAACCCTAACCCTAACCCTAACCCTAACCCTAACCCTAACCCTAACCCTAACCCTAACCCTAACCCTAACCCTAACCCTAACCCTAACCCTAACCCTAACCCTAACCCTAACCCTAACCCTAACCCTAACCCTAACCCTAACCCTAACCCTAACCCTAACCCTAACCCTAACCCTAACCCTAACCCTAACCCTAACCCTAACCCTAACCCTAACCCTAACCCTAACCCTAACCCTAACCCTAACCCTAACCCTAACCCTAACCCTAACCCTAACCCTAACCCTAACCCTAACCCTAACCCTAACCCTAACCCTAACCCTAACCCTAACCCTAACCCTAACCCTAACCCTAACCCTAACCCTAACCCTAACCCTAACCCTAACCCTAACCCTAACCCTAACCCTAACCCTAACCCTAACCCTAACCCTAACCCTAACCCTAACCCTAACCCTAACCCTAACCCTAACCCTAACCCTAACCCTAACCCTAACCCTAACCCTAACCCTAACCCTAACCCTAACCCTAACCCTAACCCTAACCCTAACCCTAACCCTAACCCTAACCCTAACCCTAACCCTAACCCTAACCCTAACCCTAACCCTAACCCTAACCCTAACCCTAACCCTAACCCTAACCCTAACCCTAACCCTAACCCTAACCCTAACCCTAACCCTAACCCTAACCCTAACCCTAACCCTAACCCTAACCCTAACCCTAACCCTAACCCTAACCCTAACCCTAACCCTAACCCTAACCCTAACCCTAACCCTAACCCTAACCCTAACCCTAACCCTAACCCTAACCCTAACCCTAACCCTAACCCTAACCCTAACCCTAACCCTAACCCTAACCCTAACCCTAACCCTAACCCTAACCCTAACCCTAACCCTAACCCTAACCCTAACCCTAACCCTAACCCTAACCCTAACCCTAACCCTAACCCTAACCCTAACCCTAACCCTAACCCTAACCCTAACCCTAACCCTAACCCTAACCCTAACCCTAACCCTAACCCTAACCCTAACCCTAACCCTAACCCTAACCCTAACCCTAACCCTAACCCTAACCCTAACCCTAACCCTAACCCTAACCCTAACCCTAACCCTAACCCTAACCCTAACCCTAACCCTAACCCTAACCCTAACCCTAACCCTAACCCTAACCCTAACCCTAACCCTAACCCTAACCCTAACCCTAACCCTAACCCTAACCCTAACCCTAACCCTAACCCTAACCCTAACCCTAACCCTAACCCTAACCCTAACCCTAACCCTAACCCTAACCCTAACCCTAACCCTAACCCTAACCCTAACCCTAACCCTAACCCTAACCCTAACCCTAACCCTAACCCTAACCCTAACCCTAACCCTAACCCTAACCCTAACCCTAACCCTAACCCTAACCCTAACCCTAACCCTAACCCTAACCCTAACCCTAACCCTAACCCTAACCCTAACCCTAACCCTAACCCTAACCCTAACCCTAACCCTAACCCTAACCCTAACCCTAACCCTAACCCTAACCCTAACCCTAACCCTAACCCTAACCCTAACCCTAACCCTAACCTCCTAACCCTAACCCTAACCCTAACCCTAACCCTAACCCTAACCCTAACCCTAACCCTAACCCTAACCCTAACCCTAACCCTAACCCTAACCCTAACCCTAACCCTAACCCTAACCCTAACCCTAACCCTAACCCTAACCCTAACCCTAACCCTAACCCTAACCCTAACCCTAACCCTAACCCTAACCCTAACCCTAACCCTAACCCTAACCCTAACCCTAACCCTAACCCTAACCCTAACCCTAACCCTAACCCTAACCCTAACCCTAACCCTAACCCTAACCCTAACCCTAACCCTAACCCTAACCCTAACCCTAACCCTAACCCTAACCCTAACCCTAACCCTAACCCTAACCCTAACCCTAACCCTAACCCTAACCCTAACCCTAACCCTAACCCTAACCCTAACCCTAACCCTAACCCTAACCCTAACCCTAACCCTAACCCTAACCCTAACCCTAACCCTAACCCTAACCCTAACCCTAACCCTAACCCTAACCCTAACCCTAACCCTAACCCTAACCCTAACCCTAACCCTAACCCTAACCCTAACCCTAACCCTAACCCTAACCCTAACCCTAACCCTAACCCTAACCCTAACCCTAACCCTAACCCTAACCCTAACCCTAACCCTAACCCTAACCCTAACCCTAACCCTAACCCTAACCCTAACCCTAACCCTAACCCTAACCCTAACCCTAACCCTAACCCTAACCCTAACCCTAACCCTAACCCTAACCCTAACCCTAACCCTAACCCTAACCCTAACCCTAACCCTAACCCTAACCCTAACCCTAACCCTAACCCTAACCCTAACCCTAACCCTAACCCTAACCCTAACCCTAACCCTAACCCTAACCCTAACCCTAACCCTAACCCTAACCCTAACCCTAACCCTAACCCTAACCCTAACCCTAACCCTAACCCTAACCCTAACCCTAACCCTAACCCTAACCCTAACCCTAACCCTAACCCTAACCCTAACCCTAACCCTAACCCTAACCCTAACCCTAACCCTAACCCTAACCCTAACCCTAACCCTAACCCTAACCCTAACCCTAACCCTAACCCTAACCCTAACCCTAACCCTAACCCTAACCCTAACCCTAACCCTAACCCTAACCCTAACCCTAACCCTAACCCTAACCCTAACCCTAACCCTAACCCTAACCCTAACCCTAACCCTAACCCTAACCCTAACCCTAACCCTAACCCTAACCCTAACCCTAACCCTAACCCTAACCCTAACCCTAACCCTAACCCTAACCCTAACCCTAACCCTAACCCTAACCCTAACCCTAACCCTAACCCTAACCCTAACCCTAACCCTAACCCTAACCCTAACCCTAACCCTAACCCTAACCCTAACCCTAACCCTAACCCTAACCCTAACCCTAACCCTAACCCTAACCCTAACCCTAACCCTAACCCTAACCCTAACCCTAACCCTAACCCTAACCCTAACCCTAACCCTAACCCTAACCCTAACCCTAACCCTAACCCTAACCCTAACCCTAACCCTAACCCTAACCCTAACCCTAACCCTAACCCTAACCCTAACCCTAACCCTAACCCTAACCCTAACCCTAACCCTAACCCTAACCCTAACCCTAACCCTAACCCTAACCCTAACCCTAACCCTAACCCTAACCCTAACCCTAACCCTAACCCTAACCCTAACCCTAACCCTAACCCTAACCCTAACCCTAACCCTAACCCTAACCCTAACCCTAACCCTAACCCTAACCCTAACCCTAACCCTAACCCTAACCCTAACCCTAACCCTAACCCTAACCCTAACCCTAACCCTAACCCTAACCCTAACCCTAACCCTAACCCTAACCCTAACCCTAACCCTAACCCTAACCCTAACCCTAACCCTAACCCTAACCCTAACCCTAACCCTAACCCTAACCCTAACCCTAACCCTAACCCTAACCCTAACCCTAACCCTAACCCTAACCCTAACCCTAACCCTAACCCTAACCCTAACCCTAACCCTAACCCTAACCCTAACCCTAACCCTAACCCTAACCCTAACCCTAACCCTAACCCTAACCCTAACCCTAACCCTAACCCTAACCCTAACCCTAACCCTAACCCTAACCCTAACCCTAACCCTAACCCTAACCCTAACCCTAACCCTAACCCTAACCCTAACCCTAACCCTAACCCTAACCCTAACCCTAACCCTAACCCTAACCCTAACCCTAACCCTAACCCTAACCCTAACCCTAACCCTAACCCTAACCCTAACCCTAACCCTAACCCTAACCCTAACCCTAACCCTAACCCTAACCCTAACCCTAACCCTAACCCTAACCCTAACCCTAACCCTAACCCTAACCCTAACCCTAACCCTAACCCTAACCCTAACCCTAACCCTAACCCTAACCCTAACCCTAACCCTAACCCTAACCCTAACCCTAACCCTAACCCTAACCCTAACCCTAACCCTAACCCTAACCCTAACCCTAACCCTAACCCTAACCCTAACCCTAACCCTAACCCTAACCCTAACCCTAACCCTAACCCTAACCCTAACCCTAACCCTAACCCTAACCCTAACCCTAACCCTAACCCTAACCCTAACCCTAACCCTAACCCTAACCCTAACCCTAACCCTAACCCTAACCCTAACCCTAACCCTAACCCTAACCCTAACCCTAACCCTAACCCTAACCCTAACCCTAACCCTAACCCTAACCCTAACCCTAACCCTAACCCTAACCCTAACCCTAACCCTAACCCTAACCCTAACCCTAACCCTAACCCTAACCCTAACCCTAACCCTAACCCTAACCCTAACCCTAACCCTAACCCTAACCCTAACCCTAACCCTAACCCTAACCCTAACCCTAACCCTAACCCTAACCCTAACCCTAACCCTAACCCTAACCCTAACCCTAACCCTAACCCTAACCCTAACCCTAACCCTAACCCTAACCCTAACCCTAACCCTAACCCTAACCCTAACCCTAACCCTAACCCTAACCCTAACCCTAACCCTAACCCTAACCCTAACCCTAACCCTAACCCTAACCCTAACCCTAACCCTAACCCTAACCCTAACCCTAACCCTAACCCTAACCCTAACCCTAACCCTAACCCTAACCCTAACCCTAACCCTAACCCTAACCCTAACCCTAACCCTAACCCTAACCCTAACCCTAACCCTAACCCTAACCCTAACCCTAACCCTAACCCTAACCCTAACCCTAACCCTAACCCTAACCCTAACCCTAACCCTAACCCTAACCCTAACCCTAACCCTAACCCTAACCCTAACCCTAACCCTAACCCTAACCCTAACCCTAACCCTAACCCTAACCCTAACCCTAACCCTAACCCTAACCCTAACCCTAACCCTAACCCTAACCCTAACCCTAACCCTAACCCTAACCCTAACCCTAACCCTAACCCTAACCCTAACCCTAACCCTAACCCTAACCCTAACCCTAACCCTAACCCTAACCCTAACCCTAACCCTAACCCTAACCCTAACCCTAACCCTAACCCTAACCCTAACCCTAACCCTAACCCTAACCCTAACCCTAACCCTAACCCTAACCCTAACCCTAACCCTAACCCTAACCCTAACCCTAACCCTAACCCTAACCCTAACCCTAACCCTAACCCTAACCCTAACCCTAACCCTAACCCTAACCCTAACCCTAACCCTAACCCTAACCCTAACCCTAACCCTAACCCTAACCCTAACCCTAACCCTAACCCTAACCCTAACCCTAACCCTAACCCTAACCCTAACCCTAACCCTAACCCTAACCCTAACCCTAACCCTAACCCTAACCCTAACCCTAACCCTAACCCTAACCCTAACCCTAACCCTAACCCTAACCCTAACCCTAACCCTAACCCTAACCCTAACCCTAACCCTAACCCTAACCCTAACCCTAACCCTAACCCTAACCCTAACCCTAACCCTAACCCTAACCCTAACCCTAACCCTAACCCTAACCCTAACCCTAACCCTAACCCTAACCCTAACCCTAACCCTAACCCTAACCCTAACCCTAACCCTAACCCTAACCCTAACCCTAACCCTAACCCTAACCCTAACCCTAACCCTAACCCTAACCCTAACCCTAACCCTAACCCTAACCCTAACCCTAACCCTAACCCTAACCCTAACCCTAACCCTAACCCTAACCCTAACCCTAACCCTAACCCTAACCCTAACCCTAACCCTAACCCTAACCCTAACCCTAACCCTAACCCTAACCCTAACCCTAACCCTAACCCTAACCCTAACCCTAACCCTAACCCTAACCCTAACCCTAACCCTAACCCTAACCCTAACCCTAACCCTAACCCTAACCCTAACCCTAACCCTAACCCTAACCCTAACCCTAACCCTAACCCTAACCCTAACCCTAACCCTAACCCTAACCCTAACCCTAACCCTAACCCTAACCCTAACCCTAACCCTAACCCTAACCCTAACCCTAACCCTAACCCTAACCCTAACCCTAACCCTAACCCTAACCCTAACCCTAACCCTAACCCTAACCCTAACCCTAACCCTACACCCTACACCCTACACCCTACACCCTACACCCTACACCCTACACCCTACACCCTACACCCTACACTCTACACCCTACACCCTACACCCTACACCCTACACCCTAAAACCTGACTGTGACCGTGAACCCTACCGTGACTGTGACTGTAATTTTGACTTTAACTGTGACTCTAACCGTGACTCCGACCCTGACCTGTATCCTGTACTCCGTAGTTTGTACCTGAAATGTAATGGTTAGGTGTATCTTAATTTGTAGTATTTTCTGTATTTGTAGTTTTACCTGTATCTGTAACTGTCCTTGTAGCCTTGTATGTAATTGTTGAGTTGTGTGTAGTGTCAGCTGTATTTGTAGTGTAAGGTGTATTGTAAGTTGTATTGTAGCTGTAGTTGTAGCCCTGTAAGGTGGTCAGGTTGTAACTGTTAGTTGTGTTTTAATCTGTGTTTTAATTGTGGAATGTTTAATTTTTGTAATGTTACGTGTTTTGTTAGGTCTAGTTTCTGTTGTATTGTAATTGTGATGTGTGTGGTGATTTTGAGTTTCGTTGTGCATTTTTAGTTGGTAGTTGTAATTCTTTAGTGTTGCTGGGAATTAATTGTTGTTGTTGTTTTGTTTAGTTGTGATTGTTACTGTGAGTTTGTTGTGTGACTGTTAGTGTTATTGTTTTGTTTATGTGTGGTTATTAGTGTTGTGGGTAGTGTTGTGGTGACTTTGTGTTCTGAATTGTGTGGATGAGTGGTTTGTGTCATATGTGTATTTGTAATTGTGGTTTGAGTTGTGATTGTTAGTGTGTATTTTTGTTTGTTATTGTATGTTTTTGCTTAGGTGCTATTGTGGTATTCTGTGGTATTGTAGTTGTTGTTGTGAGTAATTATTAGTTTGTATTGTTTGTTTGTGTTATGTCTGAGATATGTTGTGACTGTGATGGTTTCAGTGTTATGTTTTACTTTTGGTTTGTTTTTGTATTGTTTGTTCTATGCTTTGTTTCAATTTTGAGTGTTTTGTTAGGTTGTGGTTTTCTTTTTTATTTTTGTTTTGTGGTTTGTTTTGTGTGTTTTGTTGGTGTTGTTTGAGGTGTTTGTTTTATTGTTATGTCTGAGGTGTGTTGTTTTTGTTTTTTGTGTGTTTGTGTTGTAGTTTTTGTGGGGTCATTGTAGGAGTTATTGTAGTGTGGTTTATGGAAATTTTTGTGTAATATTTTTGTTTTCTTGTGTATTGTTTTTTGTTAGGTTGTGTATGGTATTGCTGTCTTTTTTTTGTTAGTTTTCTTTTTAGTAGTGTGTGTGTAATGTTATAAGTGTTTTGGTGTTTTTGGTTGTTGTTTGGTGTCTGGTGTTATGGGTCTGGGTTGTGGTGTTTGTTTTGTTGTGTGGTTTTGGTCTTTTTTGGAGAAGTTTTTTATTTTTTTGGTTTTTTTATGTATTTTGTCTTTTGTTATTTTTTTTGGTAGTTTGTTTTTTGTTTGAGTTTTTTTTGTGGTCTTGTTTTGTGTTGGTGTTTCAGGTTTTATTTTCAGTTTTGTTTTTTTTGTTGTGTTTTTTTTATTTATGCTGTTGTTATTGTTTTATTAGTGAGGTGGTTTTTTTTTTGGTTGTGTAGGAAAAAAAGTTTTTACCTAATTTGCATATTTAATTGGTTCATTTGCATAATTGGTTTGTGATTTCCATGACCAGGGGGAGTAGTCCCTAATTGATGATGTTAATGGTTGGGTTGTTTAATTAGGGAGTACTCCCCCTGGTCATGGAAATATTGTGGGTTGGATGTAGGTGGGGTATGTATATATGTATAAAAAGAATAAAAATAATAAGTCTGGTGCAGCAGTAGGGCTCTGGATGCTCAAGGGGAGTATGTGGATGAGGTAGTGATTATTTTTTTAATTTTTTAACTCCCCTTGAGCATCCAAAGCCCTACTGCTGCACCTAAAACACCAAAAAACTTGGTGTATGTAATAAAGCAACTATTTTTACATGCCATCCAAAACAAACTCTACAGTAGCTACACACTCAAACACATTCAACCTGAACTATCACTCCACTCCAACTCCAACACACAGTGACAGAAACAAAGACCAAGACACACACAACACAAGACAGAGACAAAGATGAGCATGCTGACAACACACAACACAGACTAAGTCCAACACACACACAGCAGAAGACACAAAGTCCAGCACACACACAGCAGAAGACACAGACAAAGTCCAGCACACACACAGCACAGGACAGAGACAAAGTCCAGCACACACACAGCAAAGACAAAGTCCAGTGTGCAGACAAGACAAAACAGAGACAAAGTCTAGCACACACCCACACAAGACAGAGACAAAGTCCAACACACACACAGCAGAGACAAAGTCCAGAACACACACAGCACAAGACAAAGTCCAGCACACTCAAAACACAAGGCAGAGACAAAGTCCAGCACACACCCACACAGCGACAGAGAAAAGGACCAACACACACCCATGAAAGACAGAGAAAAAGACCAGCACACACCCACACAGCAACAGAGACAAAGTCCAACACACACACACACACTAAAGTCCAGCACACAGACACAAGACAAAGTCCAGGATGCACGCACACAAGACAACCAAAGTCACTCACTCACACAGTACAGAGACAAAGTCCGGTGCACACTCACAGTCACAAACAACACGCTCTCAAACTCAGATACGTGCACGAAACGTCGAGCTGTCGCTCCACTCAAACCAAAAAAAGACACTGGACAACAAAAAGGCATGTCTGCTTTATTACCTTTGTGATGTCCCTTAGGTAGGACTAACCTCCTCAAACCACATATTAAAGCATCATAACTAACTATTTATTTGATATGAGCCAACAGATGTCAAACTGGTTTACTTCAAGTTGTTCAAGAATCACAATTCCCATAACCTGAAAAACTCTTGCTTGTTACAGCTTTTAGACATAATATATCACATTGCAAAAGGCTAAAGAGAACATCACTTCTGGTACAGAGCCATTACAGCATTTCTCACCCGACAGCAAGCATTAAACAAACTCTCGGTTCTCACGTACATTTGAGCACGCAGCACAATGGACTCCTCGCCATTACAACTCTTTTACATCATTTTGTCACAATTGACACGCCAAATATCAAACACACACCTTCATTACACTTTCGAGGTGTAGCAATGACTATACATTCGAGGTATTACAATTAATTTAATTTAAACACATTGGAGGTATGGCAATTAGAACACAATACAGAAAATCAAACTCACCTTTCTCACAGCATTTCACACATCCCACTACCGAGGATAACACACTTCTATCACAACCCTGTCCTCGGCAATTTACTCACACTACTCCTAGGCCGATCGCAACCGCCTTCCTGGGACCTCTCCCAAAACGGGCCTCCTAACGAGAACCAACCATGGCTGCTATCCGGAACGGGTGTCACCGGAAAGGCTATTCCTGGGATCCTCGACAAAAACCCTGCCTCTGAAACCACCGTCCCAGACTGACCTGATTATGAACATTAGCAATTAACTTGACTGCACCGAACACTGTGGACCTGGACTAAAACACACTCCTGAGGGCGGTGGATGGACACATGGGGAAGGAATCCCCTGCCTGGGGTTTTAAAAATCTATTTGAATTTATTTTGTTTTTCCCTTTTCAGGTAAATTAAAAAAAAAAAACCTACAAAAAAACCCTACAACCCCAAAACACAATCATACCAGAGCACACAGCTAAACCACACCACTCACTCAGATACCAAACCTACCGCACGCTCACATGCCAACCATTCTCCCAGATGGCACCCTCACCCCACATCCACTTCACCCATCGAGAACACCGTTCCCAGGAGGCTCTAAACGCTCCCTGCCTGCCAAAACACAAAACTCAGCCCAACCCACATCCAAACTTTAGCAATGAACATCACCTCATGGAGAGGCCAGGACCAGAGGAAAAAAAAACAACCCAGCCAGGGAAAAAAAAACAAACACCCAGCTGGGGTTTCTTTTCTCTATTTTACATTTCAAATTGAGCTAAAAAGAAAACCATTAACCTGCAAAGAAACAAATATAGGACCAAAACACAATCATTCCAAGTCACTCAGCTAACCACACCACTCATACACCTACAGACACCACCACACACTCACACCACACCAGTTGTCCCCGAGTGCCAGGACCCGGTCTCCTCGTGACCCCTCGGGAACACCGTTCCCGGAAGCCTCAAAAATGACCCTGCCTGCCAAAACCCCGGCCTGACAGACACCCGCGTCCAAACCTTGGCGATGAATGTCGCCTCGCTGAGTGGCCGGGACCGGGGAAAAAAAAACCCAGCCGGGGGAAAAAAAAAAAAAATCCCCCGGCTGGGGTTTTTTTTCTCTATTTTAAATTTTAAAATTACCTGAAAAGAAAAAACCTTTAACCTGCAAAAAAAAAAAACCATGAACAAAACACAATCATTCCAAATCACTCAGCTAACCACAACACTCATACACCTACAGACACCACCACACACTCACACCACTTCTCCCGGAGTGCCAGGACCCGGTCTCCTCGTGACCCCTCGGGAACACCATTCCCGGAAGCCTCAAAAATGACCCTGCCTGCCAAAACCCCGGCCTGACAGACACCCGCGTCCAAACCTTGGCGATGAATGTCGCCTCGCTGAGTGGCCAGGACCGGGGAAAAAAAAACCCAGCCGGGGGAAAAAAAAAAAAATCCCCCGGCTGGGATTTTTTTATTCTATTTTAAATTTTAAAATTACCTGAAAAGAAAAAACCTTTAACCTGCAAAAAAAAAAAAAAAACATGAACAAAACACAATCATTCCAAATCACTCAGCTAACCACACCGCTCATACACCAACCAACACCACCACACGCTCACGCCACAGCCCTGCTCCCCCTGTGCCGTGACCCCGTCTCCGCGTGGCCCCTCGGGAACACCATTCCCGTAAGCCTCAAAAATGACCCTGCCTGGCAAAACCCCGGCCCGATGGGTGCTCACGTCCAAACCGTGGCGATGGATGTCACCTCGCTGAGCGGCCGGGACCGGGGAAAAAAAAACCCAGCTGAGGGAAAAAAAAAAAATCCCCCAGCTGGGGTTTTTTTATTCTACTTTAAATTAGACATTTACCTGAAACGCAAAAACCATTAACCTGCAATAACAAGGAACTACAACCCCAAAACACAATATTACCACATCACACAACTCTAATGCACCACCCATTCACCTACCAAAACCACCACACCATCACACCACACCCATTCTCTGCCCTTCTCACCCTGTGCCATCACCCCATCTCCGCATGGCCCCTCAAAAACGCCGTTTCCGGTGCCCTCTAAACTCACCCCGCCTGCCAAAACCCCACTCCCGGCCAGACCTCAGTCTGAACATTAGCGACGAACATCACCTCCTGGAGCCACCCAAAACAGGGGAAAAAAAACCCAGACAGGGCGGAGGGGTGATAAAACCCCCCAGCTACAACTCTTTTATTCTTTACCTTCAAAATTTACCTGGAAAGGGAAAAAAATTTAAACCTCCAACTACAAATAACTAAAACCCCAAGCCACATTTGCTCGAGATTTCATACTACCCAAACGTGCTGCACGTCATCTACCGCAACAACCCTTTTAAGTATGTGTCTCAAGCTAATTGTCATGACAGGAAAACATTTGGACTAAATTCCCTTGCCTTCCTTCACATAGTTCATGACCACGATGACCTGTTCTTCCATGGCTTCCCAATCGTGACAGTTACCCCAAGTCGGTTCCTCTAGCGATCTGGAAGTCAAACTCACCCCACGTCTCCGTCGCTAAGCGCCAACGACGCCCACGACCCTGCCGACGTCGCTTCGTCTCGGGTAACCGACTCGGGGTGCGGCCGACCGAGAGCGGCGTCGGATCGCTCACGCTGTGACGTCATGCGATGTGATGGCAAGGGACGCTATTGCTCGCTAAGTAAACAAGATATGACAATCAAAATCGGCTAGAACTAGATTCAGAAAAATTTCTACATGGACAGGAGATGCCAAAGTCTAGAGGGAGGCCTTTCCGTTGAGTCGAGAGGTTCAAAATGGACCCCCTCGCTTTCTAAACTCCTCCCCGGAGGGAAGACCAGGTGCGGCTGGATCCAAAAGTAGCCCCGTGCTGGGTCTACGGCTTGACTCCCAGACTCACAGAGGATAGGGGAAACACCTAAAATATTACATTTACATAAGGCCAAAGGATTGTATGTTTACAACTCATTCCTTATATCACTCAGCCTGACATTCATAATTGCATCGCTCTACACCTAGACATCCCTACCTCCCTTCCGTGAACGTGGGGACAGGTGGGTTGATGATGCAAACACCGTGAAAATAAATAACCAAACAGAGCAGTATAGCAGGAAGGCTGACTGAAACTGCTGGTTCTGTAAAAGTCACAGCCAAAAATAGAAATCCCTGGGTATTTATACCCTTACAAACTATTCACCCACCCCTCTACGTTGTAATTCAGTGCAGTAGCAATAGCTGAGTCTGGGCTTCTTGCTTCTGAGTAGATCCTCTGCGCTGATCTCAGACTGGACTTGGCTCCTCGCAGCCATAGATTTTGTTTACCATCTATAGGAGCTTCCTGCCAGCCTCAAATGTGGCATTTCCACTGAAATAAACCTAGTTCTTCAAAAAAAATGTAAAGCGGGCCTTATCTCAAAAGTGTTGATCAGAGTCTGTAGCTTCTTTTCTTACCATCAAAAAAAGGCTATAACTGAGTGTTACATAGCGTTACAAAATGCCTTTTTACAAGAAAGTGACTCATATTGACAACATCATCACCTGCAAAGAAAAAACATTACATTAAAACACACTTCATCTCTGAAAAAACAGCACACCACAGAAAACACAAGTCAATGTTCTGAGTAACAACAGCAAAACACCACTAAAACAACTGTTGACTCCCCCGCCCACAGCTACTCCATCCCAGAATACTGCACGATCTCTGCCTACGCAATTGAGCATGTCAGCATATTAACCGTAGACTGCTTGACCTCAGTCGACCCACCCCCGACGTCAGGCGTCTGGACAGAGCAGCTCCGAGCAAAATGCGCACCCACTCAGACAGACTCTCCACAGAACATTATAGACGACACGATGGCAACGCCACCAACAAGACCTGACGATGAGAAACACTCCAAACCAGACGCACATTGATCAAAAGAACCTGCAAGGAGGCAGTGGTGTACAAGAAGCCTCCACTACAACCCCAGAAAACAAAGGAGCCAAAAGTCAGGGCCCCTTACTAGACGGCGGCACTGGCGCAAACACACAGAGACGGCGGCACTGGCGCAAACACACAGAGACGGCGGCACTGGCGCAAACACACAGAGACGGCGGCACTGGCGCAAACACACAGAGACGGCGGCACTGGCGCAAACACACAGAGATGCTGAGAAGAACTGCCAGTCCCCGAGACTGGATGGGTAGAGAACAGAGCTGCCAACGCAGCCCTCAACGACACCATAACACACAACTGACCAGAAACATCCAAAACGCAAGGACCTGCCACGCTTTCAACTGCTGATACAACAAAACCGGCACCCAATTGACGCTATGCCAATCGGCACCGGTGTTGCAGATACCAGAATGGCACCCGAGTAAACTTTCATGTCCCTCGAACGCAACGAGACCCCAGGATCGGCTGACAAACGCAAGGCAGGCTTCCCGAACTACACCACGACGCAGACGCAGGCTGGAGCTGCCCTGCCCGGCGCACGCTGGCATCGCTCTGTGAAACTCCCTGGACCCTTCACCTGCCCAAAGTAGACTGTTCCCGGATAACCCTTGCCCCAAACAGAACTTTACCCCCCTCCCTGCGGTTTTCAGCCCGTTCCCAGCACCCCAGGCTGCACTTAGCTTTCAGAGAGCCAAGAAACTGAATCCATCTTCAACAGAAGAAAACACCACATGCGCTGACAGGGATATTCCAGCATCGCCAGGTTCCTCCTCAACATCTACAGCAACACAAGAAAACACACGCTCACTAAGCAGAGGGAGCACACAGTATAAAGGCACAAGGCACATCTTCCCTCTGACACCACGCACCACCCCACCTGCTTACCGTGCTCGGCTTGCCTCTTTTCTCACTGTTTCTTGCCAAGTTGTCCCTCTGCATCTGAAATCAAATTATTCAGCAAGTCACCCAGATGCTCATGAACATCTTGACCATCCGACAGGTCTGCTTTCTATTCAGAAATCCCACCAGAAGCTCTAATTGAGTCCCTAAAACACTGGGGAATACACTGTCTGCTCCCCTACCCACAGCTACTCCAGCCCAGATGACTGCACAACCTTTGCCTACGCAATTTAATCTGTCACCAGATTAAGTGTGGACTCCTAGAGCTCAGCCCACCCGCCCCCGACTCCACGCGTCTGGGCGGAGTGGCTCCGAGCCGAATGGGCGCACGCGCAGACAGACGCGCCACAGAACGCTATGGACGACACGATGGCGACGGGACCAAAAATGCTCCGCAACGATAGCGACGGAAAAACCAGAAACAGCCTCGATGAAAATAACCTCCAGAAAGGCAGCTATGAGGCAAGGAGCCTCTTCTGCTAACCCAGAAAAAAAAAAAAAAAAAATTGTCACGACCCCTTACAAGACCGCGGCACTGACACGAGCACAAAAGAGATGGCACAAACACGAGAAGCGGCTGCAAGACCTAAGAACTTCTTCCTAGCATTTGAAGTTACAGTCCCTTAGACTGCATGGGTAGAGAGCACAGCTGCTGACGCAGCCCTGGAGGACACCAGAAAACACAGCTAACCAGAAACATCCAAGGAAGAAGAACTATCCACACTTTCAGCTGCTGATACAAGAAAACAAGGACCCAACTGGCGCTACACCAACGTGCACTGTCATTCAAGACCCCGGGATGACACCTAAGATGCCTGTCGTTTCCCTCTAACACAAAGAGACCCCCAGATCACCTGACCGGAGCGAGGCAGGCTTCCCAAACTACACGATGACAGACACAGCCTGGAGCTGCCCTGCCCAGCACAAGCTGGCATCGCTGTGAAAAGTTCCCTGGGCCCTTTAGCTACACAAAGGGCACTGTTCCTGCATGGCCCTTTCCCCTATGAGAGCTTGAAACCCCCTCCATGCAATTCCCAGCCCCGTCCCAGCCCTCAAGCCTCCACTTAGCTGTCAGAGAGCAAAGGGGCTGCATCAATCTTCAGAGAAAAACACCACATGCGCTAATAAGCATCTTCCTGCATCACCCAATTTCTTTCCAATATCTGCAGTAACACAAGAAAACACACACTCAGAACCAGGACATGTTATAAAGGCACACAGGACATCATCCCACTGACACTACACAATGACCCACCTGCTTACGGCACACGGCTCGCCTCCTGTGTCGCTCTTTAGTGCGAAGTTGTCCCTCTGCATCTGAAATCAAGTTCTTAAACAAGTCACCCAGATGCTCATCAACAGCTTGACCATTCCACGGGACTGCTTTCTGTTTAGGAATCCCAACACAAGCTCTAATCGGATCTCTAAAACACTGGGGAAGGGACAGTCCGCTCCCCGGCGCACAGCTACTCCATCCCAGATGACAGCTCGACCTTAGCCAACACGGTTTAACATGTCAACAAATTAACTGTGCACCCCTAGAGCTCCATTCACCCACCCCTGACTCCACGCCTCCGGGCACAGCAGCTCCGAGCCAAATGTGCACGTGCACAGACAGACGCACCTCAGAACGTTACAGACAACACGTCAACAGCACCGAAAGTGCTCTACAACAAAAACGACTCCAAACCAGAGACTGCATCAATCAAAAGAACCTGCAGGGAGGCAGCAGTGAGGCAAGGAGTGTCTACTGTAACCCCAGAAAAAAATAAGAGCCCAACACCAAGGCCCCTTATGAAATGGTGGCGCTGGCGCAAACACGCAAGGCTGCTGCAAAACTAAGAACTTCTTCCGAGCATCTTGAAGTGCCCGTCCCTTAGACTGGATGCGTACAGAGCACAACCGCTGATGATGCGGCCCAGAACGACACCATAAATCACAACTGACCAGAAACATGCAAAATGCAACCACCACCCACACTTTCAGCTGATGATACAAGAATCCAGGACCCAATGGGCACCAAGCCATTTGGCACTGGGATTCCAGATCCCGGGATGGCACCCGAGATGCATGCTGTGCGCCTTGAGCGCAACGAGACCCCAGGATCATCTGACAGTCGCAAGGCAGGCTTCCCGACCTACACTATGCAGACAGAGCCCGGAGCTGCCCTGCCCGACACACGCTGACATCGCACGGTAAAGGTCCCCAGACCCTTTACCCACCGAAAGGGAACTGTTCCTGGACAGCCCTTTCCCTTATCAGAACTTTACCCCCATCCCTGCGATTCGCAGCCCCCATGCCTCCACTTAGCTTTCAAAGGGCCGAGGGACTGAACCCATCTTCGACGGAAGATAACGCCACGCACGCTAACGGGGATCTTCCTGCATCGCTGGGTTCCTCTTCGACATCTACGGGAACACGAGAAAACACACGCTCGCTAAGCCGTGCCGGCACACGGTGCCGTGGGGTAGACTCCGACCCCTTCCGCGACACTCGCCTCCTGCTCAGTTCCACGGCGTTCCGTGCCGCGGGCGTAGTTACAAACCCTCATCGCTTGTGACGCCTAAGACGGCGAGAAACAAAAAGAACTGTAGCTCTTTGAATGAATCCCTGGCCCCACGCTCCTCCTCGCCCCTACCACGGCTCCGTGCTCACCTTGCCAGAGGAGCTGCGCTGCCGATACCCAGCTTTCCACTTTGCTTCGCACCTAGAAAAGAGAGAAACGACCGAGCTTAGCTAGAGCCACACGGCACAGCTTCCTGCTCGCACCACGCACCGACCCGCTTGCTTACGGCGCTCGGCTCGCCTCCTCCGTCGCTCTTTCGTGCCAAGTTGTCCCTCTGCATCTGAAATCGAGGTATTCAACAAATTACCCAGGAGCTCATCAACAGCTAGACCGTTCCACAGGTCTGCTTTCTATTCAGGAATCCCACAAGAAGGTCTAATTGAGTCCCAAAAACCACTGGGGAACGGACTGTCCGCTCCCCTGCCCGCGGCTACTCCGTCCCAGATGACTGCATAACCTCTGCCTACGCAGGATAACGTGTCCGCAGATCGATCGTGGACTCCTAAAACTCAGTCCGCCCACTCCTAACTCTACGTGTCCGGGCAGAGCAGCTCCGAGCCAAATGCACACGTGCTTACACAGATGCTCCACGCAACATTATAGACGACCCGACAGCAATAACACCAAAAATGCTCCACAACAAAAATGACTCCGAATCAGAGACGGCAACGATGAAAATAACCTGCGGGGAGGCAGTGGGGAGGCGAGGAGCCTCTACTACAACCCCAGAAAAAAAAGGAGCCGAACGTCACGGCCTCTTGTGAGACGGCAGCTCTGGCGCAAACATGCACAGATGGCGCAAATACGAGAAGCTGCTGCAAGACTTAAAACCTTCAAGATGCTGGGAAGAAGTGCCAGTCCCTTAGACTGGATGGGTAGAGATTAGAGCTGCTATTGCAGCCCAGAACTACACCGTAAAACACAACTGACCAAAAACATTCAAGATGCAAGAACCGTGTACCCTTTCGACTGCTCATACAAGAAAATCAGCAGCCGATTGGCGCTACGTCGATCGGCACCGGCTTTACGGACCCCGGGATGGTGCTTGAAATTACTTTCATGCCCCTGGAGCGCAATGATACCCCAAGATAATCTGACAGGCACGAAGCAGACTTCCCAAACTACACGACAACAGACGTGGGCTGGAGCTGCCCTGCCCGGCACACGCTGGCATGGCGCTATAAAGTTCCCTGACCCCATTTCTCTGCCCAAAGGGGACTGCGCTTTTCTGTCTCAAAACTTAAAACCCTCCCTGCGATTCCCAGCCCCTTCCAAGCCCTCGTGCCTCCACGTAACTTTTAGAGGGCCGAGGGACCAAATCCATCTTCAACAGAGGAAAACATGACGTGGGCTAACGGTGATCTTCCTGCAGTTGTCACTTTCTCCATCATCACCTACAATAAGGAAAGCAAGGACATGCGTACGATTAGGCACCCAAATAATATTGATCGGTACTAGCCTACAAGTCATTGCTCACTTAGGCTGAGTTCCAGGACATACATTTGAATGATCTACCGGGGACGGCTGCAAAGGTTCTAGAGACAAGACACTCTTCTAGCAGAAAAGATTATATTAACGGCTATTAATACAGCAATACAAACCAAAAAACAACACTCCATCTTCATCGTGTTCAGGAATTATTGGAAAATGCAAAGCACCTGGAACTCAATCAACAAATGAAACATAATGACAAACAAACTTTCTACTACAGCTGCTACTGAACCTTTCCTGCGCCCGAAGCTCTTACCTCAAAGGGACTCCTCTGCTTCTCCTAAGACAGCTGCCCACGTAGCTTAAACAGCTCAAAACCTGCCGACCGCCGAAGCAGCGACAGAGAACCGGCACCGAAGCGGTCCTGGAGCGGAATGAGCTCCCTACCTGGGGACTGGGGCTCAAATACCCTGAGCCCCGCCCACCCCTTCCCACAATCCCCTAGGAAAGGGGAGGGATCAATCACCCCCCGGCCCCGCCCACCACCTTATCAAATTACCTGGAATCTCACTGGAAATGACAGCACCTGCACTTTATTACTGCTCTTGCATCTACAATAAGACTCAGTATGGAGGCCAACTTTGATTTCCTAGGGAGCAGATAAAAAATGAGATACAATAACTGACGCTCCATCTTCATCATGTTCAGGAATTATTGGAAAAGGCAAAGCACCTGGAACTCAATCAACAAATGAAACATAATGACAAACAAACTTTCTACTACAGCTGCTACTGAACCTTTCCTGCGCCCGAAGCTCTTACCTCAAAGGGACTCCTCTGCTTCCCCTAAGACGGCTGCCCACGTAGCTTAAACAGCTCAAAACCTGCCGACCGGTGAAGGAGTGACAGACAACCAACACCGAAGCGGTCCTGGAGCGGAATGAGCCTCCTACCTGGGGACTGGGGCTCAAATACCCTGAGCCCCGCCCACCCCTTCCCACAATCCCCTAGGAAAGGGGAGGGATCAATCACCCCCCCGGCCCCGCCCACCACCTTATCAAATTACCTGGAATCTCACTGGAAATGACAGCACCTGCACTTTATTACTGCTATATGACGAAATACAGATCTCAACCTAGATTTCCCAGAGAGTAGTTAGAAATAATTATATTACTAATACAATTCTGTATTGAAATTCGCTATAAAAGAGGTCAGAGGTCAGTGTCAAATATCAGAGGTCAGCACTGAAGGTTCTGATGTCAAGAATCATATTTGAAGGGTCATACCTGAAAGGGCACATGTAGATGGTCTGATGATCAGACTCAAAATGCAGTGGTCAAAGCTCTAGTGTCAAAGGTCCAAGATCTAAGGTGACAGGTCATGGGATCAAAGGACCACAAATATCAAAGGTCACCAGAGGTCAAAAGGTCATCCGAGATCAAAAGGTCACCTGAGATCAAAAGTCACCAGAGGTCAAAGGTCACCCAAAGGTCGAAGGTCACCCAGAGGTCAAAAGTCAGTCAGAGGTCAAAGGTCACCCAAAGGTCAAAGGTCACCCAAAGGTCAAAGATCACAGGAGGTCAAAGGTCACCCAAAGGTCAAAGGTCACAGGACGTCAAAGGTCAGAGGTCGAAGCTCACCCAGAGGTCAAAGGTCACGGGAGGTCAAAGGTCACCCGGGGTCAAAGGTCACGGGAGGTCAAAGGTCACCCAGAGGTCAAAGGTCACCCAGAGGTCAAAGGTCACGGGAGGTCAAAGGTCGCCCAGAGGTCAAAGGTCAACCAAAGGTCAAAGGTCACCCAGAGGTCAAAGGTCATGGGAGGTCAAAGGTCACACGGGGTCAAAGGTCAACCAGGGGTCAAAGGTCACCCAGAGGTCAAAGGTCACCAAAGGTCAAAGGTCACCCAGAGGTCAAAGGTCACCCGGGGTCAAAGGTCACCCAGAGGTCAAAGGTCACCCAAAGGTCAAAGGTAGGTCAAAGGTCACCCAGAGGTCAAAGGTCACAGAGAGGTCAAAGGTCAGCCAAAGGTCAAAGGTCACTGGAGGTCAAAGGTCAGGGGTCAAAGGTCATCCAGAGGTCAAAGGTCACCCAAAGGTCAAAGGTCACGGGAGGTCAAAGGTCACCTGGAGGTCAAATGTCACCCAGAGGTCAAAGGTCAACCAAAGGTCAAAGGTCACGGGAGGTCAAAGGTCACCCAGAGGTCAAAGGTCACAAAAGGTCAAAGGTCACCCAGAGGTCAAAGGTCAACCAAAGGTCAAAGGTCACCCAGAGGTCAAAGGTCGGCCAAAGGTCAAAGGTCACTGGAGGTCAAAGGTCTCCCGGAGGTCAAAGGTCAACCAAAGGTCAAAGGTCACGGGAGGTCAAAGGTCACCCAGAGGTCAAAGGTCATGGGAGGTCAAAGGTCACCCGGGGTCAAAGGTCAACCAGAGGTCAGAGGTCAACCAGAGGTCAAATGTCACCCAGGGGTCAAAGGTCACCCAGAGGTCTAAGGTCACCCAGAGGTCAAAGGTCACCAAAGGTCAAAGGTCACCCAGAGGTCAAAGGTCATCCGGGGTCAAAGGTCACCCAGGGGTCAAAGGTCACGGGAGGTCAAAGGTCACCCAGAGGTTAAAGGTCATGGGAGGTCAAAGGTCACCCGGGGTCAAAGGTCACCCAGAGGTCAAAGGTCGCCCGGGGTCAAAGGTCACCAAAGGTCAAACAGAGGTCAAAGGTCAACCAAAGGTCAAAGGTCACCCAAGGTCAAAGGTCACCAAAGGTCAAAGGTCACTCAGGGGTCAAAGGTCACCAAAGGTCAAAGGTCAACCAAAGGTCAAAGGTCACGGGAGGTCAAAGGTCACCCAGAGGTCAAAGGTCACCAAAGGTCAAAGGTCACCCAGAGGTCAAAGGTCAGCCAAAGGTCAAAGGTCACTGGAGGTCAAAGGTCATCCAGAGGTCAAAGGTCACCCAGAGGTCAAAGGTCACCCAGGGGTCAAAGGTCACTCAGAGGTCAAAGGTCACCAAAGGTCAGAGGTCACTCAAAGGTCAAAGGTCACGGGAGGTCAAAGGTCACCTGGAGGTCAAAGGTCACCCAGAGGTCAAAGGTCACTCAGGGGTCAAAGGTCACCAAAGGTCAAAGGTCACCAAAGGTCAAAGGTCACCCAAAGGTCACCAAAGGTCAATGGTCACCCAGAGGTCAAAGGTCACCCAGAGGTCAAAGGTCACGGGAGGTCAAATGTCACCCGGGGTCAAAGGTCAGCCAGAGGTCAAATGTCAACCAGAGGTCAAAGGCCACCCAGAGGTCAAAGGTCACCCAATGGTCAAAGGTCACTCAGGGGTCAAAGGTCACCAAAGGTCAAAGGTCAACCAAAGGTCAAAGGTCACCCAAAGGTCAAAGGTCACCCGGAGGTCAAAGGTCACCCGGGGTCAAAGGTCACCCAGAGGTCAAAGGTCAACCAAAGGTCAAAGGTCACCCAGGGGTCAAAGGTCACCCAGAGGTCAAAGGTCACCCAAGGTCAAAGGTCATCCAGAGGTCAAAGGTCACCCGGGGTCAAAGGTCACCCAGAGGTCAAAGGTCACCCAAGGTCAAAGGTCACCAAAGGTCAAAGGTCAGTCAAAGGTCAAAGGTCACCCAGAGGTCAAAGGTCAGCCAAAGGTCAAAGGTCACTGGAGGTCAAAGGTCAACCAAAGGTCAAAGGTCAGCCAAAGGTCAAAGGTCACGGGAGGTCAAAGGTCACCCAGAGGTCAATGGTCACCCAGATGTCAAAGGTCACCCGTGGTCAAAGGTCACCAAAGGTCAAAGGTCACGGGAGGTCAAAGGTCACCTGGAGGTCAAAGGTCGCCCAGAGGTCAAAGGTCACCCAGAGTTCAAAGGTCGCCCGGGGGTCAAAGGTCACCAAAGGTCAAACAGAGGTCAAAGGTCAACCAAAGCTCAAAGGTCACCCAGAGATCAAAGGTCAACCAAAGGTCAAAGGTCACCAAAGGCCAAAGGTCACCAAAGGTCAAAGGACAACCAAAGGTCAAAGGTCACCCGGAGGTCAAAGGTCACCCGGAGGTCAAAGGTCCCCGGGGTCAAAGGTCACCCAGAGGTCAAAGGTCAACCAAAGGTCAGGGGTCACCCAGGGGTCAAAGGTCACCCAGAGGTCAAAGGTCACCAAAGGTCAAAGGTCATCCAGAGGTCAAAGGTCACCCGGGGTCAAAGGTCACCCAGAGGTCAAAGGTCACCCAAGGTCAAAGGTCACCCAGGGGTCAAAGGTCACCCAGAGGTCAAAGGTCACCCAGAGGTCAAAGGTCAGTCAAAGGTCAAAGGTCACGGGAGGTCAAATGTCACCTGGAGGTCAAAGGTCACCCAGAGGTCAAAGGTCGCCCAGAGGTCAAAGGTCACTCAGGGGTCAAAGGTCACCAAAGGTCAAAGGTCACCCAAAGGTCACCAAAGGTCAAAGGTCACCCAGAGGTCAAAGGTCGGCCAGAGGTCAAAGGTCACGGGAGGTCAAAGGTCACCCAGAGGTCAAAGGTCACTCAGAGGTCAAAGGTCACTCAGAGGTCAAAGGTCAGCCAAAGGTCAAAGGTCACGGGAGGTCAAAGGTCACCCAGAGGTCAAAGGTCACCCAGAGGTCAAAGGTCACCCAAAGGTCAAAGGTCACTCCGGGGTCTAATGTCACCCAGCGGTCAAAGGTCGACCAGAGGTCAAAGGTCGGTCAGAGGTCAAAGGTCACCCACGGGTCAAAGGTCAACCAAAGGTCAGATGTCACGGGAGGTCAAAGGTCGCCCGGGGGTCAAAGGTCACCCAGAGGTCAAAGGTCGCCCAGAGGTCAAAGGTCACGGGAGGTCAAAGGTCGGTCAGAGGTCAAATGTCATCCAGGGGTCAAAGGTCAACTAAAGGTCAGAGGTCAAGCAGAGGTCAAAGGTCAAGCAGAGGTCAAAGGTCAACCAGGGTTCAAAGGTCACCTGAGGTCAAAAGGTCACCTTAGATCAAAAGGTCACGAGGTCCCCCACTGTATCCTTGGCTCCTGAAAACCAGGGTCCCCATGACATCCTTTGGGTGTCCCCTAGCCCCTATAGACTCTGCCCCGAGCCCCCCCCCCCCCCTAGCCCTCGCTCTCAACACCAGGGATGGGGCTGTGACCCCCTAACAACACCCCACCCCTGTCTCTCAGAGAGCAGTGACAGCAATAAAATCCATTATTTTAATGGAATGGGAGGCAAGGGGTGAGCCCCCTGCCAGGGCGAAAAATCATGGACTCCACACAATCCCATACGAATTCAAGCAAAGCCATTTATTAAACAAATAGGCCTCCTTATATATGCGATTATGTCTTGATCACACGTCCACGCTCCGAGCGTCCGTCAGCTGATTGGATATTGTCTCTGTTCAACAGCTGTCTACGACCCCAAGTCTCGCTGTTGATGGGTCTGTTGATATACGTTGTGTTTCCGGCTTTCCGAGGTGGCCTTGAAATTTCTGGGGGCCTAGCTACTTCAGTGACAAATCTCCATCTAATAGAAACCTGTCCACACATTGACTTCAAGAAAAATCCCTCAAATCTCTACAATGTCCCCTTTTTGTTTTTCAACTGCCCAGGCCTTGTTTACAACATGCTGATTCATCTTTGAAATAAGCCATACTTATGTCATTACTCAGATGTTGTATGCTGCAGCATAACTGCATTATATGTAAGTGTAATTAATAAAATCAAACAGCTACCCACCTATTTCCAAGCTTTTAAACCATTTTTCAAACCCTAATTCTACATTGACCATCTTATTAACGTGCTGTTTTAGTTTGTCTAAACTACTATGAATAGATTCCGAAGGATCGTGCAACTTCATATGACACATTCTCTCAAATTCTTCAGAACCGTGACCTAGTGATAAAAGAAAAGAAAAGATCTATAGGGAATCGGGCGACGTGGAAAACGCGGCATCTGTGCAAGAAAAAGTAAGAGTGAAAAGTATTCTGCGGCTGGCTGCACGAACAGAAAGATTTTTGGAAAAAGGAACGGTGGGGCTTCTTTTACTATTGGCCCAGCGGAAGGGGTGTGTCCGATAGACGGATGAATTTTTTTCTCCCGGTACATGGGAGGAGATAGGGACTGAACTGTGGGAAGTGGTCACGAGGGGGAGCTGCGAGGCACGCGACCTCCCCGGACCCTGGCGGGGGGGGGGTCAGGCAGCCGATGGAGGATGTCTCAGGGAGCTGGAAGCGTGTGCCGTCCCCTCGGAGGCACCTGCCGCGAGCTGCCCCTGCTCTGAGAACTCAAAAAAATCGATACCCCTGGTATGTCCCGTATCACGTTTGGAGTTCTGGAGGAGAGAGCAAATTATACCCGCTGCACCCTTTGAGCCATTGCCTGCCTACGAAGATGAACGGCAACAACCGGCAAGTTTCGACGAGCCAGGACGAGTTAATCCAGCTAACGTGCCTTTGCCGGAGGACCCGATGGAGCGCCGGGACGGAGCGCCGCAGATTCTCCCTGACTTCCGGGAGGAGAGCCGTGTGCGCATCCTGAGTGACTTGCTGAGACGGCAGGAGAGACAGATGGAGGAAGTTTAAAAAGCTAGGAAACCATTAGATGGCAGTAATGGTAAAACTTCGTAGTTAATAGCATATAAAAAGGCATCATGTGCAATTAAGGATGGGTTAGAGGCAATTGGCAGAGAATGTGAAAAACGGGGAAAACGGGAAGGGGAGGGGCGGAATTTTACCTCACTCCTGAGGAGCTCCATATTAGAAAAGAGCTAATACAAAAATGGGCTAGACAATGTGCAGAGGATGGGATGTGGACAGTGCTTTTGTAAGAGAAGCAGATGAATATTTGAGAGCACGATATGGAAAAAGGGCTGGAGACTGGGTCAGCAGATCTCTTTACAAATATGCGACGACTTACTGATCTGCAGTGAAAGACAAGGGAATTGTGTAGGAGTGATAGTAATGATAATTTGGGTGCTGCCCCTATGCATCAGGATAGAGATACTCCTCGAGATGACTCTCCTAATGAAGGGCAATGCTCACAATGGGTAGTCAGGGATGCGACCGTTGAAGGGACTATGTTACCTGGCGGTATTACAGCAATGCCACTGCACGTAAATAACAGAGGACAAAGGCAGTGGTCGCCCTTTGATTGGAAAACGGTTAAGCGATTGCAAACTGCAGTTATGCGATATGGTATGGATAATAGGCACGTGATGCAGCTAATGGATTCATTTTTCAAGGGGCGAGTACTAACTCCAACAGATACTAAGGCATTGATAGAGTTATTGCTTCCCCCAGTGGGGTATTTGCTGTTCTTGGACAACTGGCAGGGGAAGGTGGAATTGGCAGTATTAGAAAATGTTCATTTACCAGCTGATGATCCATTGCGATTACCTAGCGTGGACCGATTACCGGGTCGTGGCGATATGCGGATGATGCCGCTGCGGTGACGCTTCCTCCGAGGATTTTGCGGCGAGGGCTTGCTGTGACGGCAGTGAAAGAATTAACAAATATAGGTAACCCTGTACCATCCTATTCTACAATAAAGCAGGATCCTGGGGAGCCATATATAAGTTTGTGGACCGTTTAAAAGAAGCTATAGATGCTTCTCCTAACCTGACTCCAGAGGCAAAAACTGCTGTGGGGAAAGATCTGGCCACGACTGCTGCAAACACTCAATACTGAGGCTTTGGCTGCAGCGTTTTTAGCCGGCAACGAAAGGCCGAAGCCCTTCTTGTGACGGCCCAGCGTGTTTTACTTGCGTACAGATGGGACATCTTAAAAGAAAGTGTCCTCGATACGCTTAGCAGCATTACAAAAATGGCATAACTGCTCAATTAGTCCGGTAGCAGATTCTCTTTATGTTGTGGGAGTTATACAAAGACTACGTATAGCGCTTTCGCGGTGAGTTTCCGATGCCTTGTTTTTGAAACATTGTTAGATTTGTGGAACACGTTAGATTATAGGACAATGCCAGTATTTATAATGCATATAAAAAGCCACTCTAACCTACGAGGTTGTCTAGTTGAGGGAAACAACATTATAGACAAACTTGAGGCAGGGACAGAAGTATCTCCTTTTGAACAAGCCAGACAGGCTCACGAGTACTTCCGTCTATCCTCAGCATCGCTCCAAAAGCAGTTTGCGCTGACCGAGGAACAAGCTCCATCTGTTGTTGCAGCTTGTCCCGATTGTGCCTGCATAATGCCTTTGCGACAAAAAGGAGTAAATCCACGGGACTTGCAGCCAGGCCAGTTATGGCAAACTGATATTACTGAATTTACACCGTTTGACTGACAAAAGTACATTAGTGCGTTCGTAGATACCTGTTCAGGACTGCTGTGGGAGTCCTCAGCAAATGCAAAAACGCTAAAGCGATACTTATTACGAGCTTCTGCTATCACGGGTGTTCCGACTCAGATCAAAACAGATAATGGTCTCCCATATCGTTCTGACATGCTTGCAACCTTCCTCGTCCGGTGGAATGTGTGACACCGGTTTGGAGTCCCTTATAGTTCTACTGTCCGGGCAATTATTGAGCGTGCACAAGGCACCCTGAATAATCTTTCATATGTTTTGAAAAAACAAGGAGGAATTGCTCTCAGTCCAGAAGAGGTTTTGATAAAGGGACTGCATGTGCTGAACTGGCTGAATCCTAAAAGTGAGACTAAAATGGAACCTGTTGTTATGCACCATATAAAAAATGTCAAAGACTTTCCCAAAAAATGTACTTAAGGTTAATGTGTTTAATCTGACAACGCAACAATGGGAAGGTCCTACGTCATTGATAACCTGGGGAAGAGGATATGCTTGTGTTTCTACAGGTGGATCTCAACAAAGCGGGTGAGACCTTCCCTAGCGAACAAATAAGAAACCTATTACAATTATGACAACCCTTAACCTCAAAGGTGTTATCGTTTTTAGAGATGCATGTAGCCAATATTGAGAATACCACTTGTCCCGTCCCAACAGATGGGATGAGGAACAAATGAACTCTAAACGTGACACGCGCCCCGACTCGACGGATGAGAACGGCTGTGAGTTAACTCCGGGTAATTCTGCACGGCGATGCGAAGTGAATGACAGACGATCGCTGCGGGGGTTCGATTATGAATTTACTAGAAGCACGTGGTGGTATACAAATTACAGCAATCGGTGACTTGGCAAAAGTATGTTATAATACCACAAAACTTATCAATACATTGACAGCAAAAACCCTTCTAAAAGCAGTGCATTGGCAACAATTAGTAACTGTAACGCAAAACTTAACAAGACTTTAGCAGCAGAACTTAAACATATAAATACCATTGTAAGGAAAAGGAAGAGAGAGAGAGAAGAGTAAAACTAAGATATCAGAAAAAGAAAGGCAGAGAGAGAGACGAAGAGTAAGATATCACCACTCCACAGGTACGTCGGTCCTGTGACGACCTCCGGAGTGGGGGACGCGTTGAAGATTTACATGCTGCTGACCTGTATCGTACGTGAGGTTGTTTTATAAGCCTATACATTTACATGCAAGATATTAGAAGGCGGTTCGTCTCCTCCCTCTGCTCACTCTTCTTGCTAATTAGGAAGACTCTTCTGGAAATGGGTATGGGGTCTTCGAACTAGGAGAAAGTTCACCGTACTGACCAGAAGCGAGATGTCTTGCCCGTCAGGGGTAGCTGTTGTTCGTGGTCTCTTCTGATAGCTGGCTGTTCGACAGATGGTCCATCTCTATCATCCCAATTAGGCCATGAAACCTTTCACGGCAACACTGTTAATTGTCCTTATCTTCCAAGGTATCTGCCTTCATGGCCATAAAACTTTGGGAAAGATAAGATGAGGTGTCATCTATCTCTTCCTCCCAACGTAACAAAAACCAGACGTTTAAGGCATAACAAGGTCTTAGCTCTGCTAAGCATGGGAGCCAGTGCTTCAAGATTGTCACACCACTTTGTAAAACAGAGCAGAAATTAATTTTGTGTTATTAGCCATCGTCACAGTTATATTTTAAGTTCAAACAACACATACAATCACACTCTTCATAAAATAGAAGATTTGCAGAACATGAAAATAACAGAGGATGTTGGGTTTTCTGAGTTGGATGCCCTGTTTGGTTAAAAGGAATATTGAAAACGGAACTGTTCTTGTTAATTGTAATTATATTAGCCTTAATGTTCTTAATCTGTATCATACTTGGAAGACAGTGTGAAACACAGGGTATTTTTACTTAATAAAATATTAACGACGGGGAGATAGCAAGGCAGAGTCCCCCCTCCCGGGGGGATGGGGTTGTCACCAGCCTGGCTGAGAAGTGAAGCCAGAAACAAAAGAAACAAAAGGAGCCCCATAAGAAAGTAACAGTGAATGAGCAAGCGCCGGACACACGTATGCAGAGCGCGAGAACAGTGCATGCAGCCTATCACGTTATTGTATAGCATGTGATACAACCAATCACATTGTTGCAAGGCACATGGAGACGGCAGCTTTGTCTAAAGTCCAAGAATAAAGTGAACTAGGTAAACATCACATTGGTGTCTCAGTTCCCATCTCTCACATAAAAAAGCAACAATACAGTCCAATACCAATAGCTGAGTCTGGGGTCTTCTTGATTCTCAGACAATCCTTTGTACTGACCTCAGACAGGTATTTGATTTGTGCAGCTGTAGATACTATTTACAGTCATATTAACAACGTGGTCACCTAAAAAAAAAATATTATTAGAATACTCTGAAAAAACAGCACACTACAAAAAACATTAGTCAAAAACACTCTTGAGTATGAACTGTAAAACACCAGTACAGAGAATGTACATCCTCCTACCAATCGCAACTCCATGCCAGATGGTCGTACAAACATTGCCCACGCAATTTAATAAATCAACAAATTAACGGTGGACGCCTAAAGCTCAATCCACCCACCCCTGACTCTACAACGCTGGGCACAACAGCTCCCACCCAACATGCACATTTGCACACGAAGCCTCCACAGAACGTGATAGACCACATGACTGAAACAACACCAAAAATGTTCAACAACAAGAACGACTCCAGGACCAGACACGTCATCGAACAAAACAGTCTGCAGGGAGGCAGCGGGCAGGCAAGGAGCCTCTACTGAAACTCCAGAATAAAAAGGAAATGAACTCCATGGTCCCTTACGAAATGGCACCAGCACACAAACAGAGACAGCAACACCAGCAAGAAAAGCTGCTGCAAACGCTAAAAACTTAAAGATGTAGAGAAGAAGTGCTAGTCCCTGAGACTGGATGAGTAGAGAGCATAGCTGCCGGCACAGCGCAGGACAACGCCACAAACAACCCTGACCAGAAACGGCCGAAAGGCAAGTACCCGCCACGGTTTCGGCTGCCGATACCAGAAAACCAGCTACGCCAATCGGCACCGGCGTTCCAGATCCCGAGATGGAACCCGAGAGGCCTTTCGTGCCCCTCGAACGCAACGAGAGCCCAGGATTGGCTGACAGGCGCAAGGCAGGCTTCCCGAACTACACCACAACGCAGACGCAGACGCAGGCTGGAGCTGCCCTGCCCGGCACACGCTGGCATAGCACGGTAAAGGTCCCCGGGCCCTTGACCCGTGCCAAGGGCACGGTTCCTGGACGGCCCTTGCCCTTAGCAGAGCTAAACCCCCCGTCCCTGCGATTCCCAGGCCCTTCCCAGCCCTCGCGCCTCCACTTAGCTTTCAGAGGGCCGAGGGACCGAACCCATCTTCGGCAGAGGAAAACGCCACGTGCGCCAACGGCCGTCTTCCCGCGTCGCCGGGTTCCTCTTCAGCGCCTGCAGGAGCACGAGAAAGCACGCGCTCGCTAAGCCGCGCCGGCACACGGCGCCGCGGGGCAAACGCCGAACCCGTCCGCGTCACCCACCTCCTGCTCAGTTCCAGGGCGCTCCGGTTGGCGTGTCGTGCCGCGGGCGCAGTCACAAACCCTCAGCGCTCGTGACGCCTAAGACGGCGAGAAACAAAAGAACTGTGGCGCCTGGAACGAGTCCCCGGCCCCACGCTCCTCCTCGCCCCTAGCCCGGCTCACCGCAAATGCTCCTCCCGGTCCAAAGGGCCCAGAAAGCGCCTGCAAAGCGAGAAGGAAACGCTGAAGCGAGTCACCGGGCAACACCGGGCTCCTCAACGCCCACCGCCGCCTCACCTTCTCGGCTGACGGCCGGCGTGCGGCTTCGCCCCTGCCGGCTCGTCTGCGGCACCCGCAAAACCAGAGGCACGCGCTCGGACGCCGCCCGAAAACTCAGCCTGCCCGCAGACGGTCCCAGCTCGCCCTCCCTTACCTGGGCCGCTCGCCCACCCGGCCGCCCTTGCTTTTGACTGCCACGCCGCGGACCGCCAAGACGCTCAGCTGCCGCCTGTAAAACACCACCAAAGGACGCTCGGACCCGCGCCAGCAACACGGGACCTGAAACCAGCTGCCGCTTCGGCCCAGCACTCCGTGCTCACCTTGCCCGAGGAGCTGCGCTGCCCAGAGCCGGCTTTCCTCTTCGCTTCGCACCTAGGAAACAGAGAAACGACCGAGCTTAGCTAGAGCCACACGGCACAGCTTCCCTCGGGCACCACGCACCCACCCACCTGCTTACGGCGCACAGCTCGCCTCCTCCGTCGCTCTTCCGTGCCAAGTTGTCCCTCTGCACCTGAAATCAGGTCATTCTGCAAGTCACCCAGCAGCCCATCAACAGCCGGACCAGCCCGCAGGTCTGCTTTCTGTTGCGCAATAACGTCCCACGCTCTCGTGGAGGCTCTCAAACGCCTGCGCGGGGACCCTCCGCTCCCCTGCCCACGGCTACTCCGTCCCACGTGACCGCACCGCCTCTGCCCACGCAATTTAACGCGTCAGCAGGTTAACCGGGGACCGCCAGAGCTCCGGCCACCCTCCCCTGCCTCCACGCGTCCGGGCAGAGCAGCTCCGAGCCAAACACGCACCCGCGAGGACAGACGCTCCGCACAACCTTATAGACCACGCCACGGCCACAGCACCAAAAACGCTCCACGACGAACACGACACTCCGAGACCAGAGGGGCATCGAGCCCAATAATCTACGGGGAAGCGAGGAGCCTCTCCTGCAACCCCAAACGGAAAAGGAGCCCAACGTCACGGCTCCTGACGAGACGGCGGCACCGCCACAACCGAGCAGAGACGGCGCAACCAAACGAGAAGCTGCTGCAACTCCTAAGAACTTCTTCCCAGCATCTTGAAGTTCCAGTCCCTGAGACTGGATGAGTAGAGAGCATAGCTGCCGGCACAGCGCAGGACAACGCCACAAACAACCCTGACCAGAAACGGCCGAAAGGCAAGTACCCGCCACGCTTTCGGCTGCCGATACCAGAAAACCAGCTACGCCAATCGGCACCGGCGTTCCAGATCCCGAGATGGCACCCGAGAGGCCTTTCGTGCCCCTCGAACGCAACGAGAGCCCAGGATTGGCTGACAGGCGCAAGGCAGGCTTCCCGAACTACACCACAACGCAGACGCAGGCTGGAGCTGCCCTGCCCGGCACACGCTGGCATAGCACGGTAAAGGTCCCCGGGCCCTTGACCCGTGCCAAGGGCACGGTTCCTGGACGGCCCTTGCCCTTAGCAGAGCTAAACCCCCCGTCCCTGCGATTCCCAGGCCCTTCCCAGCCCTCGCGCCTCCACTTAGCTTTCAGAGGGCCGAGGGACCGAACCCATCTTCGGCAGAGGAAAACGCCACGTGCGCCAACGGCCGTCTTCCCGCGTCGCCGGGTTCCTCTTCAGCGCCTGCAAGAGCACGAGAAAGCACGCGCTCGCTAAGCCGCGCCGGCACACGGCGCCGCGGGGCAAACGCCGAACCCGTCCGCGTCACCCACCTCCTGCTGACTTCCAGGGCGCTCCGGTCGGCGTGTCGTGCCGCGGGCGCAGTCACAAACCCTCAGCGCTCGTGACGCCTAAGACGGCGAGAAACAAAAGAACTGTGGCGCCTGGAACGAGTCCCCGGCCCCACGCTCCTCCTCGCCCCTAGCCCGGCTCACCGCAAATGCTCCTCCCGGTCCAAAGGGCCCAGAAAGCGCCTGCAAAGCGAGAAGGAAACGCTGAAGCGAGTCACCGGGCAACACCGGGCTCCTCAACGCCCACCGCCGCCTCACCTTCTCGGCTGCCGGCCGGCGTGCGGCTTCGCCCCTGCCGGCTCGTCTGCGGCACCCGCAAAACCAGAGGCACGCGCTCGGACGCCGCCCGAAAACTCAGCCTGCCCGCAGACGGTCCCAGCTCGCCCTCCCTTACCTGGGCCGCTCGCCCACCCGGCCGCCCTTGCTTTTGACTGCCACGCCGCGGACCGCCAAGACGCTCAGCTGCCGCCTGTAAAACACCACCAAAGGTCGCTCGGACCCGCGCCAGCAACACGGGACCTGAAACCAGCTGCCGCTTCGGCCCAGCACTCCGTGCTCACCTTGCCCGAGGAGCTGCGCTGCCCAGAGCCGGCTTTCCTCTTCGCTTCGCGCCTAGGAAACAGAGAAACGACCGAGCTTAGCTAGAGCCACACGGCACAGCTTCCCTCGGGCACCACGCACCCACCCACCTGCTTACGGCGCACAGCTCGCCTCCTCCGTCGCTCTTCCGTGCCAAGTTGTCCCTCTGCACCTGAAATCAGGTCATTCTGCAAGTCACCCAGCAGCCCATCAACAGCCGGACCAGCCCGCAGGTCTGCTTTCTGTTGCGCAATAACGTCCCACGCTCTCGTGGAGGCTCTCAAACGCCTGCGCGGGGACCCTCCGCTCCCCTGCCCACGGCTACTCCGTCCCACGTGACCGCACCGCCTCTGCCCACGCAATTTAACGCGTCAGCAGGTTAACCGGGGACCGCCAGAGCTCCGGCCACCCTCCCCTGCCTCCACGCGTCCGGGCAGAGCAGCTCCGAGCCAAACGCGCACGCGCGAGGACAGACGCTCCGCACAACCTTATAGACCACGCCACGGCCACAGCACCAAAAACGCTCCACGACGAACACGACACTCCGAGACCAGACGAGCATCGATCCCAATAATCTACGGGGAGGCGAGGAGCCTCTCCTGCAACCCCAAATGGAAAAGGAGCCCAACGTCACGGCTCCTGACGAGACGGCGGCACCGCCACAACCGAGCAGAGACGGCGCAACCAAACGAGAAGCTGCTGCAACTCCTAAGAACTTCTTCCCAGCATCTTGAAGTTCCAGTCCCTGAGACTGGATGAGTAGAGAGCATAGCTGCCGGCACAGCGCAGGACAACGCCACAAACAACCCTGACCAGAAACGGCCGAAAGGCAAGTACCCGCCACGGTTCCGGCTGCCGATACCAGAAAACCAGCTACGCCAATCGGCACCGGCGTTCCAGATCCCGAGATGGCACCCGAGAGGCCTTTCGTGCCCCTCGAACGCAACGAGAGCCCAGGATTGGCTGACAGGCGCAAGGCAGGCTTCCCGAACTACACCACAACGCAGACGCAGGCTGGAGCTGCCCTGCCCGGCACACGCTGGCATAGCACGGTAAAGGACCCCGGGCCCTTGACCCGTGCCAAGGGCACGGTTCCTGGACGGCCCTTGCCCTTAGCAGAGCTAAACCCCCCGTCCCTGCGATTCCCAGGCCCTTCCCAGCCCTCGCGCCTCCACTTAGCTTTCAGAGGGCCGAGGGACCGAACCCATCTTCGGCAGAGGAAAACGCCACGTGCGCCAACGGCCGTCTTCCCGCGTCGCCGGGTTCCTCTTCAGCGCCTGCAGGAGCACGAGAAAGCACGCGCTCGCTAAGCCGCGCCGGCACACGGCGCCGCGGGGCAAACGCCGAACCCGTCCGCGTCACCCACCTCCTGCTGAGTTCCAGGGCGCTCCGGTCGGCGTGTCGTGCCGCGGGCGCAGTCACAAACCCTCAGCGCTCGTGACGCCTAAGACGGCGAGAAACAAAAGAACTGTGGCGCCTGGAACGAGTCCCCGGCCCCACGCTCCTCCTCGCCCCTAGCCCAGCTCACCGCAAATGCTCCTCCCGGTCCAAAGGGCCCAGAAAGCGCCTGCAAAGCGAGAAGGAAACGCTGAAGCGAGTCACCGGGCAACACCGGGCTCCTCAACGCCCACCGCCGCCTCACCTTCTCGGCTGACGGCCGGCGTGCGGCTTCGCCCCTGCCGGCTCGTCTGCGGCACCCGCAAAACCAGAGGCACGCGCTCGGACGCCGCCCGAAAACTCAGCCTGCCCGCAGACGGTCCCAGCTCGCCCTCCCTTACCTGGGCCGCTCGCCCACCCGGCCGCCCTTGCTTTTGACTGCCACGCCGCGGACCGCCAAGACGCTCAGCTGCCGCCTGTAAAACACCACCAAAGGACGCTCGGACCCGCGCCAGCAACACGGGACCTGAAACCAGCTGCCGCTTCGGCCCAGCACTCCGTGCTCACCTTGCCCGAGGAGCTGCGCTGCCCAGAGCCGGCTTTCCTCTTCGCTTCGCACCTAGGAAACAGAGAAACGACCGAGCTTAGCTAGAGCCACACGGCACAGCTTCCCTCGGGCACCACGCACCCACCCACCTGCTTACGGCGCACAGCTCGCCTCCTCCGTCGCTCTTCCGTGCCAAGTTGTCCCTCTGCACCTGAAATCAGGTCATTCTGCAAGTCACCCAGCAGCCCATCAACAGCCGGACCAGCCCGCAGGTCTGCTTTCTGTTGCGCAATAACGTCCCACGCTCTCGTGGAGGCTCTCAAACGCCTGCGCGGGGACCCTCCGCTCCCCTGCCCACGGCTACTCCGTCCCACGTGACCGCACCGCCTCTGCCCACGCAATTTAACGCGTCAGCAGGTTAACCGGGGACCGCCAGAGCTCCGGCCACCCTCCCCTGCCTCCACGCGTCCGGGCAGAGCAGCTCCGAGCCAAACGCGCACCCGCGAGGACAGACGCTCCGCACAACCTTATAGACCACGCAACGGCCACAGCACCAAAAACGCTCCACGACGAACACGACACTCCGAGACCAGAGGGGCATCGAGCCCAATAATCTACGGGGAAGCGAGGAGCCTCTCCTGCAACCCCAAACGGAAAAGGAGCCCAACGTCACGGCTCCTGACGAGACGGCGGCACCGCCACAACCGAGCAGAGACGGCGCAACCAAACGAGAAGCTGCTGCAACTCCTAAGAACTTCTTCCCAGCATCTTGAAGTTCCAGTCCCTGAGACTGGATGAGTAGAGAGCATAGCTGCCGGCACAGCGCAGGACAACGCCACAAACAACCCTGACCAGAAACGGCCGAAAGGCAAGTACCCGCCACGCTTTCGGCTGCCGATACCAGAAAACCAGCTACGCCAATCGGCACCGGCGTTCCAGATCCCGGGATGGCACCCGAGAGGCCTTTCGTGCCCCTCGAACGCAACGAGAGCCCAGGATTGGCTGACAGGCGCAAGGCAGGCTTCCCGAACTACACCACAACGCAGACGCAGGCTGGAGCTGCCCTGCCCGGCACACGCTGGCATAGCACGGTAAAGGTCCCCGGGCCCTTGACCCGTGCCAAGGGCACGGTTCCTGGACGGCCCTTGCCCTTAGCAGAGCTAAACCCCCCGTCCCTGCGATTCCCAGGCCCTTCCCAGCCCTCGCGCCTCCACTTAGCTTTCAGAGGGCCGAGGGACCGAACCCATCTTCGGCAGAGGAAAACGCCACGTGCGCCAACGGCCGTCTTCCCGCGTCGCCGGGTTCCTCTTCAGCGCCTGCAAGAGCACGAGAAAGCACGCGCTCGCTAAGCCGCGCCGGCACACGGCGCCGCGGGGCAAACGCCGAACCCGTCCGCGTCACCCACCTCCTGCTGACTTCCAGGGCGCCCCGGTCGGCGTGTCGTGCCGCGGGCGCAGTCACAAACCCTCAGCGCTCATGACGCCTAAGACGGCGAGAAACAAAAGAACTGTGGAGCCTGGAACGAGTCCCCGGCCCCACGCTCCTCCTCGCCCCTAGCCCGGCTCACCGCAAATGCTCCTCCCGGTCCAAAGGGCCCACAAAGCGCCTGCAAAGCGAGAAGGAAACGCTGAAGCGAGTCACCGGGCAACACCGGGCTCCTCAATGCCCACCGCCGCCTCACCTTCTCGGCTGCCGGCCGGCGTGCGGCTTCGCCCCTGCCGGCTCGTCTGCGGCACCCGCAAAACCAGAGGCACGCGCTCGGACGCCGCCCGAAAACACAGCCTGCCCGCAGACTGTCCCAGCTCGCCCTCCCTTACCTGGGCCGCTCGCCCACCCGGCCGCCCTTGCTTTTGACTGCCACGCCGCGGACCGCCAAGACGCTCAGCTGCCGCCTGTAAAACACCACCAAAGGACGCTCGGACCCGCGCCAGCAACACGGGACCTGAAACCAGCTGCCGCTTCGGCCCAGCACTCCGTGCTCACCTTGCCCGAGGAGCTGCGCTGCCCAGAGCCGGCTTTCCTCTTCGCTTTGCACCTAGGAAACAGAGAAACGACCGAGCTTAGCTAGAGCCACACGGCACAGCTTCCCTCGGGCACCACGCACCCACCCACCTGCTTACGGCGCACAGCTCGCCTCCTCCATCGCTCTTCCGTGCCAAGTTGTCCCTCTGCACCTGAAAACAGGTCATTCTGCAAGTCACCCAGCAGCCCATCAACAGCCGGACCAGCCCGCAGGTCTGCTTTCTGTTGCGCAATAACGTCCCACGCTCTCGTGGAGGCTCTCAAACGCCTGCACGGGGACCCTCCGCTCCCCTGCCCACGGCTACTCCGTCCCACGTGACCGCTCCGCCTCTGCCCACGCAATTTAACGCGTCAGCAGGTTAACCGGGGACCGCCAGAGCTCCGGCCACCCTCCCCTGCCTCCACGCGTCCGGGCAGAGCAGCTCCGAGCCAAACGCGCACCCGTGAGGACAGACGCTCCGCACAACCTTATAGACCACGCCACGGCCACAGCACCAAAAACGCTCCACGACGAACACGACACTCCGAGACCAGAGGGGCATCGAGCCCAATAATCTACGGGGAAGCGAGGAGCCTCTCCTGCAACCCCAAACGGAAAAGGAGCCCAACGTCACGGCTCCTGACGAGACGGCGGCACCGCCACAACCGAGCAGAGACGGCGCAACCAAACGAGAAGCTGCTGCAACTCCTAAGAACTTCTTCCCAGCATCTTGAAGTTCCAGTCCCTGAGACTGGATGAGTAGAGAGCATAGCTGCCGGCACAGCGCAGGACAACGCCACAAACAACCCTGACCAGAAACGGCCGAAAGGCAAGTACCCGCCACGCTTTCGGCTGCCGATACCAGAAAACCAGCTACGCCAATCGGCACCGGCGTTCCAGATCCCGGGATGGCACCCGAGAGGCCTTTCGTGCCCCTCGAACGCAACGAGAGCCCAGGATTGGCTGACAGGCGCAAGGCAGGCTTCCCGAACTACACCACAACGCAGACGCAGGCTGGAGCTGCCCTGCCCGGCACACGCTGGCATAGCACGGTAAAGGTCCCCGGGCCCTTGACCCATGCCAAGGGCACGGTTCCTGGACGGCCCTTGCCCTTAGCAGAGCTAAACCCCCCGTCCCTGCGATTCCCAGGCCCTTCCCAGCCCTCGCGCCTCCACTTAGCTTTCAGAGGGCCGAGGGACCGAACCCATCTTCGGCAGAGGAAAACGCCACGTGCGCCAACGGCCGTCTTCCCGCGTCGCCGGGTTCCTCTTCAGCGCCTGCAAGAGCACGAGAAAGCACGCGCTCGCTAAGCCGCGCCGGCACACGGCGCCGCGGGGCAAACGCCGAACCCGTCCGCGTCACCCACCTCCTGCTGACTTCCAGGGCGCTCCGGTCGGCGTGTCGTGCCGCGGGCGCAGTCACAAACCCTCAGCGCTCGTGACGCCTAAGACGGCGAGAAACAAAAGAACTGTGGAGCCTGGAACGAGTCTCCGGCCCCACGCTCCTCCTCGCCCCTAGCCCGGCTCACCGCAAATGCTCCTCCCGGTCCAAAGGGCCCACAAAGCGCCTGCAAAGCGAGAAGGAAACGCTGAAGCGAGTCACCGGGCAACACCGGGCTCCTCAACGCCCACCGCCGCCTCACCTTCTCGGCTGCCGGCCGGCGTGCGGCTTCGCCCCTGCCGGCTCGTCTGCGGCACCCGCAAAACCAGAGGCACGCGCTCGGACGCCGCCCGAAAACACAGCCTGCCCGCAGACTGTCCCAGCTCGCCCTCCCTTACCTGGGCCGCTCGCCCACCCGGCCGCCCTTGCTTTTGACTGCCACGCCGCGGACCGCCAAGACGCTCAGCTGCCGCCTGTAAAACACCACCAAAGGACGCTCGGACCCGCGCCAGCAACACGGGACCTGAAACCAGCTGCCGCTTCGGCCCAGCACTCCGTGCTCACCTTGCCCGAGGAGCTGCGCTGCCCAGAGCCGGCTTTCCTCTTCGCTTCGCGCCTAGGAAACAGAGAAACGACCGAGCTTAGCTAGAGCCACACGGCACAGCTTCCCTCGGGCACCACGCACCCACCCACCTGCTTACGGCGCACAGCTCGCCTCCTCCGTCGCTCTTCCGTGCCAAGTTGTCCCTCTGCACCTGAAATCAGGTCATTCTGCAAGTCACCCAGCAGCCCATCAACAGCCGGACCAGCCCGCAGGTCTGCTTTCTGTTGCGCAATAACGTCCCACGCTCTCGTGGAGGCTCTCAAACGCCTGCGCGGGGACCCTCCGCTCCCCTGCCCACGGCTACTCCGTCCCACGTGACCGCACCGCCTCTGCCCACGCAATTTAACGCGTCAGCAGGTTAACCGGGGACCGCCAGAGCTCCGGCCACCCTCCCCTGCCTCCACGCGTCCGGGCAGAGCAGCTCCGAGCCAAACGCGCACCCGCGAGGACAGACGCTCCGCACAACCTTATAGACCACGCCACGGCCACAGCACCAAAAACGCTCCACGACGAACACGACACTCCGAGACCAGACGAGCATCGATCCCAATAATCTACGGGGAGGCGAGGAGCCTCTCCTGCAACCCCAAATGGAAAAGGAGCCCAACGTCACGGCTCCTGACGAGACGGCGGCACCGCCACAACCGAGCAGAGACGGCGCAACCAAACGAGAAGCTGCTGCAACTCCTAAGAACTTCTTCCCAGCATCTTGAAGTTCCAGTCCCTGAGACTGGATGAGTAGAGAGCATAGCTGCCGGCACAGCGCAGGACAACGCCACAAACAACCCTGACCAGAAACGGCCGAAAGGCAAGTACCCGCCACGGTTCCGGCTGCCGATACCAGAAAACCAGCTACGCCAATCGGCACCGGCGATCCAGATCCCGAGATGGCACCCGAGAGGCCTTTCGTGCCCCTCGAACGCAACGAGAGCCCAGGATTGGCTGACAGGCGCAAGGCAGGCTTCCCGAACTACACCACAACGCAGACGCAGGCTGGAGCTGCCCTGCCCGGCACACGCTGGCATAGCACGGTAAAGGTCCCCGGGCCCTTGACCCGTGCCAAGGGCACGGTTCCTGGACGGCCCTTGCCCTTAGCAGAGCTAAACCCCCCGTCCCTGCGATTCCCAGGCCCTTCCCAGCCCTCGCGCCTCCACTTAGCTTTCAGAGGGCCGAGGGACCGAACCCATCTTCGGCAGAGGAAAACGCCACGTGCGCCAACGGCCGTCTTCCCGCGTCGCCGGGTTCCTCTTCAGCGCCTGCAGGAGCACGAGAAAGCACGCGCTCGCTAAGCCGCGCCGGCACACGGTGCCGCGGGGCAAACGCCGAACCCGTCCGCGTCACCCACCTCCTGCTGAGTTCCAGGGCGCTCCGGTCGGCGTGTCGTGCCGCGGGCGCAGTCACAAACCCTCAGCGCTCGTGACGCCTAAGACGGCGAGAAACAAAAGAACTGTGGCGCCTGGAACGAGTCCCCGGCCCCACGCTCCTCCTCGCCCCTAGCCCGGCTCACCGCAAATGCTCCTCCCGGTCCAAAGGGCCCAGAAAGCGCCTGCAAAGCGAGAAGGAAACGCTGAAGCAAGTCACCGGGCAACACCGGGCTCCTCAACGCCCACCGCCGCCTCACCTTCTCGGCTGACGGCCGGCGTGCGGCTTCGCCCCTGCCGGCTCGTCTGCGGCACCCGCAAAACCAGAGGCACGCGCTCGGACGCCGCCCGAAAACTCAGCCTGCCCGCAGACGGTCCCAGCTCGCCCTCCCTTACCTGGGCCGCTCGCCCACCCGGCCGCCCTTGCTTTTGACTGCCATGCCGCGGACCGCCAAGACGCTCAGCTGCCGCCTGTAAAACACCACCAAAGGACGCTCGGACCCGCGCCAGCAACACGGGACCTGAAACCAGCTGCCGCTTCGGCCCAGCACTCCGTGCTCACCTTGCCCGAGGAGCTGCGCTGCCCAGAGCCGGCTTTCCTCTTCGCTTCGCGCCTAGGAAACAGAGAAACGACCGAGCTTAGCTAGAGCCACACGGCACAGCTTCCCTCGGGCACCACGCACCCACCCACCTGCTTACGGCGCACAGCTCGCCTCCTCCGTCGCTCTTCCGTGCCAAGTTGTCCCTCTGCACCTGAAATCAGGTCATTCTGCAAGTCACCCAGCAGCCCATCAACAGCCGGACCAGCCCGCAGGTCTGCTTTCTGTTGCGCAATAACGTCCCACGCTCTCGTGGAGGCTCTCAAACGCCTGCGCGGGGACCCTCCGCTCCCCTGCCCACGGCTACTCCGTCCCACGTGACCGCACCGCCTCTGCCCACGCAATTTAACGCGTCAGCAGGTTAACCGGGGACCGCCAGAGCTCCGGCCACCCTCCCCTGCCTCCACGCGTCCGGGCAGAGCAGCTCCGAGCCAAACGCGCACCCGCGAGGACAGACGCTCCGCACAACCTTATAGACCACGCCACGGCCACAGCACCAAAAACGCTCCACGACGAACACGACACTCCGAGACCAGAGGGGCATCGAGCCCAATAATCTACGGGGAAGCGAGGAGCCTCTCCTGCAACCCCAAACGGAAAAGGAGCCCAACGTCACGGCTCCTGACGAGACGGCGGCACCGCCACAACCGAGCAGAGACGGCGCAACCAAACGAGAAGCTGCTGCAACTCCTAAGAACTTCTTCCCAGCATCTTGAAGTTCCAGTCCCTGAGACTGGATGAGTAGAGAGCATAGCTGCCGGCACAGCGCAGGACAACGCCACAAACAACCCTGACCAGAAACGGCCGAAAGGCAAGTACCCGCCACGCTTTCGGCTGCCGATACCAGAAAACCAGCTACGCCAATCGGCACCGGCGTTCCAGATCCCGGGATGGCACCCGAGAGGCCTTTCGTGCCCCTCGAACGCAACGAGAGCCCAGGATTGGCTGACAGGCGCAAGGCAGGCTTCCCGAACTACACCACAACGCAGACGCAGGCTGGAGCTGCCCTGCCCGGCACACGCTGGCATAGCACGGTAAAGGTCCCCGGGCCCTTGACCCGTGCCAAGGGCACGGTTCCTGGACGGCCCTTGCCCTTAGCAGAGCTAAACCCCCCGTCCCTGCGATTCCCAGGCCCTTCCCAGCCCTCGCGCCTCCACTTAGCTTTCAGAGGGCCGAGGGACCGAACCCATCTTCGGCAGAGGAAAACGCCACGTGCGCCAACGGCCGTCTTCCCGCGTCGCCGGGTTCCTCTTCAGCGCCTGCAAGAGCACGAGAAAGCACGCGCTCGCTAAGCCGCGCCGGCACACGGCGCCGCGGGGCAAACGCCGAACCCGTCCGCGTCACCCACCTCCTGCTGACTTCCAGGGCGCCCCGGTCGGCGTGTCGTGCCGCGGGCGCAGTCACAAACCCTCAGCGCTCGTGACGCCTAAGACGGCGAGAAACAAAAGAACTGTGGAGCCTGGAACGAGTCCCCGGCCCCACGCTCCTCCTCGCCCCTAGCCCGGCTCACCGCAAATGCTCCTCCCGGTCCAAAGGGCCCACAAAGCGCCTGCAAAGCGAGAAGGAAACGCTGAAGCGAGTCACCGGGCAACACCGGGCTCCTCAACGCCCACCGCCGCCTCACCTTCTCGGCTGCCGGCCGGCGTGCGGCTTCGCCCCTGCCGGCTCGTCTGCGGCACCCGCAAAACCAGAGGCACGCGCTCGGACGCCGCCCGAAAACACAGCCTGCCCGCAGACTGTCCCAGCTCGCCCTCCCTTACCTGGGCCGCTCGCCCACCCGGCCGCCCTTGCTTTTGACTGCCACGCCGCGGACCGCCAAGACGCTCAGCTGCCGCCTGTAAAACACCACCAAAGGACGCTCGGACCCGCGCCAGCAACACGGGACCTGAAACCAGCTGCCGCTTCGGCCCAGCACTCCGTGCTCACCTTGCCCGAGGAGCTGCGCTGCCCAGAGCCGGCTTTCCTCTTCGCTTCGCGCCTAGGAAACAGAGAAACGACCGAGCTTAGCTAGAGCCACACGGCACAGCTTCCCTCGGGCACCACGCACCCACCCACCTGCTTACGGCGCACAGCTCGCCTCCTCCGTCGCTCTTCCGTGCCAAGTTGTCCCTCTGCACCTGAAATCAGGTCATTCTGCAAGTCACCCAGCAGCCCATCAACAGCCGGACCAGCCCGCAGGTCTGCTTTCTGTTGCGCAATAACGTCCCACGCTCTCGTGGAGGCTCTCAAACGCCTGCGCGGGGACCCTCCGCTCCCCTGCCCACGGCTACTCCGTCCCACGTGACCGCACCGCCTCTGCCCACGCAATTTAACGCGTCAGCAGGTTAACCGGGGACCGCCAGAGCTCCGGCCACCCTCCCCTGCCTCCACGCGTCCGGGCAGAGCAGCTCCGAGCCAAACGCGCACCCGCGAGGACAGACGCTCCGCACAACCTTATAGACCACGCCACGGCCACAGCACCAAAAACGCTCCACGACGAACACGACACTCCGAGACCAGAGGGGCATCGAGCCCAATAATCTACGGGGAAGCGAGGAGCCTCTCCTGCAACCCCAAACGGAAAAGGAGCCCAACGTCACGGCTCCTGACGAGACGGCGGCACCGCCACAACCGAGCAGAGACGGCGCAACCAAACGAGAAGCTGCTGCAACTCCTAAGAACTTCTTCCCAGCATCTTGAAGTTCCAGTCCCTGAGACTGGATGAGTAGAGAGCATAGCTGCCGGCACAGCGCAGGACAACGCCACAAACAACCCTGACCAGAAACGGCCGAAAGGCAAGTACCCGCCACGCTTTCGGCTGCCGATACCAGAAAACCAGCTACGCCAATCGGCACCGGCGTTCCAGATCCCGGGATGGCACCCGAGAGGCCTTTCGTGCCCCTCGAACGCAACGAGAGCCCAGGATTGGCTGACAGGCGCAAGGCAGGCTTCCCGAACTACACCACAACGCAGACGCAGGCTGGAGCTGCCCTGCCCGGCACACGCTGGCATAGCACGGTAAAGGTCCCCGGGCCCTTGACCCGTGCCAAGGGCACGGTTCCTGGACGGCCCTTGCCCTTAGCAGAGCTAAACCCCCCGTCCCTGCGATTCCCAGGCCCTTCCCAGCCCTCGCGCCTCCACTTAGCTTTCAGAGGGCCGAGGGACCGAACCCATCTTCGGCAGAGGAAAACGCCACGTGCGCCAACGGCCGTCTTCCCGCGTCGCCGGGTTCCTCTTCAGCGCCTGCAGGAGCACGAGAAAGCACGCGCTCGCTAAGCCGCGCCGGCACACGGCGCCGCGGGGCAAACGCCGAACCCGTCCGCGTCACCCACCTCCTGCTGACTTCCAGGGCGCCCCGGTCGGCGTGTCGTGCCGCGGGCGCAGTCACAAACCCTCAGCGCTCGTGACGCCTAAGACGGCGAGAAACAAAAGAACTGTGGAGCCTGGAACGAGTCCCCGGCCCCACGCTCCTCCTCGCCCCTAGCCCGGCTCACCGCAAATGCTCCTCCCGGTCCAAAGGGCCCACAAAGCGCCTGCAAAGCGAGAAGGAAACGCTGAAGCGAGTCACCGGGCAACACCGGGCTCCTCAATGCCCACCGCCGCCTCACCTTCTCGGCTGCCGGCCGGCGTGCGGCTTCGCCCCTGCCGGCTCGTCTGCGGCACCCGCAAAACCAGAGGCACGCGCTCGGACGCCGCCCGAAAACACAGCCTGCCCGCAGACTGTCCCAGCTCGCCCTCCCTTACCTGGGCCGCTCGCCCACCCGGCCGCCCTTGCTTTTGACTGCCACGCCGCGGACCGCCAAGACGCTCAGCTGCCGCCTGTAAAACACCACCAAAGGACGCTCGGACCCGCGCCAGCAACACGGGACCTGAAACCAGCTGCCGCTTCGGCCCAGCACTCCGTGCTCACCTTGCCCGAGGAGCTGCGCTGCCCAGAGCCGGCTTTCCTCTTCGCTTTGCACCTAGGAAACAGAGAAACGACCGAGCTTAGCTAGAGCCACACGGCACAGCTTCCCTCGGGCACCACGCACCCACCCACCTGCTTACGGCGCACAGCTCGCCTCCTCCGTCGCTCTTCCGTGCCAAGTTGTCCCTCTGCACCTGAAATCAGGTCATTCTGCAAGTCACCCAGCAGCCCATCAACAGCCGGACCAGCCCGCAGGTCTGCTTTCTGTTGCGCAATAACGTCCCACGCTCTCGTGGAGGCTCTCAAACGCCTGCGCGGGGACCCTCCGCTCCCCTGCCCACGGCTACTCCGTCCCACGTGACCGCACCGCCTCTGCCCACGCAATTTAACGCGTCAGCAGGTTAACCGGGGACCGCCAGAGCTCCGGCCACCCTCCCCTGCCTCCACGCGTCCGGGCAGAGCAGCTCCGAGCCAAACGCGCACCCGCGAGGACAGACGCTCCGCACAACCTTATAGACCACGCCACGGCCACAGCACCAAAAACGCTCCACGACGAACACGACACTCCGAGACCAGAGGGGCATCGAGCCCAATAATCTACGGGGAAGCGAGGAGCCTCTCCTGCAACCCCAAACGGAAAAGGAGCCCAACGTCACGGCTCCCGACGAGACGGCGGCACCGCCACAACCGAGCAGAGACGGCGCAACCAAACGAGAAGCTGCTGCAACTCCTAAGAACTTCTTCCCAGCATCTTGAAGTTCCAGTCCCTGAGACTGGATGAGTAGAGAGCATAGCTGCCGGCACAGCGCAGGACAACGCCACAAACAACCCTGACCAGAAACGGCCGAAAGGCAAGTACCCGCCACGCTTTCGGCTGCCGATACCAGAAAACCAGCTACGCCAATCGGCACCGGCGTTCCAGATCCCGGGATGGCACCCGAGAGGCCTTTCGTGCCCCTCGAACGCAACGAGAGCCCAGGATTGGCTGACAGGCGCAAGGCAGGCTTCCCGAACTACACCACAACGCAGACGCAGGCTGGAGCTGCCCTGCCCGGCACACGCTGGCATAGCACGGTAAAGGTCCCCGGGCCCTTGACCCGTGCCAAGGGCACGGTTCCTGGACGGCCCTTGCCCTTAGCAGAGCTAAACCCCCCCGTCCCTGCGATTCCCAGGCCCTTCCCAGCCCTCGCGCCTCCACTTAGCTTTCAGAGGGCCGAGGGACCGAACCCATCTTCGGCAGAGGAAAACGCCACGTGCGCCAACGGCCGTCTTCCCGCGTCGCCGGGTTCCTCTTCAGCGCCTGCAAGAGCACGAGAAAGCACGCGCTCGCTAAGCCGCGCCGGCACACGGCGCCGCGGGGCAAACGCCGAACCCGTCCGCGTCACCCACCTCCTGCTGACTTCCAGGGCGCCCCGGTCGGCGTGTCGTGCCGCGGGCGCAGTCACAAACCCTCAGCGCTCGTGACGCCTAAGACGGCGAGAAACAAAAGAACTGTGGAGCCTGGAACGAGTCCCCGGCCCCACGCTCCTCCTCGCCCCTAGCCCGGCTCACCGCAAATGCTCCTCCCGGTCCAAAGGGCCCACAAAGCGCCTGCAAAGCGAGAAGGAAACGCTGAAGCGAGTCACCGGGCAACACCGGGCTCCTCAATGCCCACCGCCGCCTCACCTTCTCGGCTGCCGGCCGGCGTGCGGCTTCGCCCCTGCCGGCTCGTCTGCGGCACCCGCAAAACCAGAGGCACGCGCTCGGACGCCGCCCGAAAACACAGCCTGCCCGCAGACTGTCCCAGCTCGCCCTCCCTTACCTGGGCCGCTCGCCCACCCGGCCGCCCTTGCTTTTGACTGCCACGCCGCGGACCGCCAAGACGCTCAGCTGCCGCCTGTAAAACACCACCAAAGGACGCTCGGACCCGCGCCAGCAACACGGGACCTGAAACCAGCTGCCGCTTCGGCCCAGCACTCCGTGCTCACCTTGCCCGAGGAGCTGCGCTGCCCAGAGCCGGCTTTCCTCTTCGCTTTGCACCTAGGAAACAGAGAAACGACCGAGCTTAGCTAGAGCCACACGGCACAGCTTCCCTCGGGCACCACGCACCCACCCACCTGCTTACGGCGCACAGCTCGCCTCCTCCGTCGCTCTTCCGTGCCAAGTTGTCCCTCTGCACCTGAAATCAGGTCATTCTGCAAGTCACCCAGCAGCCCATCAACAGCCGGACCAGCCCGCAGGTCTGCTTTCTGTTGCGCAATAACGTCCCACGCTCTCGTGGAGGCTCTCAAACGCCTGCGCGGGGACCCTCCGCTCCCCTGCCCACGGCTACTCCGTCCCACGTGACCGCACCGCCTCTGCCCACGCAATTTAACGCGTCAGCAGGTTAACCGGGGACCGCCAGAGCTCCGGCCACCCTCCCCTGCCTCCACGCGTCCGGGCAGAGCAGCTCCGAGCCAAACGCGCACCCGCGAGGACAGACGCTCCGCACAACCTTATAGACCACGCCACGGCCACAGCACCAAAAACGCTCCACGACGAACACGACACTCCGAGACCAGAGGGGCATCGAGCCCAATAATCTACGGGGAAGCGAGGAGCCTCTCCTGCAACCCCAAACGGAAAAGGAGCCCAACGTCACGGCTCCTGACGAGACGGCGGCACCGCCACAACCGAGCAGAGACGGCGCAACCAAACGAGAAGCTGCTGCAACTCCTAAGAACTTCTTCCCAGCATCTTGAAGTTCCAGTCCCTGAGACTGGATGAGTAGAGAGCATAGCTGCCGGCACAGCGCAGGACAACGCCACAAACAACCCTGACCAGAAACGGCCGAAAGGCAAGTACCCGCCACGCTTTCGGCTGCCGATACCAGAAAACCAGCTACGCCAATCGGCACCGGCGTTCCAGATCCCGGGATGGCACCCGAGAGGCCTTTCGTGCCCCTCGAACGCAACGAGAGCCCAGGATTGGCTGACAGGCGCAAGGCAGGCTTCCCGAACTACACCACAACGCAGACGCAGGCTGGAGCTGCCCTGCCCGGCACACGCTGGCATAGCACGGTAAAGGTCCCCGGGCCCTTGACCCGTGCCAAGGGCACGGTTCCTGGACGGCCCTTGCCCTTAGCAGAGCTAAACCCCCCGTCCCTGCGATTCCCAGGCCCTTCCCAGCCCTCGCGCCTCCACTTAGCTTTCAGAGGGCCGAGGGACCGAACCCATCTTCGGCAGAGGAAAACGCCACGTGCGCCAACGGCCGTCTTCCCGCGTCGCCGGGTTCCTCTTCAGCGCCTGCAAGAGCACGAGAAAGCACGCGCTCGCTAAGCCGCGCCGGCACACGGCGCCGCGGGGCAAACGCCGAACCCGTCCGCGTCACCCACCTCCTGCTGACTTCCAGGGCGCCCCGGTCGGCGTGTCGTGCCGCGGGCGCAGTCACAAACCCTCAGCGCTCATGACGCCTAAGACGGCGAGAAACAAAAGAACTGTGGAGCCTGGAACGAGTCCCCGGCCCCACGCTCCTCCTCGCCCCTAGCCCGGCTCACCGCAAATGCTCCTCCCGGTCCAAAGGGCCCACAAAGCGCCTGCAAAGCGAGAAGGAAACGCTGAAGCGAGTCACCGGGCAACACCGGGCTCCTCAATGCCCACCGCCGCCTCACCTTCTCGGCTGCCGGCCGGCGTGCGGCTTCGCCCCTGCCGGCTCGTCTGCGGCACCCGCAAAACCAGAGGCACGCGCTCGGACGCCGCCCGAAAACACAGCCTGCCCGCAGACTGTCCCAGCTCGCCCTCCCTTACCTGGGCCGCTCGCCCACCCGGCCGCCCTTGCTTTTGACTGCCACGCCGCGGACCGCCAAGACGCTCAGCTGCCGCCTGTAAAACACCACCAAAGGACGCTCGGACCCGCGCCAGCAACACGGGACCTGAAACCAGCTGCCGCTTCGGCCCAGCACTCCGTGCTCACCTTGCCCGAGGAGCTGCGCTGCCCAGAGCCGGCTTTCCTCTTCGCTTTGCACCTAGGAAACAGAGAAACAACCGAGCTTAGCTAGAGCCACACGGCACAGCTTCCCTCGGGCACCACGCACCCACCCACCTGCTTACGGCGCACAGCTCGCCTCCTCCGTCGCTCTTCCGTGCCAAGTTGTCCCTCTGCACCTGAAATCAGGTCATTCTGCAAGTCACCCAGCAGCCCATCAACAGCCGGACCAGCCCGCAGGTCTGCTTTCTGTTGCGCAATAACGTCCCACGCTCTCGTGGAGGCTCTCAAACGCCTGCGCGGGGACCCTCCGCTCCCCTGCCCACGGCTACTCCGTCCCACGTGACCGCACCGCCTCTGCCCACGCAATTTAACGCGTCAGCAGGTTAACCGGGGACCGCCAGAGCTCCGGCCACCCTCCCCTGCCTCCACGCGTCCGGGCAGAGCAGCTCCGAGCCAAACGCGCACCCGCGAGGACAGACGCTCCGCACAACCTTATAGACCACGCCACGGCCACAGCACCAAAAACGCTCCACGACGAACACGACACTCCGAGACCAGAGGGGCATCGAGCCCAATAATCTACGGGGAAGCGAGGAGCCTCTCCTGCAACCCCAAACGGAAAAGGAGCCCAACGTCACGGCTCCTGACGAGACGGCGGCACCGCCACAACCGAGCAGAGACGGCGCAACCAAACGAGAAGCTGCTACAACTCCTAAGAACTTCTTCCCAGCATCTTGAAGTTCCAGTCCCTGAGACTGGATGAGTAGAGAGCATAGCTGCCGGCACAGCGCAGGACAACGCCACAAACAACCCTGACCAGAAACGGCCGAAAGGCAAGTACCCGCCACGCTTTCGGCTGCCGATACCAGAAAACCAGCTACGCCAATCGGCACCGGCGTTCCAGATCCCGGGATGGCACCCGAGAGGCCTTTCGTGCCCCTCGAACGCAACGAGAGCCCAGGATTGGCTGACAGGCGCAAGGCAGGCTTCCCGAACTACACCACAACGCAGACGCAGGCTGGAGCTGCCCTGCCCGGCACACGCTGGCATAGCACGGTAAAGGTCCCCGGGCCCTTGACCCGTGCCAAGGGCACGGTTCCTGGACGGCCCTTGCCCTTAGCAGAGCTAAACCCCCCGTCCCTGCGATTCCCAGGCCCTTCCCAGCCCTCGCGCCTCCACTTAGCTTTCAGAGGGCCGAGGGACCGAACCCATCTTCGGCAGAGGAAAACGCCACGTGCGCCAACGGCCGTCTTCCCGCGTCGCCGGGTTCCTCTTCAGCGCCTGCAAGAGCACGAGAAAGCACGCGCTCGCTAAGCCGCGCCGGCACACGGCGCCGCGGGGCAAACGCCGAACCCGTCCGCGTCACCCACCTCCTGCTGACTTCCAGGGCGCCCCGGTCGGCGTGTCGTGCCGCGGGCGCAGTCACAAACCCTCAGCGCTCATGACGCCTAAGACGGCGAGAAACAAAAGAACTGTGGAGCCTGGAACGAGTCCCCGGCCCCACGCTCCTCCTCGCCCCTAGCCCGGCTCACCGCAAATGCTCCTCCCGGTCCAAAGGGCCCACAAAGCGCCTGCAAAGCGAGAAGGAAACGCTGAAGCGAGTCACCGGGCAACACCGGGCTCCTCAATGCCCACCGCCGCCTCACCTTCTCGGCTGCCGGCCGGCGTGCGGCTTCGCCCCTGCCGGCTCGTCTGCGGCACCCGCAAAACCAGAGGCACGCGCTCGGACGCCGCCCGAAAACACAGCCTGCCCGCAGACTGTCCCAGCTCGCCCTCCCTTACCTGGGCCGCTCGCCCACCCGGCCGCCCTTGCTTTTGACTGCCACGCCGCGGACCGCCAAGACGCTCAGCTGCCGCCTGTAAAACACCACCAAAGGACGCTCGGACCCGCGCCAGCAACACGGGACCTGAAACCAGCTGCCGCTTCGGCCCAGCACTCCGTGCTCACCTTGCCCGAGGAGCTGCGCTGCCCAGAGCCGGCTTTCCTCTTCGCTTTGCACCTAGGAAACAGAGAAACGACCGAGCTTAGCTAGAGCCACACGGCACAGCTTCCCTCGGGCACCACGCACCCACCCACCTGCTTACGGCGCACAGCTCGCCTCCTCCGTCGCTCTTCCGTGCCAAGTTGTCCCTCTGCACCTGAAATCAGGTCATTCTGCAAGTCACCCAGCAGCCCATCAACAGCCGGACCAGCCCGCAGGTCTGCTTTCTGTTGCGCAATAACGTCCCACGCTCTCGTGGAGGCTCTCAAACGCCTGCACGGGGACCCTCCGCTCCCCTGCCCACGGCTACTCCGTCCCACGTGACCGCTCCGCCTCTGCCCACGCAATTTAACGCGTCAGCAGGTTAACCGGGGACCGCCAGAGCTCCGGCCACCCTCCCCTGCCTCCACGCGTCCGGGCAGAGCAGCTCCGAGCCAAACGCGCACCCGTGAGGACAGACGCTCCGCACAACCTTATAGACCACGCCACGGCCACAGCACCAAAAACGCTCCACGACGAACACGACACTCCGAGACCAGAGGGGCATCGAGCCCAATAATCTACGGGGAAGCGAGGAGCCTCTCCTGCAACCCCAAACGGAAAAGGAGCCCAACGTCACGGCTCCTGACGAGACGGCGGCACCGCCACAACCGAGCAGAGACGGCGCAACCAAACGAGAAGCTGCTACAACTCCTAAGAACTTCTTCCCAGCATCTTGAAGTTCCAGTCCCTGAGACTGGATGAGTAGAGAGCATAGCTGCCGGCACAGCGCAGGACAACGCCACAAACAACCCTGACCAGAAACGGCCGAAAGGCAAGTACCCGCCACGCTTTCGGCTGCCGATACCAGAAAACCAGCTACGCCAATCGGCACCGGCGTTCCAGATCCCGGGATGGCACCCGAGAGGCCTTTCGTGCCCCTCGAACGCAACGAGAGCCCAGGATTGGCTGACAGGCGCGAGGCAGGCTTCCCGAACTACACCACAACGCAGACGCAGGCTGGAGCTGCCCTGCCCGGCACACGCTGGCATAGCACGGTAAAGGTCCCCGGGCCCTTGACCCGTGCCAAGGGCACGGTTCCTGGACGGCCCTTGCCCTTAGCAGAGCTAAACCCCCCGTCCCTGCGATTCCCAGGCCCTTCCCAGCCCTCGCGCCTCCACTTAGCTTTCAGAGGGCCGAGGGACCGAACCCATCTTCGGCAGAGGAAAACGCCACGTGCGCCAACGGCCGTCTTCCCGCGTCGCCGGGTTCCTCTTCAGCGCCTGCAAGAGCACGAGAAAGCACGCGCTCGCTAAGCCGCGCCGGCACACGGCGCCGCGGGGCAAACGCCGAACCCGTCCGCGTCACCCACCTCCTGCTGACTTCCAGGGCGCCCCGGTCGGCGTGTCGTGCCGCGGGCGCAGTCACAAACCCTCAGCGCTCATGACGCCTAAGACGGCGAGAAACAAAAGAACTGTGGAGCCTGGAACGAGTCCCCGGCCCCACGCTCCTCCTCGCCCCTAGCCCGGCTCACCGCAAATGCTCCTCCCGGTCCAAAGGGCCCACAAAGCGCCTGCAAAGCGAGAAGGAAACGCTGAAGCGAGTCACCGGGCAACACCGGGCTCCTCAATGCCCACCGCCGCCTCACCTTCTCGGCTGCCGGCCGGCGTGCGGCTTCGCCCCTGCCGGCTCGTCTGCGGCACCCGCAAAACCAGAGGCACGCGCTCGGACGCCGCCCGAAAACACAGCCTGCCCGCAGACTGTCCCAGCTCGCCCTCCCTTACCTGGGCCGCTCGCCCACCCGGCCGCCCTTGCTTTTGACTGCCACGCCGCGGACCGCCAAGACGCTCAGCTGCCGCCTGTAAAACACCACCAAAGGACGCTCAGACCCGCGCCAGCAACACGGGACCTGAAACCAGCTGCCGCTTCGGCCCAGCACTCCGTGCTCACCTTGCCCGAGGAGCTGCGCTGCCCAGAGCCGGCTTTCCTCTTCGCTTTGCACCTAGGAAACAGAGAAACGACCGAGCTTAGCTAGAGCCACACGGCACAGCTTCCCTCGGGCACCACGCACCCACCCACCTGCTTACGGCGCACAGCTCGCCTCCTCCGTCGCTCTTCCGTGCCAAGTTGTCCCTCTGCACCTGAAATCAGGTCATTCTGCAAGTCACCCAGCAGCCCATCAACAGCCGGACCAGCCCGCAGGTCTGCTTTCTGTTGCGCAATAACGTCCCACGCTCTCGTGGAGGCTCTCAAACGCCTGCACGGGGACCCTCCGCTCCCCTGCCCACGGCTACTCCGTCCCACGTGACCGCTCCGCCTCTGCCCACGCAATTTAACGCGTCAGCAGGTTAACCGGGGACCGCCAGAGCTCCGGCCACCCTCCCCTGCCTCCACGCGTCCGGGCAGAGCAGCTCCGAGCCAAACGCGCACCCGTGAGGACAGACGCTCCGCACAACCTTATAGACCACGCCACGGCCACAGCACCAAAAACGCTCCACGACGAACACGACACTCCGAGACCAGAGGGGCATCGAGCCCAATAATCTACGGGGAAGCGAGGAGCCTCTCCTGCAACCCCAAACGGAAAAGGAGCCCAACGTCACGGCTCCTGACGAGACGGCGGCACCGCCACAACCGAGCAGAGACGGCGCAACCAAACGAGAAGCTGCTGCAACTCCTAAGAACTTCTTCCCAGCATCTTGAAGTTCCAGTCCCTGAGACTGGATGAGTAGAGAGCATAGCTGCCGGCACAGCGCAGGACAACGCCACAAACAACCCTGACCAGAAACGGCCGAAAGGCAAGTACCCGCCACGCTTTCGGCTGCCGATACCAGAAAACCAGCTACGCCAATCGGCACCGGCGTTCCAGATCCCGGGATGGCACCCGAGAGGCCTTTCGTGCCCCTCGAACGCAACGAGAGCCCAGGATTGGCTGACAGGCGCAAGGCAGGCTTCCCGAACTACACCACAACGCAGACGCAGGCTGGAGCTGCCCTGCCCGGCACACGCTGGCATAGCACGGTAAAGGTCCCCGGGCCCTTGACCCGTGCCAAGGGCACGGTTCCTGGACGGCCCTTGCCCTTAGCAGAGCTAAACCCCCCGTCCCTGCGATTCCCAGGCCCTTCCCAGCCCTCGCGCCTCCACTTAGCTTTCAGAGGGCCGAGGGACCGAACCCATCTTCGGCAGAGGAAAACGCCACGTGCGCCAACGGCCGTCTTCCCGCGTCGCCGGGTTCCTCTTCAGCGCCTGCAGGAGCACGAGAAAGCACGCGCTCGCTAAGCCGCGCCGGCACACGGCGCCGCGGGGCAAACGCCGAACCCGTCCGCGTCACCCACCTCCTGCTGAGTTCCAGGGCGCTCCGGTCGGCGTGTCGTGCCGCGGGCGCAGTCACAAACCCTCAGCGCTCGTGACGCCTAAGACGGCGAGAAACAAAAGAACTGTGGAGCCTGGAACGAGTCCCCGGCCCCACGCTCCTCCTCGCCCCTAGCCCGGCTCACCGCAAATGCTCCTCCCGGTCCAAAGGGCCCACAAAGCGCCTGCAAAGCGAGAAGGAAACGCTGAAGCAAGTCACCGGGCAACACCGGGCTCCTCAACGCCCACCGCCGCCTCACCTTCTCGGCTGCCGGCCGGGGTGCGGCTTCGCCCCTGCCGGCTCGTCTGCGGCACCCGCAAAACCAGAGGCACGCGCTCGGACGCCGCCCGAAAACACAGCCTGCCCGCAGACTGTCCCAGCTCGCCCTCCCTTACCTGGGCCGCTCGCCCACCCGGCCGCCCTTGCTTTTGACTGCCACGCCGCGGACCGCCAAGACGCTCAGCTGCCGCCTGTAAAACACCACCAAAGGTCGCTCGGACCCGCTCCAGCAACACCGAACCTGAAACCAGCTGCCGCTTCGGCCCAGCACTCCGTGCTCACCTTGCCCGAGGAGCTGCGCTGCCCAGAGCCGGCTTTCCTCTTCGCTTCGCACCTAGGAAACAGAGAAACGACCGAGCTTAGCTAGAGCCACACGGCACAGCTTCCCTCGGGCACCACGCACCCACCCACCTGCTTACGGCGCACAGCTCGCCTCCTCCGTCGCTCTTCCGTGCCAAGTTGTCCCTCTGCACCTGAAATCAGGTCATTCTGCAAGTCACCCAGCAGCCCATCAACAACCGGACCAGCCCGCAGGTCTGCTTTCTGTTGCGCAATAACGTCCCACGCTCTCGTGGAGGCTCTCAAACGCCTGCGCGGGGACCCTCCGCTCCCCTGCCCACGGCTACTCCGTCCCACGTGACCGCACCGCCTCTGCCCACGCAATTTAACGCGTCAGCAGGTTAACTGGGGACCGCCAGAGCTCCGGCCACCCTCCCCTGCCTCCACGCGTCCGGGCAGAGCAGCTCCGAGCCAAACGCGCACCCGCGAGGACAGACGCTCCGCACAACCTTATAGACCACGCCACGGCCACAGCACCAAAAACGCTCCACGACGAACACGACACTCCGAGACCAGAGGGGCATCGAGCCCAATAATCTACGGGGAAGCGAGGAGCCTCTCCTGCAACCCCAAACGGAAAAGGAGCCCAACGTCACGGCTCCTGACGAGACGGCGGCACCGCCACAACCGAGCAGAGACGGCGCAACCAAACGAGAAGCTGCTACAACTCCTAAGAACTTCTTCCCAGCATCTTGAAGTTCCAGTCCCTGAGACTGGATGAGTAGAGAGCATAGCTGCCGGCACAGCGCAGGACAACGCCACAAACAACCCTGACCAGAAACGGCCGAAAGGCAAGTACCCGCCACGCTTTCGGCTGCCGATACCAGAAAACCAGCTACGCCAATCGGCACCGGCGTTCCAGATCCCGGGATGGCACCCGAGAGGCCTTTCGTGCCCCTCGAACGCAACGAGAGCCCAGGATTGGCTGACAGGCGCAAGGCAGGCTTCCCGAACTACACCACAACGCAGACGCAGGCTGGAGCTGCCCTGCCCGGCACACGCTGGCATAGCACGGTAAAGGTCCCCGGGCCCTTGACCCGTGCCAAGGGCACGGTTCCTGGACGGCCCTTGCCCTTAGCAGAGCTAAACCCCCCGTCCCTGCGATTCCCAGGCCCTTCCCAGCCCTCGCGCCTCCACTTAGCTTTCAGAGGGCCGAGGGACCGAACCCATCTTCGGCAGAGGAAAACGCCACGTGCGCCAACGGCCGTCTTCCCGCGTCGCCGGGTTCCTCTTCAGCGCCTGCAGGAGCACGAGAAAGCACGCGCTCGCTAAGCCGCGCCGGCACACGGCGCCGCGGGGCAAACGCCGAACCCGTCCGCGTCACCCACCTCCTGCTGAGTTCCAGGGCGCTCCGGTCGGCGTGTCGTGCCGCGGGCGCAGTCACAAACCCTCAGCGCTCGTGACGCCTAAGACGGCGAGAAACAAAAGAACTGTGGAGCCTGGAACGAGTCCCCGGCCCCACGCTCCTCCTCGCCCCTAGCCCGGCTCACCGCAAATGCTCCTCCCGGTCCAAAGGGCCCACAAAGCGCCTGCAAAGCGAGAAGGAAACGCTGAAGCAAGTCACCGGGCAACACCGGGCTCCTCAACGCCCACCGCCGCCTCACCTTCTCGGCTGACGGCCGGCGTGCGGCTTCGCCCCTGCCGGCTCGTCTGCGGCACCCGCAAAACCAGAGGCACGCGCTCGGACGCCGCCCGAAAACACAGCCTGCCCGCAGACTGTCCCAGCTCGCCCTCCCTTACCTGGGCCGCTCGCCCACCCGGCCGCCCTTGCTTTTGACTGCCACGCCGCGGACCGCCAAGACGCTCAGCTGCCGCCTGTAAAACACCACCAAAGGTCGCTCGGACCCGCTCCAGCAACACCGAACCTGAAACCAGCTGCCGCTTCGGCCCAGCACTCCGTGCTCACCTTGCCCGAGGAGCTGCGCTGCCCAGAGCCGGCTTTCCTCTTCGCTTCGCACCTAGGAAACAGAGAAACGACCGAGCTTAGCTAGAGCCACACGGCACAGCTTCCCTCGGGCACCACGCACCCACCCACCTGCTTACGGCGCACAGCTCGCCTCCTCCGTCGCTCTTCCGTGCCAAGTTGTCCCTCTGCACCTGAAATCAGGTCATTCTGCAAGTCACCCAGCAGCCCATCAACAACCGGACCAGCCCGCAGGTCTGCTTTCTGTTGCGCAATAACGTCCCACGCTCTCGTGGAGGCTCTCAAACGCCTGCGCGGGGACCCTCCGCTCCCCTGCCCACGGCTACTCCGTCCCACGTGACCGCACCGCCTCTGCCCACGCAATTTAACGCGTCAGCAGGTTAACTGGGGACCGCCAGAGCTCCGGCCACCCTCCCCTGCCTCCACGCGTCCGGGCAGAGCAGCTCCGAGCCAAACGCGCACCCGCGAGGACAGACGCTCCGCACAACCTTATAGACCACGCCACGGCCACAGCACCAAAAACGCTCCACGACGAACACGACACTCCGAGACCAGAGGGGCATCGAGCCCAATAATCTACGGGGAAGCGAGGAGCCTCTCCTGCAACCCCAAACGGAAAAGGAGCCCAACGTCACGGCTCCTGACGAGACGGCGGCACCGCCACAACCGAGCAGAGACGGCGCAACCAAACGAGAAGCTGCTGCAACTCCTAAGAACTTCTTCCCAGCATCTTGAAGTTCCAGTCCCTGAGACTGGATGAGTAGAGAGCATAGCTGCCGGCACAGCGCAGGACAACGCCACAAACAACCCTGACCAGAAACGGCCGAAAGGCAAGTACCCGCCACGCTTTCGGCTGCCGATACCAGAAAACCAGCTACGCCAATCGGCACCGGCGTTCCAGATCCCGGGATGGCACCCGAGAGGCCTTTCGTGCCCCTCGAACGCAACGAGAGCCCAGGATTGGCTGACAGGCGCAAGGCAGGCTTCCCGAACTACACCACAACGCAGACGCAGGCTGGAGCTGCCCTGCCCGGCACACGCTGGCATAGCACGGTAAAGGTCCCCGGGCCCTTGACCCGTGCCAAGGGCACGGTTCCTGGACGGCCCTTGCCCTTAGCAGAGCTAAACCCCCCATCCCTGCGATTCCCAGGCCCTTCCCAGCCCTCGCGCCTCCACTTAGCTTTCAGAGGGCCGAGGGACCGAACCCATCTTCGGCAGAGGAAAACACCACGTGCGCCAACGGCCGTCTTCCCGCGTCGCCGGGTTCCTCTTCAGCGCCTGCAAGAGCACGAGAAAGCACGCGCTCGCTAAGCCGCGCCGGCACACGGCGCCACGGGGCAAACGCCGAACCCGTCCGCGTCACCCACCTCCTGCTGAGTTCCAGGGCGCTCCGGTCGGCGTGTCGTGCCGCGGGCGCAGTCACAAACCCTCAGCGCTCGTGACGCCTAAGACGGCGAGAAACAAAAGAACTGTGGAGCCTGGAACGAGTCCCCGGCCCCACGCTCCTCCTCGCCCCTAGCCCGGCTCACCGCAAATGCTCCTCCCGGTCCAAAGGGCCCACAAAGCGCCTGCAAAGCGAGAAGGAAACGCTGAAGCGAGTCACCGGGCAACACCGGGCTCCTCAACGCCCACCGCCGCCTCACCTTCTCGGCTGCCGGCCGGCGTGCGGCTTCGCCCCTGCCGGCTCGTCTGCGGCACCCGCAAAACCAGAGGCACGCGCTCGGACGCCGCCCGAAAACACAGCCTGCCCGCAGACTGTCCCAGCTCGCCCTCCCTTACCTGGGCCGCTCGCCCACCCGGCCGCCCTTGCTTTTGACTGCCACGCCGCGGACCGCCAAGACGCTCAGCTGCCGCCTGTAAAACACCACCAAAGGACGCTCGGACCCGCGCCAGCAACACGGGACCTGAAACCAGCTGCCGCTTCGGCCCAGCACTCCGTGCTCACCTTGCCCGAGGAGCTGCGCTGCCCAGAGCCGGCTTTCCTCTTCGCTTCGCACCTAGGAAACAGAGAAACAACCGAGCTTAGCTAGAGCCACACGGCACAGCTTCCCTCGGGCACCACGCACCCACCCACCTGCTTACGGCGCACAGCTCGCCTCCTCCGTCGCTCTTCCGTGCCAAGTTGTCCCTCTGCACCTGAAATCAGGTCATTCTGCAAGTCACCCAGCAGCCCATCAACAGCCGGACCAGCCCACAGGTCTGCTTTCTGTTGCGCAATAACGTCCCACGCTCTCGTGGAGGCTCTCAACGCCTGCGCGGGGACCCTCCGCTCCCCTGCCCACGGCTACTCCGTCCCACGTGACCGCACCGCCTCTGCCCACGCAATTTAACGCGTCAGCAGGTTAACCGGGGACCGCCAGAGCTCTGGCCACCCTCCCCTGCCTCCACGCGTCCGGGCAGAGCAGCTCCGAGCCAAACGCGCACCCGCGAGGACAGACGCTCCGCACAACCTTATAGACCACGCCACGGCCACAGCACCAAAAACGCTCCACGACGAACACGACACTCCGAGACCAGAGGGGCATCGAGCCCAATAATCTACGGGGAAGCGAGGAGCCTCTCCTGCAACCCCAAACGGAAAAGGAGCCCAACGTCACGGCTCCTGACGAGACGGCGGCACCGCCACAACCGAGCAGAGACGGCGCAACCAAACGAGAAGCTGCTGCAACTCCTAAGAACTTCTTCCCAGCATCTTGAAGTTCCAGTCCCTGAGACTGGATGAGTAGAGAGCATAGCTGCCGGCACAGCGCAGGACAACGCCACAAACAACCCTGACCAGAAACGGCCGAAAGGCAAGTACCCGCCACGCTTTCGGCTGCCGATACCAGAAAACCAGCTACGCCAATCGGCACCGGCGTTCCAGATCCCGGGATGGCACCCGAGAGGCCTTTCGTGCCCCTCGAACGCAACGAGACCCCAGGATTGGCTGACAGGCGCAAGGCAGGCTTCCCGAACTACACCACAACGCAGACGCAGACGCAGGCTGGAGCTGCCCTGCCCGGCACACGCTGGCATAGCACGGTAAAGGTCCCCGGGCCCTTGACCCGTGCCAAGGGCACGGTTCCTGGACGGCCCTTGCCCTTAGCAGAGCTAAACCCCCCGTCCCTGCGATTCCCAGGCCCTTCCCAGCCCTCGCGCCTCCACTTAGCTTTCAGAGGGCCGAGGGACCGAACCCATCTTCGGCAGAGGAAAACACCACGTGCGCCAACGGCCGTCTTCCCGCGTCGCCGGGTTCCTCTTCAGCGCCTGCAAGAGCACGAGAAAGCACGCGCTCGCTAAGCCGCGCCGGCACACGGCGCCACGGGGCAAACGCCGAACCCGTCCGCGTCACCCACCTCCTGCTGAGTTCCAGGGCGCTCCGGTCGGCGTGTCGTGCCGCGGGCGCAGTCACAAACCCTCAGCGCTCGTGACGCCTAAGACGGCGAGAAACAAAAGAACTGTGGAGCCTGGAACGAGTCCCCGGCCCCACGCTCCTCCTCGCCCCTAGCCCGGCTCACCGCAAATGCTCCTCCCGGTCCAAAGGGCCCACAAAGCGCCTGCAAAGCGAGAAGGAAACGCTGAAGCGAGTCACCGGGCAACACCGGGCTCCTCAACGCCCACCGCCGCCTCACCTTCTCGGCTGCCGGCCGGCGTGCGGCTTCGCCCCTGCCGGCTCGTCTGCGGCACCCGCAAAACCAGAGGCACGCGCTCGGACGCCGCCCGAAAACACAGCCTGCCCGCAGACTGTCCCAGCTCGCCCTCCCTTACCTGGGCCGCTCGCCCACCCGGCCGCCCTTGCTTTTGACTGCCACGCCGCGGACCGCCAAGACGCTCAGCTGCCGCCTGTAAAACACCACCAAAGGACGCTCGGACCCGCGCCAGCAACACGGGACCTGAAACCAGCTGCCGCTTCGGCCCAGCACTCCGTGCTCACCTTGCCCGAGGAGCTGCGCTGCCCAGAGCCGGCTTTCCTCTTCGCTTCGCACCTAGGAAACAGAGAAACAACCGAGCTTAGCTAGAGCCACACGGCACAGCTTCCCTCGGGCACCACGCACCCACCCACCTGCTTACGGCGCACAGCTCGCCTCCTCCGTCGCTCTTCCGTGCCAAGTTGTCCCTCTGCACCTGAAATCAGGTCATTCTGCAAGTCACCCAGCAGCCCATCAACAGCCGGACCAGCCCACAGGTCTGCTTTCTGTTGCGCAATAACGTCCCACGCTCTCGTGGAGGCTCTCAAACGCCTGCGCGGGGACCCTCCGCTCCCCTGCCCACGGCTACTCCGTCCCACGTGACCGCACCGCCTCTGCCCACGCAATTTAACGCGTCAGCAGGTTAACCGGGGACCGCCAGAGCTCTGGCCACCCTCCCCTGCCTCCACGCGTCCGGGCAGAGCAGCTCCGAGCCAAACGCGCACCCGCGAGGACAGACGCTCCGCACAACCTTATAGACCACGCCACGGCCACAGCACCAAAAACGCTCCACGACGAACACGACACTCCGAGACCAGAGGGGCATCGAGCCCAATAATCTACGGGGAAGCGAGGAGCCTCTCCTGCAACCCCAAACGGAAAAGGAGCCCAACGTCACGGCTCCTGACGAGACGGCGGCACCGCCACAACCGAGCAGAGACGGCGCAACCAAACGAGAAGCTGCTGCAACTCCTAAGAACTTCTTCCCAGCATCTTGAAGTTCCAGTCCCTGAGACTGGATGAGTAGAGAGCATAGCTGCCGGCACAGCGCAGGACAACGCCACAAACAACCCTGACCAGAAACGGCCGAAAGGCAAGTACCCGCCACGCTTTCGGCTGCCGATACCAGAAAACCAGCTACGCCAATCGGCACCGGCGTTCCAGATCCCGGGATGGCACCCGAGAGGCCTTTCGTGCCCCTCGAACGCAACGAGACCCCAGGATTGGCTGACAGGCGCAAGGCAGGCTTCCCGAACTACACCACAACGCAGACGCAGACGCAGGCTGGAGCTGCCCTGCCCGGCACACGCTGGCATAGCACGGTAAAGGTCCCCGGGCCCTTGACCCGTGCCAAGGGCACGGTTCCTGGACGGCCCTTGCCCTTAGCAGAGCTAAACCCCCCGTCCCTGCGATTCCCAGGCCCTTCCCAGCCCTCGCGCCTCCACTTAGCTTTCAGAGGGCCGAGGGACCGAACCCATCTTCGGCAGAGGAAAACGCCACGTGCGCCAACGGCCGTCTTCCCGCGTCGCCGGGTTCCTCTTCAGCGCCTGCAAGAGCACGAGAAAGCACGCGCTCGCTAAGCCGCGCCGGCACACGGCGCCGCGGGGCAAACGCCGAACCCGTCCGCGTCACCCACCTCCTGCTGAGTTCCAGGGCGCTCCGGTCGGCGTGTCGTGCCGCGGGCGCAGTCACAAACCCTCAGCGCTCGTGACGCCTAAGACGGCGAGAAACAAAAGAACTGTGGAGCCTGGAACGAGTCCCCGGCCCCACGCTCCTCCTCGCCCCTAGCCCGGCTCACCGCAAATGCTCCTCCCGGTCCAAAGGGCCCAGAAAGCGCCTGCAAAGCGAGAAGGAAACGCTGAAGCGAGTCACCGGGCAACACCGGGCTCCTCAACGCCCACCGCCGCCTCACCTTCTCGGCTGCCGGCCGGCGTGCGGCTTCGCCCCTGCCGGCTCGTCTGCGGCACCCGCAAAACCAGAGGCACGCGCTCGGACGCCGCCCGAAAACACAGCCTGCCTGCAGACTGTCCCAGCTCGCCCTCCCTTACCTGGGCCGCTCGCCCACCCGGCCGCCCTTGCTTTTGACTGCCACGCCGCGGACCGCCAAGACGCTCAGCTGCCGCCTGTAAAACACCACCAAAGGTCGCTCGGACCCGCTCCAGCAACACCGAACCTGAAACCAGCTGCCGCTTCGGCCCAGCACTCCGTGCTCACCTTGCCCGAGGAGCTGCGCTGCCCAGAGCCGGCTTTCCTCTTCGCTTCGCACCTAGGAAACAGAGAAACGACCGAGCTTAGCTACAGCCACACGGCACAGCTTCCCTCGGGCACCACGCACCCACCCACCTGCTTACGGCGCACAGCTCGCCTCCTCCGTCGCTCTTCCGTGCCAAGTTGTCCCTCTGCACCTGAAATCAGGTCATTCTGCAAGTCACCCAGCAGCCCATCAACAGCCGGACCAGCCCGCAGTCTGCTTTCTGTTGCGCAATAACGTCCCACGCTCTCGTGGAGGCTCTCAAACGCCTGCGCGGGGACCCTCCGCTCCCCTGCCCACGGCTACTCCGTCCCACGTGACCGCACCGCCTCTGCCCACGCAATTTAACGCGTCAGCAGGTTAACCGGGGACAGCCAGAGCTCTGGCCACCCTCCCCTGCCTCCACGCGTCCGGGCAGAGCAGCTCCGAGCCAAACGCGCACCCGCGAGGACAGACGCTCCGCACAACCTTATAGACCACGCCACGGCCACAGCACCAAAAACGCTCCACGACGAACACGACACTCCGAGACCAGAGGGGCATCGAGCCCAATAATCTATGGGGAAGCGAGGAGCCTCTCCTGCAACCCCAAACGGAAAAGGAGCCCAACGTCACGGCTCCTGACGAGACGGCGGCACCGCCACAACCGAGCAGAGACGGCGCAACCAAACGAGAAGCTGCTGCAACTCCTAAGAACTTCTTCCCAGCATCTTGAAGTTCCAGTCCCTGAGACTGGATGAGTAGAGAGCATAGCTGCCGGCACAGCGCAGGACAACGCCACAAACAACCCTGACCAGAAACGGCCGAAAGGCAAGTACCCGCCACGCTTTCGGCTGCCGATACCAGAAAACCAGCTACGCCAATCGGCACCGGCGTTCCAGATCCCGGGATGGCACCCGAGAGGCCTTTCGTGCCCCTCGAACGCAACGAGACCCCAGGATTGGCTGACAGGCGCAAGGCAGGCTTCCCGAACTACACCACAACGCAGACGCAGACGCAGGCTGGAGCTGCCCTGCCCGGCACACGCTGGCATAGCACGGTAAAGGTCCCCGGGCCCTTGACCCGTGCCAAGGGCACGGTTCCTGGACGGCCCTTGCCCTTAGCAGAGCTAAACCCCCCGTCCCTGCGATTCCCAGGCCCTTCCCAGCCCTCGCGCCTCCACTTAGCTTTCAGAGGGCCGAGGGACCGAACCCATCTTCGGCAGAGGAAAACGCCACGTGCGCCAACGGCCGTCTTCCCGCGTCGCCGGGTTCCTCTTCAGCGCCTGCAAGAGCACGAGAAAGCACGCGCTCGCTAAGCCGCGCCGGCACACGGCGCCGCGGGGCAAACGCCGAACCCGTCCGCGTCACCCACCTCCTGCTGAGTTCCAGGGCGCTCCGGTCGGCGTGTCGTGCCGCGGGCGCAGTCACAAACCCTCAGCGCTCGTGACGCCTAAGACGGCGAGAAACAAAAGAACTGTGGAGCCTGGAACGAGTCCCCGGCCCCACGCTCCTCCTCGCCCCTAGCCCGGCTCACCGCAAATGCTCCTCCCGGTCCAAAGGGCCCAGAAAGCGCCTGCAAAGCGAGAAGGAAACGCTGAAGCGAGTCACCGGGCAACACCGGGCTCCTCAACGCCCACCGCCGCCTCACCTTCTCGGCTGCCGGCCGGCGTGCGGCTTCGCCCCTGCCGGCTCGTCTGCGGCACCCGCAAAACCAGAGGCACGCGCTCGGACGCCGCCCGAAAACACAGCCTGCCTGCAGACTGTCCCAGCTCGCCCTCCCTTACCTGGGCCGCTCGCCCACCCGGCCGCCCTTGCTTTTGACTGCCACGCCGCGGACCGCCAAGACGCTCAGCTGCCGCCTGTAAAACACCACCAAAGGTCGCTCGGACCCGCTCCAGCAACACCGAACCTGAAACCAGCTGCCGCTTCGGCCCAGCACTCCGTGCTCACCTTGCCCGAGGAGCTGCGCTGCCCAGAGCCGGCTTTCCTCTTCGCTTCGCACCTAGGAAACAGAGAAACGACCGAGCTTAGCTACAGCCACACGGCACAGCTTCCCTCGGGCACCACGCACCCACCCACCTGCTTACGGCGCACAGCTCGCCTCCTCCGTCGCTCTTCCGTGCCAAGTTGTCCCTCTGCACCTGAAATCAGGTCATTCTGCAAGTCACCCAGCAGCCCATCAACAGCCGGACCAGCCCGCAGTCTGCTTTCTGTTGCGCAATAACGTCCCACGCTCTCGTGGAGGCTCTCAAACGCCTGCGCGGGGACCCTCCGCTCCCCTGCCCACGGCTACTCCGTCCCACGTGACCGCACCGCCTCTGCCCACGCAATTTAACGCGTCAGCAGGTTAACCGGGGACCGCCAGAGCTCCGGCCACCCTCCCCTGCCTCCACGCGTCCGGGCAGAGCAGCTCCGAGCCAAACGCGCACCCGCGAGGACAGACGCTCCGCACAACCTTATAGACCACGCCACGGCCACAGCACCAAAAACGCTCCACGACGAACACGACACTCCGAGACCAGAGGGGCATCGAGCCCAATAATCTATGGGGAAGCGAGGAGCCTCTCCTGCAACCCCAAACGGAAAAGGAGCCCAACGTCACGGCTCCTGACGAGACGGCGGCACCGCCACAACCGAGCAGAGACGGCGCAACCAAACGAGAAGCTGCTGCAACTCCTAAGAACTTCTTCCCAGCATCTTGAAGTTCCAGTCCCTGAGACTGGATGAGTAGAGAGCATAGCTGCCGGCACAGCGCAGGACAACGCCACAAACACCCCTGACCAGAAACGGCTGAAAGGCAAGTACCCGCCACGCTTTCGGCTGCCGATACCAGAAAACCAGCTACGCCAATCGGCACTGGCGTTCCAGATCCCGAGATGGCACCCGAGAGGCCTTTCGTGCCCCTCGAACGCAACGAGAGCCCAGGATTGGCTGACAGGCGCAAGGCAGGCTTCCCGAACTACACCACAACGCAGACGCAGGCTGGAGCTGCCCTGCCCGGCACACGCTGGCATAGCACGGTAAAGGTCCCCGGGCCCTTGACCCGTGCCAAGGGCACGGTTCCTGGACGGCCCTTGCCCTTAGCAGAGCTAAACCCCCCGTCCCTGCGATTCCCAGGCCCTTCCCAGCCCTCGCGCCTCCACTTAGCTTTCAGAGGGCCGAGGGACCGAACCCATCTTCGGCAGAGGAAAACACCACGTGCGCCAACAGCCGTCTTCCCGCATCGCCGGGTTCCTCTTCAGCGCCTGCAGGAGCACGAGAAAGCACGCGCTCGCTAAGCCGCGCCGGCACAAGGCGCCGCGGGGCAAACGCCGAACCCGTCCGCGACACCCACCTCCTGCTCAGTTCCAGGGCGCTCCGGTCGGCGTGTCGTGCCGCGGGCGCAGTCACAAACCCTCAGCGCTCGTGACGCCTAAGACGGCGAGAAACAAAAGGACTGTGGCGCCTGGAACGAGTCCCCGGCCCCACGCTCCTCCTCGCCCCTAGCCCGGCTCACCGCAAATGCTCCTCCCGGTCCAAAGGGCCCACAAAGCGCCTGCAAAGCGAGAAGGAAACGCTGAAGCGAGTCACCGGGCAACACCGGGCTCCTCAACGCCCACCGCCGCCTCACCTTCTCGGCTGCCGGCCGGCGTGCGGCTTCGCCCTTGCCGGCTCGTCTGCGGCACCCGCAAAACCAGAGGCACGCGCTCGGACGCCGCCCGAAAACTCAGCCTGCCCGCAGACGGTCCCAGCTCGCCCTCCCTTACCTGGGCCGCTCGCCCACCCGGCCGCCCTTGCTTTTGACTGCCACGCCGCGGACCGCCAAGACGCTCAGCTGCCGCCTGTAAAACACCACCAAAGGACGCTCGGACCCGCGCCAGCAACACGGGACCTGAAACCAGCTGCCGCTTCGGCCCAGCACTCCGTGCTCACCTTGCCCGAGGAGCTGCGCTGCCCAGAGCCGGCTTTCCTCTTCGCTTCGCACCTAGGAGACAGAGAAACGACCGAGCTTAGCTAGAGCCACACGGCACAGCTTCCCTCGGGCACCACGCACCCACCCACCTGCTTACGGCGCACAGCTCGCCTCCTCCGTCGCTCTTCCGTGCCAAGTTGTCCCTCTGCACCTGAAATCAGGTCATTCTGCAAGTCACCCAGCAGCCCATCAACAGCCGGACCAGCCCGCAGGTCTGCTTTCTGTTGCGCAATAACGTCCCACGCTCTCGTGGAGGCTCTCAAACGCCTGCGCGGGGACCCTCCGCTCCCCTGCCCACGGCTACTCCGTCCCACGTGACCGCACCGCCTCTGCCCACGCAATTTAACGCGTCAGCAGGTTAACCGGGGACCGCCAGAGCTCCGGCCACCCTCCCCTGCCTCCACGCGTCCGGGCAGAGCAGCTCCGAGCCAAACGCGCACCCGCGAGGACAGACGCTCCGCACAACCTTATAGACCACGCGACGGCCACAGAACCAAAAACGCTCCACGACGAACACGACACTCCGAGACCAGAGGGGCATCGAGCCCAATAATCTACGGGGAAGCGAGGAGCCTCTCCTGCAACCCCAAACGGAAAAGGAGCCCAACGTCACGGCTCCTGACGAGACGGCGGCACCGCCACAACCGAGCAGAGACGGCGCAACCAAACGAGAAGCTGCTGCAACTCCTAAGAACTTCTTCCCAGCATCTTGAAGTTCCAGTCCCTGAGACTGGATGAGTAGAGAGCATAGCTGCCGGCACAGCGCTGGACAACGCCACAAACAACCCTGACCAGAAACGTCCAAAAGGCAAGAACCCGCCACGGTTTCGGCTGCCGACACCAGAAAACCAGCTACGCCAATCGGCACCGGCGTTCCAGATCCCGGGATGGCACCTGAGAGGCCTTACGTGCCCCTCGAACGCAACGAGACCCCAGGATTGGCTGACAGGCGCAAGGCAGGCTTCCCGAACTACACCACAACGCAGACGCAGACGCAGGCTGGAGCTGCCCTGCCCGGCACACGCTGGCATAGCACGGTAAAGGTCCCCGGGCCCTTGACCCGTGCCAAGGGCACGGTTCCTGGACGGCCCTTGCCCTTAGCCGAGCTAAACCCCCCGTCCCTGCGATTCCCAGGCCCTTCCCAGCCCTCGCGCCTCCACTTAGCTTTCAGAGGGCCGAGGGACCGAACCCATCTTCGGCAGAGGAAAACGCCACGTGCGCCAACGGCCGTCTTCCCGCGTCGCCGGGTTCCTCTTCAGCGCCTGCAGGAGCACGAGAAAGCACGCGCTCGCTAAGCCGCGCCGGCACACGGCGCCGCGGGGCAAACGCCGAACCCGTCCGCGTCACCCACCTCCTGCTGAGTTCCAGGGCGCTCCGGTCGGTGTGTCGTGCCGCGGGCGCAGTCACAAACCCTCAGCGCTCGTGACGCCTAAGACGGCGAGAAACAAAAGAACTGTGGCGCCTGGAACGAGTCCCCGGCCCCACGCTCCTCCTCGCCCCTAGCCCGGCTCACCGCAAATGCTCCTCCCGGTCCAAAGGGCCCACAAAGCGCCTGCAAAGCGAGAAGGAAACGCTGAAGCGAGTCACCGGGCAACACCGGGCTCCTCAACGCCCACCGCCGCCTCACCTTCTCGGCTGCCGGCCGGCGTGCGGCTTCGCCCCTGCCGGCTCGTCTGCGGCACCCGCAAAACCAGAGGCACGCGCTCGGACGCCGCCCGAAAACTCAGCCTGCCCGCAGACGGTCCCAGCTCGCCCTCCCTTACCTGGGCCGCTCGCCCACCCGGCCGCCCTTGCTTTTGACTGCCACGCCGCGGACCGCCAAGACGCTCAGCTGCCGCCTGTAAAACACCACCAAAGGACACTCGGACCCGCGCCAGCAACACGGGACCTGAAACCAGCTGCCGCTTCGGCCCAGCACTCCGTGCTCACCTTGCCCGAGGAGCTGCGCTGCCCAGAGCCGGCTTTCCTCTTCGCTTTGCACCTAGGAAACAGAGAAACGACCGAGCTTAGCTAGAGCCACACGGCACAGCTTCCCTCGGGCACCACGCACCCACCCACCTGCTTACGGCGCACAGCTCGCCTCCTCCGTCGCTCTTCTGTGCCAAGTTGTCCCTCTGCACCTGAAATCAGGTCATTCTGCAAGTCACCCAGCAGCCCATCAACAGCCGGACCAGCCCGCAGGTCTGCTTTCTGTTGCGCAATAACGTCCCACGCTCTCGTGGAGGCTCTCAAACGCCTGCGCGGGGACCCTCCGCTCCCCTGCCCACGGCTACTCCGTCCCACGTGACCGCACCGCCTCTGCCCACGCAATTTAACGCGTCAGCAGGTTAACCGGGGACCGCCAGAGCTCCGGCCACCCTCCCCTGCCTCCACGCGTCCGGGCAGAGCAGCTCCGAGCCAAACGCGCACCCGCGAGGACAGACGCTCCGCACAACCTTATAGACCACGCCACGGCCACAGCACCAAAAACGCTCCACGACGAACACGACACTCCGAGACCAGAGGGGCATCGAGCCCAATAATCTACGGGGAAGCGAGGAGCCTCTCCTGCAACCCCAAATGGAAAAGGAGCCCAACGTCACGGCTCCTGACGAGACGGCGGCACCGCCACAACCGAGCAGAGACGGCGCAACCAAACGAGAAGCTGCTGCAACTCCTAAGAACTTCTTCCCAGCATCTTGAAGTTCCAGTCCCTGAGACTGGATGAGTAGAGAGCATAGCTGCCGGCACAGCGCAGGACAACGCCACAAACACCCCTGACCAGAAACGTCCAAAAGGCAAGAACCCGCCACGGTTTCGGCTGCCGACACCAGAAAACCAGCTACGCCAATCGGCACCGGCGTTCCAGATCCCGGGATGGCACCCGAGAGGCCTTTCGTGCCCCTCGAACGCAACGAGACCCCAGGATTGGCTGACAGGCGCCAGGCAGGCTTCCCGAACTACACCACAACGCAGACGCAGGCTGGAGCTGCCCTGCCCGGCACACGCTGGCATCGCACGGTAAAGGTCCCCGGGCCCTTCACCCGTGCCAAGGGCACGGTTCCTGGACGGCCCTTGCCCTTAGCAGAGCTAAACCCCCCGTCCCCGCGATTCCCAGGCCCTTCCCAGCCCTCGCGCCTCCACTTAGCTTTCAGAGGGCCGAGGGACCGAACCCATCTTCGGCAGAGGAAAACGCCACGTGCGCCAACGGCCGTCTTCCCGCGTCGCCGGGTTCCTCTTCAGCGCCTGCAGGAGCACGAGAAAGCACGCGCTCGCTAAGCCGCGCCGGCACACGGCGCCGTGGGGCAAACGCCGACCCCGTCCGCGACACCCACCTCCTGCTCAGTTCCAGGGCGCTCCGGTCGGCGTGTCGTGCCGCGGGCACAGTCACAAACCCTCAGCGCTCGTGACGCCTAAGACGGCGAGAAGCAAAAGAACTGTAGTGCTTGGGACAAACCAGAAAGTTCTCACTTTCCCCTTCATCACCCACAATATGAAAACTCATACACAATAATGAGCATTCAGATAATGGTTGTCCGTACTAGTTCCCTAGGCATTGCTCCCCTTGACGGAGTTCTGGAAGTTACATTTGAATGATCTACCAGGGTCCACCGCACACTGCAAAGGTTCTGTGGACAACACACTGTTCTGTGGGTGATCAGGGAGGTGATGAGCCACCCCGTAGCTTGAAAGACACTCTGCCTTATTGTCCTGCTGCTTCCTTCAGAAATGCTAAAACTCCACCTACAGATACGAGATGCTCATCCTAACCCCTGGTAGATAACCTGAGCATCCTAGGAGGAGAGATTATATCAGCAACTTGTTACACACCAATACAAACCAAGAATTAACACCCCATCTCCATTGCAATCAGGAATTTAGGGAAGACGCAAAGTACCAGGAATTGATTCAATAGATGAAAAATAGTTACAAACATACTTTCAACTACAGCTGCTATTGAAACTTTTCTGCACCTGAAGGTCCTACCTCAAACAGACATCTCCACTTCTCCAAACACGTCTACCCCTGCAGCTTAAACAGCTCAAAAGCTGCCAACTGCTAAAGGAGCAGCAGAGAACCAGCACCCAAGCAGCCCAGCAGCAGAATAAGCTCCCTACCTGGGGACTGGGGCTCAAATACCCTGAGCCCCGCCCACCCCTTCCCACAATCCCCTGGGAAAGGGGAGGGGTCAATCACCCCAGGCCCCACCCACCACCCTTATCAAATCACCTGGACCCTCACTGGAAATGACAGCACCTGCACTCCTGTCGGGCTCTGTCAGACACTGTTGGTTTTTGTGAAGCCCTGTGAGACCTCTTTGGGGTCTGTCAGGCTCTATCAGGTTTTGATGGGCTCTGTAGGGCTCTGTCGAGACCTGTTGGGCTCTGCTGAGCCCTGTCAAGATTTCTCAGGCTCTGTTGAGACCCCCAGGGCTCTGTCATACACATTGAGGCTCTATCAGGAACTGACAAGATTTGTCAGGCCCTGACGGGTCCTGTTGGGCTCTGCCAAGCTTTGTCAGGCTCTGTGAGGATCTGTCAAACTCTCTCGGGCCCTGCTGGGCTCTGTTGGACTTTCTCAAGCTCTCTCAGGCCCTGCCTGGCTCTGTTGGTCTTTCTTGAGCTTTGTCTGCCCCTGTCATGCCCTGTCAGGTACATGGCTCAGCAGGGGAGGGGAAGGAGTTGTAGGTCTGTAGGCCACACCCCCTGCAGGGAGCCCACCAATGGGGGTGGAAGTGTGGGTCAAGGGGGAGGAGCCCAGCTGGGAGGGTGGGGTACTTGGAAAGAGGGGGGGCCTGGTTGGGGCACACCCCTTTGGGAAGGCACATTGGGGAGAGCTTGGGAGGGAGGTGGGGTTGGCAGTGGCCCTGCCCACATCTTCAGCCCCACCCTCAACCCTAAACCCCACCCCCAAATCCTTCACTGGAAATGGAAGAAACCACATGCTTAAGGTTTTTTTACATTATTTAATTTTATTGGGTGAGAATTGGCCCCAAAACCAGGTTAAAAATCCCCCAACATGGCCCTGGGGGAGCAATGTCAGGATGGCAGCGGCACAGCGCTGCCCTTTTCCAAGATGGTCATCAGGGGTAAACGGAGCCACAGGCCGCACCACCCACCTTGGGCCCCAACCCAGAATGGCCACCCTAGGCAGGCCCCACCCACCTCAGCCCCACCCTTCCAGCACAGGCTTGGCAGCCATGACAGCCATGGCCCCGCCCACCAGCAGGGACACAGCAGCCGAGATGGCCACGCCCATCAGGGCAGCCATCTTGTTCCCATGGGCAGGGTGCAGGGCCACAGGAGCAGCCGATACAGCCGGGAGCTGCCGCCTGAGCACAGCGCAGACCAACAGCCCCTCGGCAGTGCCAGCATGGCTGCCAGCCCTCCCCCCCCAGCCATCTTGGATTCCAAGCAGGGTGGAGCCCAGCAGCCCTGCTGTCCTCATTTTGTTGTGCACAGGGCCCCGTGCAGCATCGCAACCCAGGACATCTGGTGGGGTGAGGGGACCCAGGAATGTCGATCTATGGGCGGAATGCAGAAGCTGTGGGGTGCTACATATCAATGGGCCAGAGTGCTGGAACTATATGGTGCTGCAGAGCAGTGCTGTGGCTATATAGGGCAGACCAGATGTGTGGGGCACTGTGGGGCACTGCTGTGGGTCTATGGGGCAGGGTGCAGGAGCTACAGTGTGCTGTAGGGCAAAATTGCTAGCCTATGGGCTACTGGGAAGAAGCTATGGTGTTTTCTGGGACAGTGCAGTTGATCTATAGGGCAGAGGAGCTATGGGGTGCTGTGGGGTTACACTGTGGGTCTATAGGGCAGAGTGAACAAGATATGGGGTGCTGTGGGACAGCACTGTGTGTCTATGGGGCAGAGTGGAGATTTAGGGTGCTATGGAGCAGTGCTGTCCATTTATGGGGTAGAGTAAAAGCAGCTATGGGGTGCAGTGACTCTATAGGGCAGAGGGGCTATGCGCTGCTGTGGGTCACTGTGTGGGTCACTCACCCGTAGGAGGTTCAGCCTCTTTAGGGGTGTTTCACCCCACAACACCACCACAGCCCCCCTGACCCCCACACCCGCCCCATAGACCCTTGTGACCCACCCATAGTGGACAGTGCAGGCGTAGTCAGGAGGGAAGGGTGGTCAGGTGGACAGAGGTGTGGGGTGCTGTGGGGCAGCACTTTGCACCAATGGGGCAGAATGCAGCACCTACAGGCTTCTGTGGGGCAGTGCTCTGGGTCTAAGGGGCAGAGTAGTCCTGTGGGGCAGCACTGTGGGTCTATGGGGAACAGTAGAGTCACTATGGGGTGCTGTGGGGTACTACTGTGAATGTATGGGGCAGAGTACAGGAGCTATATGGTGCTGTGGGGCAGTACTGGGCATCCACAGAGCAGAGTGCAGGAGCCATGGGGTGCTGGGGGGCACTCCTGTGGATGGCAGAGTACAGGAGCTATATGGTGCTGTGGAGCATTACTGGGCATGTACAGAGCAGAGTGCAGGAGCCATGGGGTGCTGGGGGGCACTCCTGTGGATGTATGGGGCAGAGTACAGGAGCTATATGGTGCTGTGGGGCAGTGCTGTGGATCTACAGACAGAGTGGAGGATGTCTTGTGTGCTGTGGGGCAGTGTTGTGGGTCTATGGGGCAGAGTGTAGGAGCTATGGGGCATTGTGGGGCAGTACAGTGGGTCTACAGGCCAGAGGAGCTATAGGGTGCTGTGGGACAGCACTGTGGATCTATAGGGCAGCGTACAGGAGCTATAGGGAGCTGTAGGGCAGCACTCTGCATCCATGGGGCAGAGTGGAAGACATATGACGTACTCTGTGGCACTGCTGTAGACATATGGGGCAGCGTGGAGAAGCCATGGGGTGCTGTGGGATAGCAAGCAGGAGCTATAGGGTGCTGTGGGGCAGTGTTGTGGATCTATAGGGCAGAATGGAGGTGCTATGGGGCACTGTGGGTCAGCGTGCGGTTCACTCACCTGTAGGGGGTTCAGCCTCTTCAGGGGTGTTTCACACCACAACAACCCCACTGACCCCACAGCCCCCCTGACCCCCACACCCGCCCCATAGACCTTTGTGACCCACCCATAGTGGGCAGTGCAGGCGTAGTCAGGAGGGAAGGGTGGTCAGGTGGACAGAGGTGTGGGGTGCTGTGGGGCAGCACTTTGCACCAATGGGGCAGAATGCAGCACCTACAGGCTGCTGTGGGGCAGCTCTCTGGGTCTAAGGGGCAGAGTAGAGTCCTGTGGGGCAGCACTGTGGGTCTATGGGGAACAGTAGAGTCACTATGGGGTGCTGTGGGGCACTGCTGTGGATGTATGGGGCAGAGTACAGGAGCTATATGGTGCTGTGGGGCAGTACTGGGCATCCACAGAGCAGAGTGCAAGAGCCATGGGGTGCTGGGGGGCACTCCTGTGGATGGCAGAGTACAGGAGCTATATGGTGCTGTGGAGCATTACTGGGCATGTACAGAGCAGAGTGCAGGAGCCATGGGGTGCTGGGGGGCACTCCTGTGGATGTATGGGGCAGAGTACAGGAGCTATATGGTGCTGTGGGGCAGTGCTGTGGATCTACAGAGCAGAGTGGAGAATGTCTTGTGTGCTGTGGGGCAGTGTTGTGGGTCTATGGGGCAGAGTGTAGGAGCTATGGGGCATTGTGGGGCAGTACAGTGGGTCTACAGGCCAGAGGAGCTATAGGGTGCTGTGGGACAGCACTGTGGATCTATAGGGCAGCGTACAGGAGCTATGGGGAGCTGTAGGGCAGCACTCTGCATCCATGGGGCAGAGTGGAAGACATATGACGTACTCTGTGGCACTGCTGTAGACATATGGGGCAGCGTGGAGAAGCCATGGGGTGCTGTGGGATAGCAAGCAGGAGCTATAGGGTGCTGTGGGGCAGTGTTGTGGATCTATAGGGCAGAATGGAGGTGCTATGGGGCACTGTGGGTCAGCGTGCGGTTCACTCACCTGTAGGGGGTTCAGCCTCTTCAGGGGTGTTTCACACCACAACAACCCCACTGACCCCACAGCCCCCCTGACCCCCACACCCGCCCCATAGACCTTTGTGACCCACCCATAGTGGGCAGTGCAGGCGTAGTCAGGAGGGAAGGGTGGTCAGGTGGACAGAGGTGTGGGGTGCTGTGGGGCAGCACTTTGCACCAATGGGGCAGAATGCAGCACCTACAGGCTGCTGTGGGGCAGCTCTCTGGGTCTAAGGGGCAGAGTAGAGTCCTGTGGGGCAGCACTGTGGGTCTATGGGGAACAGTAAAGTCACTATGGGGTGCTGTGGGGCACTGCTGTGGATGTATGGGGCAGAGTACAGGAGCTATATGGTGCTGTGGGGCAGTACTGGGCATCTACAGAGCAGAGTGCAGGAACCATGGGGTGCTGGATGGGCACTCCTGTGGATGTATGGGGCAGAGTACAGGAGCTATATGGTGTGTGGGGCAGTACTGGGCATCCATGGGGCAGAGTGCAGGAGCAATGGGGTGTTGTGAGGCAGTGTTGTGGGTCTGTGGGGCAGAGTGTAGGAGCTATGGGGCATTGTGGGGCAGTACAGTGGGTCTATAGGCCACAGGAGCTATAGGGTGCTATGGGACAGCACTGTGGATCTATGGGGCACTCTGCATCCGTGGGGCAGAGTGGAAGACATATGAGGTACTCTGTGGCACTGCTGTAGACATATGGGGCAGAGTGGAGAAGCCATGGGGTGCTGTGGGATAGCAAGCAGGAGCTATAGGGTGCTGTGGGGCAGTGTTGTGGATCTATAGGGCAGAATGGAGGTGCTATGGGGCACTGTGGGGCACTGTGTGGTTCACTCACCTGCAGGGTGTTCAGCCTCTTCAGGGGTGTTTCACCCCACAACAGCCCCATGACCTCACAGCCGACCTGACCCCCACACCGCCCCATAGACCCTTGTGATCCCCCCCCCGCCCCATCCCCGCCATGGTGTGCAGTGGAGGCGCAGCCAGCCAGAGGAGGTGGGGGGGGGGGCGCACAGTCAGCAGGAGTGCAGTGGGGGGGCGCACGGTCAGCTGGAATTGGGGGGGGCACGTGGTCAGCCGGAGTTGCAGGGGGGAGGCGGGGGGGGGACACGCGGTCAGCCGGAGCGGGGGGGGGCACACGCGGTCAGCCGGAGCGGGGGGGGGGGGGGGGGGGGGGGGCACGCGCGGTCAGCAGGAGTTGCAGGGGGAGGCGGGGGGGCGCACGCAGTCAGCCGGAGCGGGGCGGGGGGGGGCACGCGGTCAGCCGGAGCGGGGGGGGGGGGGGGGGGCGTGGCCAGGCTGCCTTCACTGTCCTCTGCCCAGGAGCTGCAGTGGGAAAGGGAAGGAAAGGGCCGTTATTTGTGTCACAGTCCTGGGAAACAGCCCCAAATCCCCCCGCTTCAACATTAACCGAGTGAGCAAATTAACTGCCAAAAAAATGGATCTTGAAAGCTTCTTTGAGCACAAATTATCCTAAAAACAGCCCCAAAATGAAGTAAATTCAATTTGAGGCCAAACAACCTTAAAAATCTCATAAACCCGCCCAAATATGGTCCCTCACAGCTTTATATAATAGGATATATATGTAAAAATAGATTAGATACATTACATAGTAATTATACATATTAATATATATAATATATATTAATATTTAATGAATATCATTATTACAATAGTATGTTATATATATCATTATATTATGCCATTATATATTAATTATAAATTTCATTACATAATATCAATGAATATTAGATGATCAGTTAATTATATCAGATTATATATTATATATATTTCTACTATTCATCATATTATATCGTTTATAGTAGTATATTACTATATTGATTTTATCTATATATTTAATATTAAATTAAAATTAACTTTAATAATTTAAATTAAATTAAAAATAAGTTAAATTAAATTAAAATACATCAATAAATTTTAAAATACAATGTAAACAATTACGTGGGTTTAGGGAGGCGGCGACCAATCAGCGCCTTTCTCTCCTCAGAGGCAGCGACCAATCAGCGCCTTTCTCTCCCTCGGAGACAGCCGAGAGGGGCTGAGCCAGAGGAGGCTTTCCCGCCAGACGGCACCGGCCAATCAGCGAGCGTCTCCTCGGCCCCCTCAGCGTGAGGGGAGAACGGGACGGGGGAGACAAAATGGCGGCGGGTTAAAAAAGCCGAATTTGTTCCCGCTTAAATATTAATTCAGTAAATTATAAATAAATAGATACATTTTTAAAGCTTTTTTTGGGGCGCAAATCAGCACCAGATCTGGGACCCCCAGCTCTAGACACGTTCAATGAAGTGAATTCAGCCCTAAACCCCCCCCAAAAAGCAACGAAATGCCCCTCCCGGCTTTAAATACAATAACTTACACACTTATTTCAACAACTATTTACATTATTTTAACAATTAATAATTTAAACAATTAAGCGGCTTTAGGAGCTTCAGAACCGCCCAAAATGCTCAAAAAACCCCTCATAAAACCTCAAAAAGCCCCGTTTAAATATAATAATTTAAATTAATAAGCAGTTAACAGAAAAAAACGCATTTGGACTCGCAATCCTGGGAAACAGCCCCAAATCTCCCCCCGGGCTTTAAATATTAATCTATTGTATAAATTCTTATCAATAAGTAGATTCAAAAAGCTTTAAAGTCGCAAATCGGCCCCTCAAACTTTAAACGCATTAAATAAACCTTTTAAAAAGCCCATTTAGACCCAAACGGCCCCAAAACGGCTCCTCACAGCTCTAAATAATTGAAACAATTCAGCGTCTTCAGGAGCCCCGAACCGCCCGAACCGCAGCGCAGTGAAATAACAAATCAAATAATAAACCAAACAATTAAATCTTAGGAGCCCCAAACCCGCCCAAAATGTTCCAAACAAAACCTCAAATAAACCCTTTAAACATAGTAATTTAAATAAATAAGGGCTCTAAAAAAACCCGATTTGGACTCAAAATCCCGGGGAAAAGCCCCAAATCTCCCCGAGCTTTAAACTTGAATTCTCCTGATAAACCCTCAATAAACAGATTTTAAAGGCGCCTTTTGGCACAAATCGGCACCCAAAACACCCAGAAATTACGTAAAACCATCTTTTAAAAGCCGAATTGGACCCAAACCAGCCCCCGATTGCTGAGAAGAGCCCCGAACCGGCTCCTCCCGCGTTCAACACAACGATTTAAACCGCTAAAGCGGCTCCGGGAGCCTTAATCGCCCCCCCCCCCCCCCCCCCCCCCCCATCACAAACCCGCGGCTTTAAAACCCCAATTCCGATCAAAACCCCCAGATACACCCCAGCCCGCCGGTCACTCATTAGCCCGCCGAGCCCCAATTAACACCCGCACGATAATTACCGCCCTGACCCGCCCCGTTAACTGATTCCGGCCGCCGTTCCTGCCGCTCCCGGGTTTCCCGCGGGGGGGGGGGGGGGGGGGGGGGGGGGGCGGGGGACGGGGGGGGGGGGTGCTCAGCCGGCTCGTCAGCGCTGACCAACTCCGCAACCGCTGCCGCCTCCGCCTTTCTGGTCTTGCGCGCGCTCTGCGCCGCCCCATTTATCACCTCGTTGTCCCGCCCGGTCCCGTCCCCCGCCCGCCCTCCGGCCAATGGACGAGCCGCCCCGTCAGCCACGCTGCCCAATCAGCGCTTCGTTGCTGTGGGCTAACGTCGGCGAGAAAACGGCGACCAATCAGCGCCTTTTCTACCTCAGGGGCGCTAGCGAATCAGCGCCTGGTACTGGGAGGGCGAACTTCGGAGGAAAGTGACCAATCAGCGCCTTTCTCCCACCCCCTCGGAGAACCCCTCGTGGGGATGAGCCAATGGGCGACTTTCGCGTCTGACACCGTCAGCCAATCAGCGAGCGTCTCCTCCCTCCCTCGGTATAAAATAGCGAATGAGAGCAGAAGGGGGAAACAAGATGGCGGAAGAGGAGACTTCGTGGCGGCATGCAGTGGCGATTGAGGAGGAAGGAGGAGAGTCGGGGCTGGGCGGAAGACCGGCGGCTCCTCCGGCAGCAGCAGCGATCGGGGGGTGTGGGGGCGGGAAACCGGCGGCTCCTCCGGCCGCGGCAGCAGCGATCGGGGGGTGTGGGGGGGGGAAAACCGGCGGCTCCTCCGGCAGCACCAGCGATCGGGGGGTGTGGGGGGAGAAACCGGCGGCTCCTCCGGCAGCACCAGCGATCGGGGGGTGTGGGGGGGGGGAAAACCGGCGGCTCCTCCGGCAGCAGCAGCGATCGGGGGGTGTGGGGGGGGAAACCGGCGGCTCCTCCGGCAGCAGCAGCGATCGGGGGGTGTGGGGGCGGAAAAGCGGCGGCTCCTCCGGCCGCGGCCAGGACGTGGCTTCACCGGCACCGCGGCTGCGAGACCGCGTGCTGTGGGGCTGCGGGGCGGGTGTGGGGCCGGGGGCTCCAGGGGTCCCGCAGCAGCGGCCGTGGGGCGGCTGCGGTGATACCTGTGGGGCACTGAAGTGGCTGCTGTGGGGGCTCTGCAGAGGCGTGTCTGGAGCTCTTACGGGGCAGGAGCAGGGCTGCTATAGCGGTACCTGTGGGCAGTCATAGGGCTGCCATGGGGTTACTTAGGGGTCACGTATGGGTGGGGGGGCTGCGCGCCCAGCTGGGTGTAGCCCCACCCACGGGGTGGGATCAGTGCTGAGGGGCGGGGACTGGGAGGACACGCCCATTGGGAGGGCCACCTGGGGTAGGGAGAGGGACACGCCCGAAGGGGGCGTAGCTTAGGAAGGGAGGGGTGGAGCCGAGAGAAGGGTGGGCTCTGCACAGCATGTGCTCTGAGGGGGCGTGGTTTAGCAGGGGCTGAGTTTGGGGGTGGAGCCGCAGGCGGGGCTTCGATGCATCATGCTGCTGGGGGGGGGGGTCTGTAAGGGACACGGGCCTCGGGGAGGGCACAGACTGGGAGGGGCGGGGCTTGGACGGGGTGGAGTTGGGGGTGTGGCTTTCTCAGACCACGCCCTTGGAGGGAGAAGCCAGACTGGATAGCACACTGAAAAATTAAAATTAACTGTTGTTAATCACATCTAGTTTGCTGTCTTTTTATTTTAACTCAGAGGTAATTAATAGCGGCCATGTTTTTGCACAACCCCAAAAAAGCTGTGGTTAAATTCAGACTGTCGTAACTGTTTTCTAATATTATTTTACATCTAAGTATCTTTTAGTGTTCTGTTGGGAATCATTACTGCCTGGGAACTTTTTAATACCTCTGTTTATAAACAGCCACTACTTAGTGGTTCCTTTATACTTCTCTTTAAAAAAAAAAAAAAACGTAACGTTTTGACTCTGTTCGGTTCTGAGCTTTGTTGCCTCCAATCTCATGGTTCTGTTATAATTTAAATACTAAACACTCCCGATCACTTTCCAATGCTGTTTAAAATCTAAAGCTTCCTCACTTCGTTTCCTATGCAGTCATTCGTGTCTGCAGTTTATTTCATAACGGTTGTTCAAATGAAGCTACCAATGACTCCACATTAGTTTTCTGCCTTTATCATTTAAAAGGAATTCCAAACAATGTGTTTTTTAAACTAGGATTCAGATTGGGAATAACTGCTGCCTAGTTCACCAACTAATAGCTGGAATTAAATTTAGTTATTGCTCATGCCTAAATAATTTCATCTAGTTACACTTTAACATTTTTATCATTACATTACTACCAGGTGGATTAACTAGCACACATTATTTTTTATTATAGATATAAACTAGAGGTTTTTTCTCTACAGGTATTACTTCCAATTAGTGCTCCAGTATTTATATTCCACTCTTTTAAATTTTACTACATAAACTGGGGATAATTACTGTCTGCAGAGTTTTGAGTAACAGCTAGAGTAGATGACAGGCATTATTTACTCCCAAAGACTCTTCTGGTTGCTCTTATTTAAGTTTTAATTCTAAATGTCTTACAGTAAGTAAGTAGTTCAAATAATAAAACACCAGGACCTTGGAATTTCCAGGAAAACCCACCGCAGCGCCTCGACGTGTCCGGAGATTGTCGGTGCCGGCTCCGCCAACAACGCGTCCAACGAACGCCACGGTGCTGCCGGGGCTGCGGCAGCGCGACGGGACCGACCGGAGCGCGGGGAGGAGACTCAGCCCAGCAGGTACCACACGTAACGTGCAACACCGGGCGGCGCAACTTCATTTCAAAGGAGGAACACGCACACGGAGCACAAGGGCTGCTATTCCGCACGAGACGCGCTGTCCTCAGCAGCTGCACAGCGACACTGTCTCTGTGATTTGGAGATCTGGTGGCAAATGAGGGAGCTCTGCACGTTGCACCTTTCAAACCTGCACACAGAGTCACACTTCACCCCGCAGGCGACACCAGAAACTAGGAAGCCTCCAAAAAGAATTTACAACCCCACACCCAAACCAGTTGCACTCACCCCCACAACCAATCCTGCTCTACACACACCTCCTCCTCCTTCACACACCCTTCAACAGCCAGATCCACAGCCATCTCCTCACGGTCATTCACTGCACTAAACGCAGCAGGACGGGGTGGCGGGGGGAGAAAGCTAAAGGAAATTTGTTAAAAACTCCCTGTGTTTCTTTCAGTGGCATTTTTGGCGTTATTTTTGTTGGGGGTTGGGGGACGTGTTGGGGTGTTTTTAATTAAGGAAACTGCTGTTTCAGGCTGCAAGTGAAAACAAACCACACGCACGAGGCTGGACACGGTCAAAGAAGCCCCAGCTCGTTCCGCAGTCGCTGACAGCGCGTCCGTTCAGCCGTCTGCCCTCCCTGACGCGCTCACCCCCAGGCGTACCCGGCTGGACACACACACGTGTGCTGGGGAACTCGGACCAGCGCTGCAGTCTGGGGAGGAGTGAAGGACGAGCCAGAAATAAATCCTGCAAGAATCCGTCTCTAAAACACTGTAGATCAACAATGACAGTTGTAAGTCACAGACACTCCTCATTTTCTCTCGGACTCTCACAACAGTAATAAGTCCTGAAGGATGGAAAACACCAGGACAGGCTGGGAACAACAACAAAGGTAGGTAAAAGAAGGTAAATGGGGGCTCTCAGGGGCCCCAAAAGACAAGCTCAGCTGTCCTGAGAGGAGCAGATGGGAATCAGAGGAGTCCTGAGGGGATTGGGGTGGGGGGCTGTCCTGGTTTCGTTAAAAAACAAGTTTCTCTTTCAGTGAATTTGCCTGTCAGCTAAAGCTTCATATTAGCTGCATTTTCCTGGAGAACCAGATACATGTTTTGGTAAACCTAGCAATGGAATGCTAACTTGTTGATAAGGACAGATTCACATCTTGCAAGAGGAGCAACAAGAAACAGGTGACCAACAAACTGACCAACTGTGTATAACATCCCATTCACGTGAATACTTCACGTAAAGTGGGAGATCACGAGGATCTCATCCCTTTTCCCTTTGCCCTTTTCCCTGCTGCTTATGGCCGACATTAGGAGAGGACCTTGCTAGTCGTCCCTGCGAACTGAGGCCTAGTGAGAGACTGAATCCAGCTCCGGTTGGCTGCACGGTCCAGTCCAGGACTTCAGGTGCTGGCTCTGCAGTTGCTGAGACTTTCCAGATTGGTTTTGTATATTTTGTATTATTTTCTCTATTCTTATTAGTAGCATTAGTAAAACATTGTTAATTTTTCCAACTCTCTTCTCTCTGTCCTCCTTTCCCTCCGGATCGCCTGTCCTGAGTGGGAAGCGGGGAGAGGGAGGGGCAAAAGCGGGAAGTGGGGGGGAGACAGGGTTAACAATACACCTGCCAGGGTTTTACTGTCACCCCGCAATCTAAACCCTCGACAGGGGCCAACAGATGGGGGGTCCTGAGAGGAGACAAGAGGGAAAAATGAGGCCTCTGGGATGTGACGAGAGCAAATGGGGAAGTTTGGAGGGGAAGAGAGAAAAGAGGGGAATTTAATGGGGCAAAAGGTCAAACAGGCACCGTGATGCCACCAAAGAGCCTGCAGGGCCCCAAAGGCAGGCAGGGTAATCGCAGAGGAACTGGGAGGGAACAAGGTGGCGAGTAAGCTTGTGCGGGGTCCGGAGGCAAAGGGATGTGTCCTGAGGAGAACAAATCGAAAGGTTCTTACTCTGAGAAGTTGTCCTTGACTTTGTTCCACCAGCAGCCGTCCTGTGGTCTCGGCACAGCCTGGGGATCCCTGACCCGCACCACCACAACCTTTAACAGGACACTGGACCGTTCTAGAACCTGAACGACAAACAGCAAGTACTTCTCTAGGACAGCTTTGATGTGGGATTGTTCTGTTTTCTCTGCAACGGACAGGGAGAAATTTCTCCTCCCCACAGTACCACTACACACCCCACCCATGATTCTTCAGGCATTTTGGGGCTGTAAGCCCCCATCTCTCACTGGCCTGCTCCCCCAGTAACATCATCGTCACCCCCCGAGTCCCCCCATTTATTCACTCAAAAAAAAAAAGGTAGAAAAGGAAAACAGCCCCAGCAAACAGCTCATTAATTTAAAACGCCATTTACATATGTACATACCAGAGCGCCCAAAAATGGGGGGGCAGCGCCCCGAACAGACACAGCCACGTCCCACAGGCCGGCAGCCGCCCCCCCGGCACGGCAACGCTTCCGGCCGACCCGAGAAGGGAGCCGTTCGTGCCGGCCGGTGTCGACACCCCCCTTTTCCAGGCAGCTCGGAGAACTCTCTTTGCCAGTGTTGTCCTGGTACGTTTCCCTCGTCCGGCTGCTCTTGTCTGTACCCCGTTGTCGAAGGTTAAGATTGCGGGGTGACAATAAAACCCTGGCAGATGTATTGTTAACGCCCTCTCCCCCCCGCCCCCACTTCCCCCTCCCTCTTCCCCCTTTCCACTAAGGAGAGGCCATCGGGAGGAAAAGAAGGACAGAGTGAAGAAAGCTGGAAAAAATTAAAGATGTTTTAGTAATGCTACTAATAAGAATAGAGAAAATAATACAAAATATACAAAACCAATCTGGAAAGTCTCAGCAACTGCAGAGCCGGCAACCAAAGTCCTGGACTGGACCGTGCAGCCAACCGGAGCTGGATTCAGTCTCTCACTAGGCCTCAGTTCGCAGGGACGACTAGCAAGGTCCTCTCCTAATGTCGGCCATAAGCAGCAGGGAAAAGGGCAAAGGGAAAAGGGCCGAGATCCTCGTGATCTCCCACTTTACGTGAAGTATTCACGTGAATGGGATGTTATACACAGTTGCTCAGTTTCTTGGTCACTTGCTTCTCGTCGCCCCTCTCGCGAGATGTCCATCCGTGCTTATCAATAAGTTTGCATTCCATTGCTAGGTTTCCCAAAACACGTGTCTGGTTCTCCAGGAAGATGCAGTGAATATGAAGGCTTTAGCTGACAGGCAAATTCACTGAAAGAGAAACATGTTTTTAGCAAAACCAGGACATTCCACCCCTTATAATATGCCATTCACTGAATGCTTAAACCTTATCGATACAATCTATCAATACAATCTAATTAATCACTACTACTATATATATATATATATACACATATGTACATATATACACAGGAGTAATTAATCAGTGGACCATCCTTTAAAAAGTTCCTTAAGTTCATTTTGTCACGACCGTCTCCCAGGGCAGGAAAAATGGTACAAGTGCAGCTCATGACCACTGTTGGTGGGTTAAAGACATCAACTTCGAAGAAGCTGGCTCTGGTTTCATCATCACTGTCTTGATCTGGACGACGCTTACTAAACACTGTTAGCATGGCAATTCACATCATGCAGTTCAGTATTGAATATTTTCACCTAAACTCAAATCCCCTTGGGGTACACACCGAATTTCTCCATCCTTAAGCATCACCCACCAGGTGCTGCCAGGTCCCTGGGCAAAAACAATCCCACGAACGGGCTTGCCTTTGCCTGAGGCAGGAGGAACCCAGACCGCCTTTCCTAACGTGTTTGTCATTTGTACCACAGGGACTTTATCTCCTTCTACAGTCCGCAGAACTTCTGATCGGGCAGGCGCGGCTCGATTGGTTGATCCCCTGGTGTTGACCAACCGAGTGGCTTTTGCTAAATGTGAATCCCAGTTTTTAAAGGTTCCACCACCAAGCGCCTTTAGTGTAGTTTTTAGCAAACCATTGTACCTTTCAATTTTCCCAGAGGCTGGTGCACGATATGGAATATGATATACCCACTCAATACCATGTTCTTTGGCCCAATTGTCTATAAGACTGTTTTTGAAACGAGTACCGTTGTCTGATTCAATTCTTTCTGGCGCACCGCGTCGCCAAAGGACTTGCTTTTCAAGGCCCAAGATAGCATTTCGGGCTGTAGCATGAGGTACGGCATATGTTTCCAACCATCCAGTGGTTGCTTCCACCATTGTAAGTACAGAACGCTTACCTTGACGTGTTTGTGGAAGTGTAATATAATCAATCTGCCAAGCTTCTCCATACTTACACTTTAACCATCGCCCCCCGTACCATACAGGCTTTAACCGTTTCGCTTGTTTGATTTCGGCGCAAGTCTCACATTCATGAATGACCTGTGAAATAGTGTCCATAGTTAAATCCACCCCTCGATCGCGAGCCCATTTCTATGTTGCATCTCTGCCTTGATGCCCTGAAGCACCATGGGCCCACCGAGCTAGGAAAAGTTCACCTTTATGTTGCCAGTCCAAGTCCACCTCAGCTACTTTAATCTTAGCAGCTTGATCTGCTTGTTGGTTGTTTAGATGTTCCTCGGTGGCTCGACTTTTAGGCACATGAGCATCTACGTGACCAGCTTTCACAGGCAGGCTCTCTAGCCGAGCAGCAATGTCTTGCCACAGCGTGGCAGCCCAAATGGGTTTACCTCTGCGCTGCCAGTTGCTTTTCTTCCGTTGCTGTAGCCACCCCCACAAGGCATTTGCTACCATCCATGAGTCAGTATAGAGATAAATATTTACGCCATTAAACGTTTAAGGAGGCATCGAGGGAGGGATGTCGTTTGCACACAAACGGGGACCTGACCCCCGCCGGGGGGACGGACACTGGCACGCACAGACCTGACCGCGAACCCCCGCGGCTCAATCGGCGTCTCTGCCCCCGGCCGTGCGCTGCAGTACCCGAGTTTCGCCACAGGGCGGCAGCACCGAGGCGCGCCGCGGCACGGCATTGGGGCGGCCGGGTGCAGTACCGCGCTTTGCCCACAGGACGGCGGCACTGAGACCCGCCGCGGCAGCCCCGGGCGAGCGGTCGTGCCGCGTTTCGCGGGAATCCCGCCAAAAAAAACCCAAAAAACAAACGCCACGAAACCAAAAAGCGCACAGAGAGAGCCGCGGCGCGAAAGCCGCGCCTGCAGGACACGGAACCCGCCGGGCCTCGCCCCGAGCTCCCGCCGAAGCGGCGCCCCGCTCGCCACGCCGCCCAGCCCGCACCCGCGCCTTAGCTCTGCTTTTAAACGTCCCCGCGACCGACGGGGGCTGCGCCGCTCCCGGAGGGGCTGCCGCACCGGGCACGGGCGCTGCGCCGGAGGGAGACGCGGCTCCGGACCGCAAGCCTGCAGTGCCCCTGCCCTCAGGGTCGCACGCCTCCCAGCAGCTTCGCCAGCTCGGCCGTAAGGGCGGGGGGGGAAACGGAACCGAACGCCTCCGCGCCGCGCCGCGCCGGCCCCTCCCGCTCCCCCCGTTCCAACGGCACGGTCACCCTCGCCGCTGCCGCACTCACCTGCCGCCTCTTTCGCCGCTCCGTTCCCCTCGCGCTCCCCCGCCGTCCCGCCGGGCTCCGCGGGCACCGACAGCCGCCGCGCCCCGGAGACCCCCGCGGCGGGAGCTCCCCGGCTGTCGCCTCCTTCCCCTCTGCCCTTCTGCCGCCTCCGGGGAACCTCACGAAGGGCGGCCCTGAGCCGCCTGCCTCCCGATGCCCGGGCGCCGGCCGCAGCGAGCGCTCCGCAGCCGCCCCGACCCCCGTTCCCGTTCGCTCCCGGTCTCCCCCCGCCCCAGCCCGCACCGAGACACCGCGGGCCTACCAGCGCTCGCGGTTTGGGCATGCGCACTAGGGAGACCGCAGCTCCCGCCCCTTGCCGCACCCCGGTTGGCTCCCCGGGACACGTCAATCACCTCTCTCGCCGCCTATCGGCGCTCGCGACTGGGGCATGCGCAGTAGGGAGACCGCAGCACCCGCCCCTTGCCGCATCCCGGTTGGCTCCCCGGGACACGTCAATCACCTCTCTCGCCGCCTATCGGCGCTCGCGACTGGGGCATGCGCAGTAGGGAGACCGCAACGCCCGCCTCTTCGGCAACATCATTGGCTGCGGGCGGCACGCCAATCAGCATCTCTCCGCCTATCAGCGCTCGCTCTTTGGGGCATGCGCAGTGCACAGCCCTCGACGCCCGCCCCTCCGGCAATCTGATAGGCAGACAGAATGGCAACTGACGTGCCCACGCAGCCAACCAGCGCTCCGCTCCTCCAGCCCTCCAGCCCTCCCGCGCCATCTGATTGGTCCGCTCTGCATCCTCACCCGCCCGCTCGCCGCCCTGCGGGGCCCCCCCCCCGCGCCCTTCGGCCGCGCGGCTTGCCGCCGCCGCCGCGTTTAAAAGGCGACAACGAACCGCGCTCCTCTGCTTTACGCGGAAAAGGGGGGCGGCTGGTCACCCGCAGCAGAAAAAAACCCTTCTGTCTTGCGTTGCCCTTCGCCCTTACCATTGCACGGCCGTGCGCTCGGCAACGTAAAGCAGCCGTCTGACAGACGCACGCTCAGAACTTGACTAGGCTGGGGTTTTTGTCTGTCTTACGCACACGGACTTGCACTCCTCTGAGGAAACGCATTCTTTTTTAAGCACAGCCTCTCCTTGGGGAAAAAACGTGCCCACTCCGAGCTCCCAAACACCAGGGAGCCGTGGAGAAACCAGTGAAAGCCAAGACCCACAGCAGCAACGTCAAGTGCCATTTGGCTTCGATTCTGATCACGCACTTAAAAGCCTCTCTCGGCCCTTACCAATGAGTGCTCCTTTTCGGGAAGGACAAACTTGCTTACCTGAACATCCTAAACTGAAGGCTCCACGGAACAGAACGGGGATTGAGCCACAGGACAACGTGCCGTCCATTTACACTAATGGGGAAAAAAAACCCTAGAATTCAAACCCAAATTTAAAATTGCACGTGTCTTTTCCGAGCAGAAGGAGCCTGTGATTCCACAAAAAAAGAAGGGCAAAGAGCAGGTCAGCTTATCAGAGAAAGACAGGGAGCAAGACAAGGTGACACAGAGAGAGGGAGAGAGAGGCAAACGGGACGGAGAGGCCAAAATGAGCGCTCCACAGCCTCCCCTCCCTCGCCCCGACCCCCGTTTCCCCGTTAACTCCCGGTACCCGCCCCGAGACCCCACGGACGCGTTTGCCAGGGAGGCAGCTGTTCAAACGGGATTGAGACGGCGCGCTCCGATTGGCTGCTTTCCACCCCGCCGCGCCGTCCTCCTATTGGATGCTCCTTCCCGCGCTCCGCGCCCAGGTGCCCGCCTCAGCGTCGGACCTGACTGAGGACTGCGCACTTTGGGCATGCGCAGTACGGACACCGCAACGCCCGCCCCTCCGGCAACCTCATTGGCTGCCTACGCACATCAATTGCCATTCTCCCCGCCTATCGGCGCTCCGCCCCTCCAGCCCTCCCGACCGATCTGATTGGCCCGCTCTGCATCCTCACCCGCCTTGTCTGTCTTTTTTAAGCACAGCCTCTCCTTGGGGAAAAAAAAATGCCCGCTCCGAGCTCCCAAACACCAGGCAGCCGCGGGGAAATCACTGAAAGCCAAGACCCACAGCGGCCACGCCAAGTGCCATTTGGCTTCGATTCTGATCACGCACTCAAAAGCCTCTCTCGGCCCTACCAACGACTGCTCCTTTTCTGGAAGGACAAGCTGAACGTCCTAAACTGAAGGCTGCACGGAACGCAACTCCACTGGCAGCCAATTTGCCTCTTCCCCGGCTTCCCCGTGGAATATCTTGTAGCGCCCTCCAACTCGCAAACGTTCTTCCCCAGTCCACGGCCCCAGACGCGGCATCTCCCGAGCGGCGAGCGGAATCGGCCGCGCGGGATTTCCTTCACGGCGCGGAGAAGGCGACGCTGGCAAAAAAGCAGGCCAAAGCACCTGAACCCGTCTGCCGCCCCCGGCCTGCGCCCGAGAGACCGGGAGCGCCCTGCCCGAGGGGCCGCGCGCCCCGCGGCTCCGGCCGGCAGGTCTCTCTCCCCTCCGCCCCCCGGCACCGAGGAGGCGCTGCCGCCTCGCCCGCGCCCCCTGGCAGCGGGGCCGCCCCGGGAGAGCCGGGGGACCCCGCCTCGCCGCTGCCCCCGGGAAGGGCGCGGACGGGCGCAGGTTTAATCCCCGAGGGAGAGAGAGGCCGGGCTCCCCGCGCTCACCTCCCCAGGGAAAGCGCGGCCAACGGCCGCTCCAGCTCCGAGCGGCTCCCGCTCGTTGCCGCCGCAGGTCACTTCGGCTCCGCCTGACGCGGCCCCCGGGCAGCGTCGCGCCCCCTCCGTCTGCCGCAGCTCTGGCTCGTCGAGGGCCCCCGCCTCCGCAGCTCCCGCTCCCGACGAGCTCTGTGCAGCGGCCTGGGCTTCCCCGCGAGGTCACAGATCCACCGCTGCCAAAAGAACGAGGATTGGGATTAACCCTTCTAAGGAGCCATCGAGGGAGGGATGTCGTTTGCACACAAACGGGGACCTGACCCCCGTCGGGGGGACGGACGCTGACACCCACAGACCTGACCGCGAACCCCCGCGGCTCAATCGGCGTCTCTGCCCCCCGGCCGTGCGCTGCAGTACCCGAGTTTCGCCACAGGGCGGCAGCACCGAGGCACCGCATCGGGGCGGCCGGGTGCAGCACCGCGCTTTGCCCGCAGCCTTTCCTTCCTTGTCCAATTTATACGATGGCCTCTGCTCATCAGATTTCGCCGGGGCTGCTCTACTCGCATTACCACCAGGTGGTTCCCCAATCTCTTTCCCGCGAGCTAAAATACCCCCTAACGGGCTCTTTTGCAGAGTACCGCTACTACGCCGTCCTCCCGTTACGCGTCACGCAGGACGACACGGCTCATCTTGTAACAGAGACAAGCAATAACTATGAACGCTTCTAGCAGCACTCCACAGGCAATACTAAAACCTACCCACGACGTACCGCCCTCACGAGTTGTGCTCCGAGTTTATCCCGCCCTCTCCAAAACAAAACAATTCCGGCACGCGGCTCGAGTCTGTCTAACGCTCAGCGCCGCAATCGGGACGCTCGGCAACGCGGGCGGCTTCAACAGCGCTCACGCCCCTTGCACGCTAAAGCCACCGCAGCTTCTGCTGTAGTTTTTGGCGTTCGAGCGCACAGTCAGAACCAAGGCCTGTCCGAGAATTAAACCCAACGACGGGACGCCTCACCGCTACGTACGGAGCCGGCTCTACACCGCGGCGGAGCGCCGGAACAACCGACACCAAAAGCTGGCCGCACGAGCAACCCCACAGCAACTACCGTACGCCTTTAAGGCGCTCGCAAGCCCGTACGCGCTACCCTGCCTACATTCCGTACCGCGACTTACGGACGCCTCGCGAGCGCGTGCCCGCTCCTGGCTCTCGGCGAAGAAAGACCCCTCACCAGAGGTCCTCGTCCGTCCCCGCCGCGACGCGACCGAGACGAGGAGTCTCTCCGGAGAAATCCCCGGGGCGCGCCGAGAGAGCCCTCGACTCCGCGGGTCCCGCGGCCGCACGGAGCGGGTCCTCCGGCCGCCTCGCCGGCTGAAACGGGGAAGGAAACGGGACGGCAGAGTCAGCAGCGCTGCTAAGCCGCATTCTTGACTTCGTTTGATGAGGTTAGTTATAATCGTTTAGTTTCTCGCTGACGACACGTCTCTTGATTATTCGTTAAATACAAACTAAGCTCTCAGCTTCTAAACAACGTGTTACTTAACCTTCCGTCTCCCTCTTGTCACGCAGAAGGAGCTGAAAGGTGAAAAACGTCCCCTCACCGTGCAGGCGGTCGGAAAGCATTTCCCTCGCGTCAACCGGTTCACGAGGGCTACATCTCGTACAACTTCATCGCAGCACACGCTGCCTCGGCAGCTTCTCTTCAAAAGCGGGAAGAGAAAACAGGGACAGGCACCTGGAAAAACAAGGCAGAGAACAGAGCAGCTGGGAACATCGTGTCATTTGCACGTGCACGTACCACAAGCCCCCAAAAGTGGGGGGGCTCCCCTAGGAAAACAAAGCGGGGGCAGCGCCCCAAACAGCCGCAGCCCCCGGCCCACAGGCCGGCAGCCGCCCCCCGGCACGGCAACGCTTCCGGCCGACCCGAGAAGGGAGCCGTTCGTGCCGGCCGGTGTCGACACCCCCCTTTTCCAGGCAGCTCGGAGAACTCTCTTTGCCAGTGTTGTCCTGGTACGTTTCCCTCGTCCGGCTGCTCTTGTCTGTACCCCGTTGTCGAAGGTTAAGATTGCGGGGTGACAATAAAACCCTGGCAGATGTATTGTTAACGCCCTCTCCCCCCCGCCCCCACTTCCCCCTCCCTCTTCCCCCTTTCCACTAAGGAGAGGCCATCGGGAGGAAAAGAAGGACAGAGTGAAGAGAGTTGGAAAAAATTAAAGATGTTTTAGTAATGCTACTAATAAGAATAGAGAAAATAATACAAAATATACAAAACCAATCTGGAAAGTCTCAGCAACTGCAGAGCCGGCAACCAAAGTCCTGGACTGGACTCTGCAGCCAACCGGAGCTGGATTCAGTCTCTCACTAGGCCTCAGTTCGCAGGGACGACTAGCAAGGTCCTCTCCTAATGTCGGCCATAAGCAGCAGGGAAAAGGGCAAAGGGAAAAGGGCCGAGATCCTCGTGATCTCCCACTTTACGTGAAGTATTCACGTGAATGGGATGTTATACACAGTTGCTCAGTTTCTTGGTCACTTGCTTCTCGTCGCCCCTCTCGCGAGATGTCCATCCGTGCTTATCAATAAGTTTGCATTCCATTGCTAGGTTTCCCAAAACACGTGTCTGGTTCTCCAGGAAGATGCAGTGAATATGAAGGCTTTAGCTGACAGGCAAATTCACTGAAAGAGAAACATGTTTTTAGCAAAACCAGGACATTCCACCCCTTATAATATGCCATTCACTGAATGCTTAAACCTTATCGATACAATCTATCAATACAATCTAATTAATCACTACTACTATATATATATATATATATATATATATATATACACATATGTACATATATACACAGGAGTAATTAATCAGTGGACCATCCTTTAAAAAGTTCCTTAAGTTCATTTTGTCACGACCGTCTCCCAGGGCAGGAAAAATGGTACAAGTGCAGCTCATGACCACTGTTGGTGGGTTAAAGACATCAACTTCGAAGAAGCTGGCTCTGGTTTCATCATCACTGTCTTGATCTGGACGACGCTTACTAAACACTGTTAGCATGGCAATTCACATCATGCAGTTCAGTATTGAATATTTTCACCTAAACTCAAATCCCCTTGGGGTACACACCGAATTTCTCCATCCTTAAGCATCACCCACCAGGTGCTGCCAGGTCCCTGGGCAAAAACAATCCCACGAACGGGCTTGCCTTTGCCTGAGGCAGGAGGAACCCAGACCGCCTTTCCTAACGTGTTTGTCATGTGTACTACAGGGACTTTATCTCCTTCTACAGTCCGCAGAACTTCTGATTGGGCAGGCGCGGCTCGATTGGTTGATCCCCTGGTGTTGACCAACCGAGTGGCTTTTGCTAAATGTGAATCCCAGTTTTTAAAGGTTCCACCACCAAGCGCCTTTAGTGTAGTTTTTAGCAAACCATTGTACCTTTCAATTTTCCCAGAGGCTGGTGCACGATATGGAATATGATATACCCACTCAATACCATGTTCTTTGGCCCAATTGTCTATAAGACTGTTTTTGAAACGAGTACCGTTGTCTGATTCAATTCTTTCTGGCGCGCCGCGTCGCCAAAGGACTTGCTTTTCAACGCCCAAGATAGCATTTCGGGCTGTAGCATGAGGTACGGCATATGTTTCCAACCATCCAGTGGTTGCTTCCACCACTGTAAGTACAGAACGCTTACCTTGACGTGTTTGTGGAAGTGTAATATAATCAATCTGCCAAGCTTCTCCATACTTACACTTTAACCATCGCCCCCCGTACCATACAGGCTTTAACCGTTTCGCTTGTTTGATTTCGGCGCAAGTCTCACATTCATGAATGACCTGTGAAATAGTGTCCATAGTTAAATCCACCCCTCGATCGCGAGCCCATTTCTATGTTGCATCTCTGCCTTGATGCCCTGAAGCACCATGGGCCCACCGAGCTAGGAAAAGTTCACCTTTATGTTGCCAGTCCAAGTCCACCTCAGCTACTTTAATCTTAGCAGCTTGATCTGCTTGTTGGTTGTTTAGATGTTCCTCGGTGGCTCGACTTTTAGGCACATGAGCATCTACGTGACCAGCTTTCACAGGCAGGCTCTCTAGCCGAGCAGCAATGTCTTGCCACAGCGTGGCAGCCCAAATGGGTTTACCTCTGCGCTGCCAGTTGCTTTTCTTCCGTTGCTGTAGCCACCCCCACAAGGCATTTGCTACCATCCATGAGTCAGTATAGAGATAAATATTTACGCCATTAAACGTTTAAGGAGGCATCGAGGGAGGGATGTCGTTTGCACACAAACGGGGACCTGACCCCCGCCGGGGGGACGGACACTGGCACGCACAGACCCGACCGCGAACCCCCGCGGCTCAATCGGCGTCTCTGCCCCCGGCCGTGCGCTGCAGTACCCGAGTTTCGCCACAGGGCGGCAGCACCGAGGCGCGCCGCGGCACCGCATTGGGGCGGCCGGGTGCAGTACCGCGCTTTGCCCACAGGACGGCGGCACTGAGACCCGCCGCGGCAGCCCCGGGCGAGCGGTCGTGCCGCGTTTCGCGGGAATCCCGCCAAAAAAAAACCAAAAAACAAACGCCACGAAACCAAAAAGCGCACAGAGAGAGCCGCGGCGCGAAAGCCGCGCCTGCCGGACACGGAACCCGCCGGGCCTCGCCCCGAGCTCCCGCCGAAGCGGCGCCCCGCTCGCCACGCCGCCCAGCCCGCACCCGCGCCTTAGCTCTGCTTTTAAACGTCCCCGCGACCGACGGGGGCTGCGCCGCTCCCGGAGGGGCTGCCGCACCGGGCACGGGCGCTGCGCCGGAGGGAGACGCGGCTCCGGACCGCAAGCCTGCAGTGCCCCTGCCCTCAGGGTCGCACGCCTCCCAGCAGCTTCGCCAGCTCGGCCGTAAGGGCGGGGGGGGAAACGGAACCGAACGCCTCCGCGCCGCGCCGCGCCGCGCCGGCCCCTCCCGCTCCCCCCGTTCCAACGGCACGGTCACCCTCGCCGCTGCCGCACTCACCTGCCGCCTCTTTCGCCGCTCCGTTCCCCTCGCGCTCCCCCGCCGTCCCGCCGGGCTCCGCGGGCACCGACAGCCGCCGCGCCCCGGAGACCCCCGCGGCGGGAGCTCCCCGGCTGTCGCCTCCTTCCCCTCTGCCCTTCTGCCGCCTCCGGGGAACCTCACGAAGGGCGGCCCTGAGCCGCCTGCCTCCCGATGCCCGGGCGCCGGCCGCAGCGAGCGCTCCGCAGCCGCCCCGACCCCCGTTCCCGTTCGCTCCCGGTCTCCCCCCGCCCCAGCCCGCACCGAGACACCGCGGGCCTACCAGCGCTCGCGGTTTGGGCATGCGCACTAGGGAGACCGCAGCTCCCGCCCCTTGCCGCACCCCGGTTGGCTCCCCGGGACACGTCAATCACCTCTCTCGCCGCCTATCAGCGCTCGCGACTGGGGCATGCGCAGTAGGGAGACCGCAGCACCCGCCCCTTGCCGCATCCCGGTTGGCTCCCCGGGACACGTCAATCACCTCTCTCGCCGCCTATCGGCGCCCGCGACTGGGGCATGCGCAGTAGGGAGACCGCAACGCCCGCCTCTTCGGCAACATCATTGGCTGCGGGCGGCACGCCAATCAGCATCTCTCCGCCTATCAGCGCTCGCTCTTTGGGGCATGCGCAGTGCACAGCCCTCGACGCCCGCCCCTCCGGCAATCTGATAGGCAGACAGAATGGCAACTGACGTGCCCACGCAGCCAACCAGCGCTCCGCTCCTCCAGCCCTCCCGCGCCATCTGATTGGTCCGCTCTGCATCCTCACCCGCCCGCTCGCCGCCCTGCGGGGCCCCCCCCCCGCGCCCTTCGGCCGCGCGGCTTGCCGCCGCCGCCGCCGCGTTTAAAAGGCGACAACGAACCGCGCTCCTCTGCTTTACGCGGAAAAGGGGGGCGGCTGGTCACCCGCAGCAGAAAAAAACCCTTCTGTCTTGCGTTGCCCTTCGCCCTTACCATTGCACGGCCGTGCGCTCGGCAACGTAAAGCAGCCGTCTGACAGACGCACGCTCAGAACTTGACTAGGCTGGGGTTTTTGTCTGTCTTACGCACACGGACTTGCACTCCTCTGAGGAAACGCATTCTTTTTTAAGCACAGCCTCTCCTTGGGGAAAAAACGTGCCCACTCCGGGCTCTCAAACACCAGGGAGCCGTGGAGAAACCAGTGAAAGCCAAGACCCACAGCAGCAACGTCAAGTGCCATTTGGCTTCGATTCTGATCACGCACTTAAAAGCCTCTCTCGGCCCTTACCAATGAGTGCTCCTTTTCGGGAAGGACAAACTTGCTTACCTGAACATCCTAAACTGAAGGCTCCACGGAACAGAACGGGGATTGAGCCACAGGACAACGTGCCGTCCATTTACACTAATGGGGAAAAAAAACCCTAGAATTCAAACCCAAATTTAAAATTGCACGTGTCTTTTCCGAGCAGAAGGAGCCTGTGATTCCACAAAAAAAGAAGGGCAAAGAGCAGGTCAGCTTATCAGAGAAAGACAGGGAGCAAGACAAGGTGACACAGAGAGAGGGAGAGAGAGGCAAACGGGACGGAGAGGCCAAAATGAGCGCTCCACAGCCTCCCCTCCCTCGCCCCGACCCCCGTTTCCCCGTTAACTCCCGGTACCCGCCCCGAGACCCCACGGACGCGTTTGCCAGGGAGGCAGCTGTTCAAACGGGATTGAGACGGCGCGCTCCGATTGGCTGCTTTCCACCCCGCCGCGCCGTCCTCCTATTGGATGCTCCTTCCCGCGCTCCGCGCCCAGGTGCCCGCCTCAGCGTCGGACCTGACTGAGGACTGCGCACTTTGGGCATGCGCAGTACGGACACCGCAACGCCCGCCCCTCCGGCAACCTCATTGGCTGCCTACGCACATCAATTGCCATTCTCCCCGCCTATCGGCGCTCCGCCCCTCCAGCCCTCCCGACCGATCTGATTGGCCCGCTCTGCATCCTCACCCGCCTTGTCTGTCTTTTTTAAGCACAGCCTCTCCTTGGGGAAAAAAAAATGCCCGCTCCGAGCTCCCAAACACCAGGCAGCCGCGGGGAAACCACTGAAAGCCAAGACCCACAGCGGCCACGCCAAGTGCCATTTGGCTTCGATTCTGATCACGCACTCAAAAGCCTCTCTCGGCCCTACCAACGACTGCTCCTTTTCTGGAAGGACAAGCTGAACGTCCTAAACTGAAGGCTGCACGGAACGCAACTCCACTGGCAGCCAATTTGCCTCTTCCCCGGCTTCCCCGTGGAATATCTTGTAGCGCCCTCCAACTCGCAAACGTTCTTCCCCAGTCCACGGCCCCAGACGCGGCATCTCCCGAGCGGCGAGCGGAATCGGCCGCGCGGGATTTCCTTCACGGCGCGGAGAAGGCGACGCTGGCAAAAAAGCAGGCCAAAGCACCTGAACCCGTCTGCCGCCCCCGGCCTGCGCCCGAGAGACCGGGAGCGCCCTGCCCGAGGGGCCGCGCGCCCCGCGGCTCCGGCCGGCAGGTCTCTCTCCCCTCCGCCCCCCGGCACCGAGGAGGCGCTGCCGCCTCGCCCGCGCCCCCTGGCAGCGGGGCCGCCCCGGGAGAGCCGGGGGACCCCGCCTCGCCGCTGCCCCCGGGAAGGGCGCGGACGGGCGCAGGTTTAATCCCCGAGGGAGAGAGAGGCCGGGCTCCCCGCGCTCACCTCCCCAGGGAAAGCGCGGCCAACGGCCGCTCCAGCTCCGAGCGGCTCCCGCTCGTTGCCGCCGCAGGTCACTTCGGCTCCGCCTGACGCGGCCCCCGGGCAGCGTCGCGCCCCCTCCGTCTGCCGCAGCTCTGGCTCGTCGAGGGCCCCCGCCTCCGCAGCTCCCGCTCCCGACGAGCTCTGTGCAGCGGCCTGGGCTTCCCCGCGAGGTCACAGATCCACCGCTGCCAAAAGAACGAGGATTGGGATTAACCCTTCTAAGGAGCCATCGAGGGAGGGATGTCGTTTGCACACAAACGGGGACCTGACCCCCGTCGGGGGGACGGACGCTGACACCCACAGACCTGACCGCGAACCCCCGCGGCTCAATCGGCGTCTCTGCCCCCCGGCCGTGCGCTGCAGTACCCGAGTTTCGCCACAGGGCGGCAGCACCGAGGCACCGCATCGGGGCGGCCGGGTGCAGCACCGCGCTTTGCCCGCAGCCTTTCCTTCCTTGTCCAATTTATACGATGGCCTCTGCTCATCAGATTTCGCCGGGGCTGCTCTACTCGCATTACCACCAGGTGGTTCCCCAATCTCTTTCCCGCGAGCTAAAATACCCCCTAACGGGCTCTTTTGCAGAGTACCGCTACTACGCCGTCCTCCCGTTACGCGTCACGCAGGACGACACGGCTCATCTTGTAACAGAGACAAGCAATAACTATGAACGCTTCTAGCAGCACTCCACAGGCAATACTAAAACCTACCCACGACGTACCGCCCTCACGAGTTGTGCTCCGAGTTTATCCCGCCCTCTCCAAAACAAAACAATTCCGGCACGCGGCTCGAGTCTGTCTAACGCTCAGCGCCGCAATCGGGACGCTCGGCAACGCGGGCGGCTTCACAGCGCTCACGCCCCTTGCACGCTAAAGCCACCGCAGCTTCTGCTGTAGTTTTTGGCGTTCGAGCGCACAGTCAGAACCAAGGCCTGTCCGAGAATTAAACCCAACGACGGGACGCCTCACCGCTACGTACGGAGCCGGCTCTACACCGCGGCGGAGCGCCGGAACAACCGACACCAAAAGCTGGCCGCACGAGCAACCCCACAGCAACTACCGTACGCCTTTAAGGCGCTCGCAAGCCCGTACGCGCTACCCTGCCTACATTCCGTACCGCGACTTACGGACGCCTCGCGAGCGCGTGCCCGCTCCCGGCTCTCGGCGAAGAAAGACCCCTCACCAGAGGTCCTCGTCCGTCCCCGCCGCGACGCGACCGAGACGAGGAGTCTCTCCGGAGAAATCCCCGGGGCGCCGCTCGGGAGCCGCTCGGAGCTGGAGCGGCCGTTGGCCGCGCTTTCCCTGGGGAGGTGAGCGCGGGGAGCCCGGCCTCTCTCTCCCTCGGGGATTAAACCCGCGCCCGTCCGCGCCCTTCCCGGGGGCAGCGGCGAGGCGGGGTCCCCCGGCTCTCCCGGGGCGGCCCCGCTGCCAGGGGGCGCGGGCGAGGCGCCTGGAAAAACAAGGCAGAGAACAGAGCAGCTGGGAACATCGTGTCATTTGCACGTGCACGTACCACAAGCCCCCGAAAGTGGGGGGGCTCCCCTAGGAAAACAAAGCGGGCGCAGCGCCCCAAACAGCCGCAGCCCCCGGCCCACAGGCCGGCAGCCGCCCCCCGGCACGGCAACGCTTCCGGCCGACCCGAGAAGGGAGCCGTTCGTGCCGGCCGGTGTCGACACCCCCCTTTTCCAGGCAGCTCGGAGAACTCTCTTTGCCAGTGTTGTCCTGGTACGTTTCCCTCGAGAGAGCCGAGAGAGCCCTCGACTCCGCGGGTCCCGCGGCCGCACGGAGCGGGTCCTCCGGCCGCCTCGCCGGCTGAAACGGGGAAGGAAACGGGACGGCAGAGTCAGCAGCGCTGCTAAGCCGCATTCTTGACTTCGTTTGATGAGGTTAGTTATAATCGTTTAGTTTCTCGCTGACGACACGTCTCTTGATTATTCGTTAAATACAAACTAAGCTCTCAGCTTCTAAACAACGTGTTACTTAACCTTCCGTCTCCCTCTTGTCACGCAGAAGGAGCTGAAAGGTGAAAAACGTCCCCTCACCGTGCAGGCGGTCGGAAAGCATTTCCCTCGCGTCAACCGGTTCACGAGGGCTACATCTTGTACAACTTCATCGCAGCACACGCTACCTCGGCAGCTTCTCTTCAAAAGCGGGAAGAGAAAACAGGGACAGGCACCTGGAAAAACAAGGCAGAGAACAGAGCAGCTGGGAACATCGTGTCATTTGCACGTGCACGTACCACAAGCCCCCGAAAGTGGGGGGGCTCCCCTAGGAAAACAAAGCGGGCGCAGCGCCCCAAACAGCCGCAGCCCCCGGCCCACAGGCCGGCAGCCGCCCCCCGGCACGGCAACGCTTCCGGCCGACCCGAGAAGGGAGCCGTTCGTGCCGGCCGGTGTCGACACCCCCCTTTTCCAGGCAGCTCGGAGAACTCTCTTTGCCAGTGTTGTCCTGGTACGTTTCCCTCGTCCGGCTGCTCTTGTCTGTACTCCGTTGTCGAAGGTTAAGATTGCGGGGTGACAATAAAACCCTGGCAGATGTATTGTTAACGCCCTCTCCCCCCCCGCCCCCACTTCCCCCTCCCTCTTCCCCCTTTCCACTAAGGAGAGGCCATCGGGAGGAAAAGAAGGACAGAGTGAAGAGAGTTGGAAAAAATTAAAGATGTTTTAGTAATGCTACTAATAAGAATAGAGAAAATAATACAAAATATACAAAACCAATCTGGAAAGTCTCAGCAACTGCAGAGCCGGCAACCAAAGTCCTGGACTGGACCGTGCAGCCAACCGGAGCTGGATTCAGTCTCTCACTAGGCCTCAGTTCGCAGGGACGACTAGCAAGGTCCTCTCCTAATGTCGGCCATAAGCAGCAGGGAAAAGGGCAAAGGGAAAAGGGCCGAGATCCTCGTGATCTCCCACTTTACGTGAAGTATTCACGTGAATGGGATGTTATACACAGTTGCTCAGTTTCTTGGTCACTTGCTTCTCGTCGCCCCTCTCGCGAGATGTCCATCCGTGCTTATCAATAAGTTTGCATTCCATTGCTAGGTTTCCCAAAACACGTGTCTGGTTCTCCAGGAAGATGCAGTGAATATGAAGGCTTTAGCTGACAGGCAAATTCACTGAAAGAGAAACATGTTTTTAGCAAAACCAGGACATTCCACCCCTTATAATATGCCATTCACTGAATGCTTAAACCTTATCGATACAATCTATCAATACAATCTAATTAATCACTACTACTATATATATATATATATATATATATATACACATATGTACATATATACACAGGAGTAATTAATCAGTGGACCATCCTTTAAAAAGTTCCTTAAGTTCATTTTGTCACGACCGTCTCCCAGGGCAGGAAAAATGGTACAAGTGCAGCTCATGACCACTGTTGGTGGGTTAAAGACATCAACTTCGAAGAAGCTGGCTCTGGTTTCATCATCACTGTCTTGATCTGGACGACGCTTACTAAACACTGTTAGCATGGCAATTCACATCATGCAGTTCAGTATTGAATATTTTCACCTAAACTCAAATCCCCTTGGGGTACACACCGAATTTCTCCATCCTTAAGCATCACCCACCAGGTGCTGCCAGGTCCCTGGGCAAAAACAATCCCACGAACGGGCTTGCCTTTGCCTGAGGCAGGAGGAACCCAGACCGCCTTTCCTAACGTGTTTGTCATGTGTACTACAGGGACTTTATCTCCTTCTACAGTCCGCAGAACTTCTGATTGGGCAGGCGCGGCTCGATTGGTTGATCCCCTGGTGTTGACCAACCGAGTGGCTTTTGCTAAATGTGAATCCCAGTTTTTAAAGGTTCCACCACCAAGCGCCTTTAGTGTAGTTTTTAGCAAACCATTGTACCTTTCAATTTTCCCAGAGGCTGGTGCACGATATGGAATATGATATACCCACTCAATACCATGTTCTTTGGCCCAATTGTCTATAAGACTGTTTTTGAAACGAGTACCGTTGTCTGATTCAATTCTTTCTGGCGCGCCGCGTCGCCAAAGGACTTGCTTTTCAACGCCCAAGATAGCATTTCGGGCTGTAGCATGAGGTACGGCATATGTTTCCAACCATCCAGTGGTTGCTTCCACCACTGTAAGTACAGAACGCTTACCTTGACGTGTTTGTGGAAGTGTAATATAATCAATCTGCCAAGCTTCTCCATACTTACACTTTAACCATCGCCCCCCGTACCATACAGGCTTTAACCGTTTCGCTTGTTTGATTTCGGCGCAAGTCTCACATTCATGAATGACCTGTGAAATAGTGTCCATAGTTAAATCCACCCCTCGATCGCGAGCCCATTTCTATGTTGCATCTCTGCCTTGATGCCCTGAAGCACCATGGGCCCACCGAGCTAGGAAAAGTTCACCTTTATGTTGCCAGTCCAAGTCCACCTCAGCTACTTTAATCTTAGCAGCTTGATCTGCTTGTTGGTTGTTTAGATGTTCCTCGGTGGCTCGACTTTTAGGCACATGAGCATCTACGTGACCAGCTTTCACAGGCAGGCTCTCTAGCCGAGCAGCAATGTCTTGCCACAGCGTGGCAGCCCAAATGGGTTTACCTCTGCGCTGCCAGTTGCTTTTCTTCCGTTGCTGTAGCCACCCCCACAAGGCATTTGCTACCATCCATGAGTCAGTATAGAGATAAATATTTACGCCATTAAACGTTTAAGGAGGCATCGAGGGAGGGATGTCGTTTGCACACAAACGGGGACCTGACCCCCGCCGGGGGGACGGACACTGGCACGCACAGACCCGACCGCGAACCCCCGCGGCTCAATCGGCGTCTCTGCCCCGGCCGTGCGCTGCAGTACCCGAGTTTCGCCACAGGGCGGCAGCACCGAGGCGCGCCGCGGCACCGCATTGGGGCGGCCGGGTGCAGTACCGCGCTTTGCCCACAGGACGGCGGCACTGAGACCCGCCGCGGCAGCCCCGGGCGAGCGGTCGTGCCGCGTTTCGCGGGAATCCCGCCAAAAAAAAACCAAAAAACAAACGCCACGAAACCAAAAAGCGCACAGAGAGAGCCGCGGCGCGAAAGCCGCGCCTGCCGGACACGGAACCCGCCGGGCCTCGCCCCGAGCTCCCGCCGAAGCGGCGCCCCGCTCGCCACGCCGCCCAGCCCGCACCCGCGCCTTAGCTCTGCTTTTAAACGTCCCCGCGACCGACGGGGGCTGCGCCGCTCCCGGAGGGGCTGCCGCACCGGGCACGGGCGCTGCGCCGGAGGGAGACGCGGCTCCGGACCGCAAGCCTGCAGTGCCCCTGCCCTCAGGGTCGCACGCCTCCCAGCAGCTTCGCCAGCTCGGCCGTAAGGGCGGGGGGGGAAACGGAACCGAACGCCTCCGCGCCGCGCCGCGCCGGCCCCTCCCGCTCCCCCCGTTCCAACGGCACGGTCACCCTCGCCGCTGCCGCACTCACCTGCCGCCTCTTTCGCCGCTCCGTTCCCCTCGCGCTCCCCCGCCGTCCCGCCGGGCTCCGCGGGCACCGACAGCCGCCGCGCCCCGGAGACCCCCGCGGCGGGAGCTCCCCGGCTGTCGCCTCCTTCCCCTCTGCCCTTCTGCCGCCTCCGGGGAACCTCACGAAGGGCGGCCCTGAGCCGCCTGCCTCCCGATGCCCGGGCGCCGGCCGCACCGAGCTCTCCGCAGCCGCCCCGACCCCCGTTCCCGTTCGCTCCCGGTCTCCCCCCGCCCCAGCCCGCACCGAGACACCGCGGGCCTACCAGCGCTCGCGGTTTGGGCATGCGCACTAGGGAGACCGCAGCTCCCGCCCCTTGCCGCACCCCGGTTGGCTCCCCGGGACACGTCAATCACCTCTCTCGCCGCCTATCAGCGCTCGCGACTGGGGCATGCGCAGTAGGGAGACCGCAGCACCCGCCCCTTGCCGCATCCCGGTTGGCTCCCCGGGACACGTCAATCACCTCTCTCGCCGCCTATCGGCGCCCGCGACTGGGGCATGCGCAGTAGGGAGACCGCAACGCCCGCCTCTTCGGCAACATCATTGGCTGCGGGCGGCACGCCAATCAGCATCTCTCCGCCTATCAGCGCTCGCTCTTTGGGGCATGCGCAGTGCACAGCCCTCGACGCCCGCCCCTCCGGCAATCTGATAGGCAGACAGAATGGCAACTGACGTGCCCACGCAGCCAACCAGCGCTCCGCTCCTCCAGCCCTCCCGCGCCATCTGATTGGTCCGCTCTGCATCCTCACCCGCCCGCTCGCCGCCCTGCGGGGCCCCCCCCCGCGCCCTTCGGCCGCGCGGCTTGCCGCCGCCGCCGCCGCGTTTAAAAGGCGACAACGAACCGCGCTCCTCTGCTTTACGCGGAAAAGGGGGGCGGCTGGTCACCCGCAGCAGAAAAAAACCCTTCTGTCTTGCGTTGCCCTTCGCCCTTACCATTGCACGGCCGTGCGCTCGGCAACGTAAAGCAGCCGTCTGACAGACGCACGCTCAGAACTTGACTAGGCTGGGGTTTTTGTCTGTCTTACGCACACGGACTTGCACTCCTCTGAGGAAACGCATTCTTTTTTAAGCACAGCCTCTCCTTGGGGAAAAAACGTGCCCACTCCGGGCTCTCAAACACCAGGGAGCCGTGGAGAAACCAGTGAAAGCCAAGACCCACAGCAGCAACGTCAAGTGCCATTTGGCTTCGATTCTGATCACGCACTTAAAAGCCTCTCTCGGCCCTTACCAATGAGTGCTCCTTTTCGGGAAGGACAAACTTGCTTACCTGAACATCCTAAACTGAAGGCTCCACGGAACAGAACGGGGATTGAGCCACAGGACAACGTGCCGTCCATTTACACTAATGGGGAAAAAAAACCCTAGAATTCAAACCCAAATTTAAAATTGCACGTGTCTTTTCCGAGCAGAAGGAGCCTGTGATTCCACAAAAAAAGAAGGGCAAAGAGCAGGTCAGCTTATCAGAGAAAGACAGGGAGCAAGACAAGGTGACACAGAGAGAGGGAGAGAGAGGCAAACGGGACGGAGAGGCCAAAATGAGCGCTCCACAGCCTCCCCTCCCTCGCCCCGACCCCCGTTTCCCCGTTAACTCCCGGTACCCGCCCCGAGACCCCACGGACGCGTTTGCCAGGGAGGCAGCTGTTCAAACGGGATTGAGACGGCGCGCTCCGATTGGCTGCTTTCCACCCCGCCGCGCCGTCCTCCTATTGGATGCTCCTTCCCGCGCTCCGCGCCCAGGTGCCCGCCTCAGCGTCGGACCTGACTGAGGACTGCGCACTTTGGGCATGCGCAGTACGGACACCGCAACGCCCGCCCCTCCGGCAACCTCATTGGCTGCCTACGCACATCAATTGCCATTCTCCCCGCCTATCGGCGCTCCGCCCCTCCAGCCCTCCCGAGCGATCTGATTGGCCCGCTCTGCATCCTCACCCGCCTTGTCTGTCTTTTTTAAGCACAGCCTCTCCTTGGGGAAAAAAAAATGCCCGCTCCGAGCTCCCAAACACCAGGCAGCCGCGGGGAAACCACTGAAAGCCAAGACCCACAGCGGCCACGCCAAGTGCCATTTGGCTTCGATTCTGATCACGCACTCAAAAGCCTCTCTCGGCCCTACCAACGACTGCTCCTTTTCTGGAAGGACAAGCTGAACGTCCTAAACTGAAGGCTGCACGGAACGCAACTCCACTGGCAGCCAATTTGCCTCTTCCCCGGCTTCCCCGTGGAATATCTTGTAGCGCCCTCCAACTCGCAAACGTTCTTCCCCAGTCCACGGCCCCAGACGCGGCATCTCCCGAGCGGCGAGCGGAATCGGCCGCGCGGGATTTCCTTCACGGCGCGGAGAAGGCGACGCTGGCAAAAAAGCAGGCCAAAGCACCTGAACCCGTCTGCCGCCCCCGGCCTGCGCCCGAGAGACCGGGAGCGCCCTGCCCGAGGGGCCGCGCGCCCCGCGGCTCCGGCCGGCAGGTCTCTCTCCCCTCCGCCCCCCGGCACCGAGGAGGCGCTGCCGCCTCGCCCGCGCCCCCTGGCAGCGGGGCCGCCCCGGGAGAGCCGGGGGACCCCGCCTCGCCGCTGCCCCCGGGAAGGGCGCGGACGGGCGCAGGTTTAATCCCCGAGGGAGAGAGAGGCCGGGCTCCCCGCGCTCACCTCCCCAGGGAAAGCGCGGCCAACGGCCGCTCCAGCTCCGAGCGGCTCCCGCTCGTTGCCGCCGCAGGTCACTTCGGCTCCGCCTGACGCGGCCCCCGGGCAGCGTCGCGCCCCCTCCGTCTGCCGCAGCTCTGGCTCGTCGAGGGCCCCCGCCTCCGCAGCTCCCGCTCCCGACGAGCTCTGTGCAGCGGCCTGGGCTTCCCCGCGAGGTCACAGATCCACCGCTGCCAAAAGAACGAGGATTGGGATTAACCCTTCTAAGGAGCCATCGAGGGAGGGATGTCGTTTGCACACAAACGGGGACCTGACCCCCGTCGGGGGGACGGACGCTGACACCCACAGACCTGACCGCGAACCCCCGCGGCTCAATCGGCGTCTCTGCCCCCCGGCCGTGCGCTGCAGTACCCGAGTTTCGCCACAGGGCGGCAGCACCGAGGCACCGCATCGGGGCGGCCGGGTGCAGCACCGCGCTTTGCCCGCAGCCTTTCCTTCCTTGTCCAATTTATACGATGGCCTCTGCTCATCAGATTTCGCCGGGGCTGCTCTACTCGCATTACCACCAGGTGGTTCCCCAATCTCTTTCCCGCGAGCTAAAATACCCCCTAACGGGCTCTTTTGCAGAGTACCGCTACTACGCCGTCCTCCCGTTACGCGTCACGCAGGACGACACGGCTCATCTTGTAACAGAGACAAGCAATAACTATGAACGCTTCTAGCAGCACTCCACAGGCAATACTAAAACCTACCCACGACGTACCGCCCTCACGAGTTGTGCTCCGAGTTTATCCCGCCCTCTCCAAAACAAAACAGTTCCGGCACGCGGCTCGAGTCTGTCTAACGCTCAGCGCCGCAATCGGGACGCTCGGCAACGCGGGCGGCTTCACAGCGCTCACGCCCCTTGCACGCTAAAGCCACCGCAGCTTCTGCTGTAGTTTTTGGCGTTCGAGCGCACAGTCAGAACCAAGGCCTGTCCGAGAATTAAACCCAACGACGGGACGCCTCAGCGCTACGTACGGAGCCGGCTCTACACCGCGGCGGAGCGCCGGAACAACCGACACCAAAAGCTGGCCGCACGAGCAACCCCACAGCAACTACCGTACGCCTTTAAGGCGCTCGCAAGCCCGTACGCGCTACCCTGCCTACATTCCGTACCGCGACTTACGGACGCCTCGCGAGCGCGTGCCCGCTCCCGGCTCTCGGCGAAGAAAGACCCCTCACCAGAGGTCCTCGTCCGTCCCCGCCGCGACGCGACCGAGACGAGGAGTCTCTCCGGAGAAATCCCCGGGGCGCGCCGAGAGAGCCCTCGACTCCGCGGGTCCCGCGGCCGCACGGAGCGGGTCCTCCGGCCGCCTCGCCGGCTGAAACGGGGAAGGAAACGGGACGGCAGAGTCAGCAGCGCTGCTAAGCCGCATTCTTGACTTCGTTTGATGAGGTTAGTTATAATCGTTTAGTTTCTCGCTGACGACACGTCTCTTGATTATTCGTTAAATACAAACTAAGCTCTCAGCTTCTAAACAACGTGTTACTTAACCTTCCGTCTCCCTCTTGTCACGCAGAAGGAGCTGAAAGGTGAAAAACGTCCCCTCACCGTGCAGGCGGTCGGAAAGCATTTCCCTCGCGTCAACCGGTTCACGAGGGCTACATCTTGTACAACTTCATCGCAGCACACGCTACCTCGGCAGCTTCTCTTCAAAAGCGGGAAGAGAAAACAGGGACAGGCACCTGGAAAAACAAGGCAGAGAACAGAGCAGCTGGGAACATCGTGTCATTTGCACGTGCACGTACCACAAGCCCCCGAAAGTGGGGGGGCTCCCCTAGGAAAACAAAGCGGGCGCAGCGCCCCAAACAGCCGCAGCCCCCGGCCCACAGGCCGGCAGCCGCCCCCCGGCACGGCAACGCTTCCGGCCGACCCGAGAAGGGAGCCGTTCGTGCCGGCCGGTGTCGACACCCCCCTTTTCCAGGCAGCTCGGAGAACTCTCTTTGCCAGTGTTGTCCTGGTACGTTTCCCTCGTCCGGCTGCTCTTGTCTGTACCCCGTTGTCGAAGGTTAAGATTGCGGGGTGACAATAAAACCCTGGCAGATGTATTGTTAACGCCCTCTCCCCCCCGCCCCCACTTCCCCCTCCCTCTTCCCCCTTTCCACTAAGGAGAGGCCATCGGGAGGAAAAGAAGGACAGAGTGAAGAGAGTTGGAAAAAATTAAAGATGTTTTAGTAATGCTACTAATAAGAATAGAGAAAATAATACAAAATATACAAAACCAATCTGGAAAGTCTCAGCAACTGCAGAGCCGGCAACCAAAGTCCTGGACTGGACCGTGCAGCCAACCGGAGCTGGATTCAGTCTCTCACTAGGCCTCAGTTCGCAGGGACGACTAGCAAGGTCCTCTCCTAATGTCGGCCATAAGCAGCAGGGAAAAGGGCAAAGGGAAAAGGGCCGAGATCCTCGTGATCTCCCACTTTACGTGAAGTATTCACGTGAATGGGATGTTATACACAGTTGCTCAGTTTCTTGGTCACTTGCTTCTCGTCGCCCCTCTCGCGAGATGTCCATCCGTGCTTATCAATAAGTTTGCATTCCATTGCTAGGTTTCCCAAAACACGTGTCTGGTTCTCCAGGAAGATGCAGTGAATATGAAGGCTTTAGCTGACAGGCAAATTCACTGAAAGAGAAACATGTTTTTAGCAAAACCAGGACATTCCACCCCTTATAATATGCCATTCACTGAATGCTTAAACCTTATCGATACAATCTATCAATACAATCTAATTAATCACTACTACTATATATATATATATATATATATATATACACATATGTACATATATACACAGGAGTAATTAATCAGTGGACCATCCTTTAAAAAGTTCCTTAAGTTCATTTTGTCACGACCGTCTCCCAGGGCAGGAAAAATGGTACAAGTGCAGCTCATGACCACTGTTGGTGGGTTAAAGACATCAACTTCGAAGAAGCTGGCTCTGGTTTCATCATCACTGTCTTGATCTGGACGACGCTTACTAAACACTGTTAGCATGGCAATTCACATCATGCAGTTCAGTATTGAATATTTTCACCTAAACTCAAATCCCCTTGGGGTACACACCGAATTTCTCCATCCTTAAGCATCACCCACCAGGTGCTGCCAGGTCCCTGGGCAAAAACAATCCCACGAACGGGCTTGCCTTTGCCTGAGGCAGGAGGAACCCAGACCGCCTTTCCTAACGTGTTTGTCATGTGTACTACAGGGACTTTATCTCCTTCTACAGTCCGCAGAACTTCTGATTGGGCAGGCGCGGCTCGATTGGTTGATCCCCTGGTGTTGACCAACCGAGTGGCTTTTGCTAAATGTGAATCCCAGTTTTTAAAGGTTCCACCACCAAGCGCCTTTAGTGTAGTTTTTAGCAAACCATTGTACCTTTCAATTTTCCCAGAGGCTGGTGCACGATATGGAATATGATATACCCACTCAATACCATGTTCTTTGGCCCAATTGTCTATAAGACTGTTTTTGAAACGAGTACCGTTGTCTGATTCAATTCTTTCTGGCGCGCCGCGTCGCCAAAGGACTTGCTTTTCAACGCCCAAGATAGCATTTCGGGCTGTAGCATGAGGTACGGCATATGTTTCCAACCATCCAGTGGTTGCTTCCACCATTGTAAGTACAGAACGCTTACCTTGACGTGTTTGTGGAAGTGTAATATAATCAATCTGCCAAGCTTCTCCATACTTACACTTTAACCATCGCCCCCCGTACCATACAGGCTTTAACCGTTTCGCTTGTTTGATTTCGGCGCAAGTCTCACATTCATGAATGACCTGTGAAATAGTGTCCATAGTTAAATCCACCCCTCGATCGCGAGCCCATTTCTATGTTGCATCTCTGCCTTGATGCCCTGAAGCACCATGGGCCCACCGAGCTAGGAAAAGTTCACCTTTATGTTGCCAGTCCAAGTCCACCTCAGCTACTTTAATCTTAGCAGCTTGATCTGCTTGTTGGTTGTTTAGATGTTCCTCGGTGGCTCGACTTTTAGGCACATGAGCATCTACGTGACCAGCTTTCACAGGCAGGCTCTCTAGCCGAGCAGCAATGTCTTGCCACAGCGTGGCAGCCCAAATGGGTTTACCTCTGCGCTGCCAGTTGCTTTTCTTCCGTTGCTGTAGCCACCCCCACAAGGCATTTGCTACCATCCATGAGTCAGTATAGAGATAAATATTTACGCCATTAAACGTTTAAGGAGGCATCGAGGGAGGGATGTCGTTTGCACACAAACGGGGACCTGACCCCCGCCGGGGGGACGGACACTGGCACGCACAGACCCGACCGCGAACCCCCGCGGCTCAATCGGCGTCTCTGCCCCCGGCCGTGCGCTGCAGTACCCGAGTTTCGCCACAGGGCGGCAGCACCGAGGCGCGCCGCGGCACCGCATTGGGGCGGCCGGGTGCAGTACCGCGCTTTGCCCACAGGACGGCGGCACTGAGACCCGCCGCGGCAGCCCCGGGCGAGCGGTCGTGCCGCGTTTCGCGGGAATCCCGCCAAAAAAAACCCAAAAAACAAACGCCACGAAACCAAAAAGCGCACAGAGAGAGCCGCGGCGCGAAAGCCGCGCCTGCCGGACACGGAACCCGCCGGGCCTCGCCCCGAGCTCCCGCCGAAGCGGCGCCCCGCTCGCCACGCCGCCCAGCCCGCACCCGCGCCTTAGCTCTGCTTTTAAACGTCCCCGCGACCGACGGGGGCTGCGCCGCTCCCGGAGGGGCTGCCGCACCGGGCACGGGCGCTGCGCCGGAGGGAGACGCGGCTCCGGACCGCAAGCCTGCAGTGCCCCTGCCCTCAGGGTCGCACGCCTCCCAGCAGCTTCGCCAGCTCGGCCGTAAGGGCGGGGGGGGAAACGGAACCGAACGCCTCCGCGCCGCGCCGCGCCGGCCCCTCCCGCTCCCCCCGTTCCAACGGCACGGTCACCCTCGCCGCTGCCGCACTCACCTGCCGCCTCTTTCGCCGCTCCGTTCCCCTCGCGCTCCCCCGCCGTCCCGCCGGGCTCCGCGGGCACCGACAGCCGCCGCGCCCCGGAGACCCCCGCGGCGGGAGCTCCCCGGCTGTCGCCTCCTTCCCCTCTGCCCTTCTGCCGCCTCCGGGGAACCTCACGAAGGGCGGCCCTGAGCCGCCTGCCTCCCGATGCCCGGGCGCCGGCCGCAGCGAGCGCTCCGCAGCCGCCCCGACCCCCGTTCCCGTTCGCTCCCGGTCTCCCCCCCGCCCCAGCCCGCACCGAGACACCGCGGGCCTACCAGCGCTCGCGGTTTGGGCATGCGCACTAGGGAGACCGCAGCTCCCGCCCCTTGCCGCACCCCGGTTGGCTCCCCGGGACACGTCAATCACCTCTCTCGCCGCCTATCAGCGCTCGCGACTGGGGCATGCGCAGTAGGGAGACCGCAGCACCCGCCCCTTGCCGCATCCCGGTTGGCTCCCCGGGACACGTCAATCACCTCTCTCGCCGCCTATCGGCGCTCGCGACTGGGGCATGCGCAGTAGGGAGACCGCAACGCCCGCCTCTTCGGCAACATCATTGGCTGCGGGCGGCACGCCAATCAGCATCTCTCCGCCTATCAGCGCTCGCTCTTTGGGGCATGCGCAGTGCACGGCCCTCGACGCCCGCCCCTCCGGCAATCTGATAGGCAGACAGAATGGCAACTGACGTGCCCACGCAGCCAACCAGCGCTCCGCTCCTCCAGCCCTCCCGCGCCATCTGATTGGTCCGCTCTGCATCCTCACCCGCCCGCTCGCCGCCCTGCGGGGCCCCCCCCCGCGCCCTTCGGCCGCGCGGCTTGCCGCCGCCGCCGCGTTTAAAAGGCGACAACGAACCGCGCTCCTCTGCTTTACGCGGAAAAGGGGGGCGGCTGGTCACCCGCAGCAGAAAAAAACCCTTCTGTCTTGCGTTGCCCTTCGCCCTTACCATTGCACGGCCGTGCGCTCGGCAACGTAAAGCAGCCGTCTGACAGACGCACGCTCAGAACTTGACTAGGCTGGGGTTTTTGTCTGTCTTACGCACACGGACTTGCACTCCTCTGAGGAAACGCATTCTTTTTTAAGCACAGCCTCTCCTTGGGGAAAAAACGTGCCCACTCCGAGCTCCCAAACACCAGGGAGCCGTGGAGAAACCAGTGAAAGCCAAGACCCACAGCAGCAACGTCAAGTGCCATTTGGCTTCGATTCTGATCACGCACTTAAAAGCCTCTCTCGGCCCTTACCAATGAGTGCTCCTTTTCGGGAAGGACAAACTTGCTTACCTGAACATCCTAAACTGAAGGCTCCACGGAACAGAACGGGGATTGAGCCACAGGACAACGTGCCGTCCATTTACACTAATGGGGAAAAAAAACCCTAGAATTCAAACCCAAATTTAAAATTGCACGTGTCTTTTCCGAGCAGAAGGAGCCTGTGATTCCACAAAAAAAGAAGGGCAAAGAGCAGGTCAGCTTATCAGAGAAAGACAGGGAGCAAGACAAGGTGACACAGAGAGAGGGAGAGAGAGGCAAACGGGACGGAGAGGCCAAAATGAGCGCTCCACAGCCTCCCCTCCCTCGCCCCGACCCCCGTTTCCCCGTTAACTCCCGGTACCCGCCCCGAGACCCCACGGACGCGTTTGCCAGGGAGGCAGCTGTTCAAACGGGATTGAGACGGCGCGCTCCGATTGGCTGCTTTCCACCCCGCCGCGCCGTCCTCCTATTGGATGCTCCTTCCCGCGCTCCGCGCCCAGGTGCCCGCCTCAGCGTCGGACCTGACTGAGGACTGCGCACTTTGGGCATGCGCAGTACGGACACCGCAACGCCCGCCCCTCCGGCAACCTCATTGGCTGCCTACGCACATCAATTGCCATTCTCCCCGCCTATCGGCGCTCCGCCCCTCCAGCCCTCCCGACCGATCTGATTGGCCCGCTCTGCATCCTCACCCGCCTTGTCTGTCTTTTTTAAGCACAGCCTCTCCTTGGGGAAAAAAAAACGCCCGCTCCGAGCTCCCAAACACCAGGCAGCCGCGGGGAAACCACTGAAAGCCAAGACCCACAGCGGCCACGCCAAGTGCCATTTGGCTTCGATTCTGATCACGCACTCAAAAGCCTCTCTCGGCCCTACCAACGACTGCTCCTTTTCTGGAAGGACAAGCTGAACGTCCTAAACTGAAGGCTGCACGGAACGCAACTCCACTGGCAGCCAATTTGCCTCTTCCCCGGCTTCCCCGTGGAATATCTTGTAGCGCCCTCCAACTCGCAAACGTTCTTCCCCAGTCCACGGCCCCAGACGCGGCATCTCCCGAGCGGCGAGCGGAATCGGCCGCGCGGGATTTCCTTCACGGCGCGGAGAAGGCGACGCTGGCAAAAAAGCAGGCCAAAGCACCTGAACCCGTCTGCCGCCCCCGGCCTGCGCCCGAGAGACCGGGAGCGCCCTGCCCGAGGGGCCGCGCGCCCCGCGGCTCCGGCCGGCAGGTCTCTCTCCCCTCCGCCCCCCGGCACCGAGGAGGCGCTGCCGCCTCGCCCGCGCCCCCTGGCAGCGGGGCCGCCCCGGGAGAGCCGGGGGACCCCGCCTCGCCGCTGCCCCCGGGAAGGGCGCGGACGGGCGCAGGTTTAATCCCCGAGGGAGAGAGAGGCCGGGCTCCCCGCGCTCACCTCCCCAGGGAAAGCGCGGCCAACGGCCGCTCCAGCTCCGAGCGGCTCCCGCTCGTTGCCGCCGCAGGTCACTTCGGCTCCGCCTGACGCGGCCCCCGGGCAGCGTCGCGCCCCCTCCGTCTGCCGCAGCTCTGGCTCGTCGAGGGCCCCCGCCTCCGCAGCTCCCGCTCCCGACGAGCTCTGTGCAGCGGCCTGGGCTTCCCCGCGAGGTCACAGATCCACCGCTGCCAAAAGAACGAGGATTGGGATTAACCCTTCTAGAGGAGCCATCGAGGGAGGGATGTCGTTTGCACACAAACGGGGACCTGACCCCCGTCGGGGGGACGGACGCTGACACCCACAGACCTGACCGCGAACCCCCGCGGCTCAATCGGCGTCTCTGCCCCCCGGCCGTGCGCTGCAGTACCCGAGTTTCGCCACAGGGCGGCAGCACCGAGGCACCGCATCGGGGCGGCCGGGTGCAGCACCGCGCTTTGCCCGCAGCCTTTCCTTCCTTGTCCAATTTATACGATGGCCTCTGCTCATCAGATTTCGCCGGGGCTGCTCTACTCGCATTACCACCAGGTGGTTCCCCAATCTCTTTCCCGCGAGCTAAAATACCCCCTAACGGGCTCTTTTGCAGAGTACCGCTACTACGCCGTCCTCCCGTTACGCGTCACGCAGGACGACACGGCTCATCTTGTAACAGAGACAAGCAATAACTATGAACGCTTCTAGCAGCACTCCACAGGCAATACTAAAACCTACCCACGACGTACCGCCCTCACGAGTTGTGCTCCGAGTTTATCCCGCCCTCTCCAAAACAAAACAATTCCGGCACGCGGCTCGAGTCTGTCTAACGCTCAGCGCCGCAATCGGGACGCTCGGCAACGCGGGCGGCTTCACAGCGCTCATGCCCCTTGCACGCTAAAGCCACCGCAGCTTCTGCTGTAGTTTTTGGCGTTCGAGCGCACAGTCAGAACCAAGGCCTGTCCGAGAATTAAACCCAACGACGGGACGCCTCACCGCTACGTACGGAGCCGGCTCTACACCGCGGCGGAGCGCCGGAACAACCGACACCAAAAGCTGGCCGCACGAGCAACCCCACAGCAACTACCGTACGCCTTTAAGGCGCTCGCAAGCCCGTACGCGCTACCCTGCCTACATTCCGTACCGCGACTTACGGACGCCTCGCGAGCGCGTGCCCGCTCCCGGCTCTCGGCGAAGAAAGACCCCTCACCAGAGGTCCTCGTCCGTCCCCGCCGCGACGCGACCGAGACGAGGAGTCTCTCCGGAGAAATCCCCGGGGCGCCGCTCGGGAGCCGCTCGGAGCTGGAGCGGCCGTTGGCCGCGCTTTCCCTGGGGAGGTGAGCGCGGGGAGCCCGGCCTCTCTCTCCCTCGGGGATTAAACCCGCGCCCGTCCGCGCCCTTCCCGGGGGCAGCGGCGAGGCGGGGTCCCCCGGCTCTCCCGGGGCGGCCCCGCTGCCAGGGGGCGCGGGCGAGGTGCCTGGAAAAACAAGGCAGAGAACAGAGCAGCTGGGAACATCGTGTCATTTGCACGTGCACGTACCACAAGCCCCCGAAAGTGGGGGGGCTCCCCTAGGAAAACAAAGCGGGCGCAGCGCCCCAAACAGCCGCAGCCCCCGGCCCACAGGCCGGCAGCCGCCCCCCGGCACGGCAACGCTTCCGGCCGACCCGAGAAGGGAGCCGTTCGTGCCGGCCAGTGTCGACACCCCCCTTTTCCAGGCAGCTCGGAGAACTCTCTTTGCCAGTGTTGTCCTGGTACGTTTCCCTCGAGAGAGCCGAGAGAGCCCTCGACTCCGCGGGTCCCGCGGCCGCACGGAGCGGGTCCTCCGGCCGCCTCGCCGGCTGAAACGGGGAAGGAAACGGGACGGCAGAGTCAGCAGCGCTGCTAAGCCGCATTCTTGACTTCGTTTGATGAGGTTAGTTATAATCGTTTAGTTTCTCGCTGACGACACGTCTCTTGATTATTCGTTAAATACAAACTAAGCTCTCAGCTTCTAAACAACGTGTTACTTAACCTTCCGTCTCCCTCTTGTCACGCAGAAGGAGCTGAAAGGTGAAAAACGTCCCCTCACCGTGCAGGCGGTCGGAAAGCATTTCCCTCGCGTCAACCGGTTCACGAGGGCTACATCTCGTACAACTTCATCGCAGCACACGCTACCTCGGCAGCTTCTCTTCAAAAGCGGGAAGAGAAAACAGGGACAGGCACCTGGAAAAACAAGGCAGAGAACAGAGCAGCTGGGAACATCGTGTCATTTGCACGTGCACGTACCACAAGCCCCCGAAAGTGGGGGGGCTCCCCTAGGAAAACAAAGCGGGCGCAGCGCCCCAAACAGCCGCAGCCCCCGGCCCACAGGCCGGCAGCCGCCCCCCGGCACGGCAACGCTTCCGGCCGACCCGAGAAGGGAGCCGTTCGTGCCGGCCGGTGTCGACACCCCCCTTTTCCAGGCAGCTCGGAGAACTCTCTTTGCCAGTGTTGTCCTGGTACGTTTCCCTCGTCCGGCTGCTCTTGTCTGTACCCCGTTGTCGAAGGTTAAGATTGCGGGGTGACAATAAAACCCTGGCAGATGTATTGTTAACGCCCTCTCCCCCCCGCCCCCACTTCCCCCTCCCTCTTCCCCCTTTCCACTAAGGAGAGGCCATCGGGAGGAAAAGAAGGACAGAGTGAAGAGAGTTGGAAAAAATTAAAGATGTTTTAGTAATGCTACTAATAAGAATAGAGAAAATAATACAAAATATACAAAACCAATCTGGAAAGTCTCAGCAACTGCAGAGCCGGCAACCAAAGTCCTGGACTGGACCGTGCAGCCAACCGGAGCTGGATTCAGTCTCTCACTAGGCCTCAGTTCGCAGGGACGACTAGCAAGGTCCTCTCCTAATGTCGGCCATAAGCAGCAGGGAAAAGGGCAAAGGGAAAAGGGCCGAGATCCTCGTGATCTCCCACTTTACGTGAAGTATTCACGTGAATGGGATGTTATACACAGTTGCTCAGTTTCTTGGTCACTTGCTTCTCGTCGCCCCTCTCGCGAGATGTCCATCCGTGCTTATCAATAAGTTTGCATTCCATTGCTAGGTTTCCCAAAACACGTGTCTGGTTCTCCAGGAAGATGCAGTGAATATGAAGGCTTTAGCTGACAGGCAAATTCACTGAAAGAGAAACATGTTTTTAGCAAAACCAGGACATTCCACCCCTTATAATATGCCATTCACTGAATGCTTAAACCTTATCGATACAATCTATCAATACAATCTAATTAATCACTACTACTATATATATATATATATATATATACACATATGTACATATATACACAGGAGTAATTAATCAGTGGACCATCCTTTAAAAAGTTCCTTAAGTTCATTTTGTCACGACCGTCTCCCAGGGCAGGAAAAATGGTACAAGTGCAGCTCATGACCACTGTTGGTGGGTTAAAGACATCAACTTCGAAGAAGCTGGCTCTGGTTTCATCATCACTGTCTTGATCTGGACGACGCTTACTAAACACTGTTAGCATGGCAATTCACATCATGCAGTTCAGTATTGAATATTTTCACCTAAACTCAAATCCCCTTGGGGTACACACCGAATTTCTCCATCCTTAAGCATCACCCACCAGGTGCTGCCAGGTCCCTGGGCAAAAACAATCCCACGAACGGGCTTGCCTTTGCCTGAGGCAGGAGGAACCCAGACCGCCTTTCCTAACGTGTTTGTCATGTGTACTACAGGGACTTTATCTCCTTCTACAGTCCGCAGAACTTCTGATTGGGCAGGCGCGGCTCGATTGGTTGATCCCCTGGTGTTGACCAACCGAGTGGCTTTTGCTAAATGTGAATCCCAGTTTTTAAAGGTTCCACCACCAAGCGCCTTTAGTGTAGTTTTTAGCAAACCATTGTACCTTTCAATTTTCCCAGAGGCTGGTGCACGATATGGAATATGATATACCCACTCAATACCATGTTCTTTGGCCCAATTGTCTATAAGACTGTTTTTGAAACGAGTACCGTTGTCTGATTCAATTCTTTCTGGCGCACCGCGTCGCCAAAGGACTTGCTTTTCAAGGCCCAAGATAGCATTTCGGGCTGTAGCATGAGGTACGGCATATGTTTCCAACCATCCAGTGGTTGCTTCCACCATTGTAAGTACAGAACGCTTACCTTGACGTGTTTGTGGAAGTGTAATATAATCAATCTGCCAAGCTTCTCCATACTTACACTTTAACCATCGCCCCCCGTACCATACAGGCTTTAACCGTTTCGCTTGTTTGATTTCGGCGCAAGTCTCACATTCATGAATGACCTGTGAAATAGTGTCCATAGTTAAATCCACCCCTCGATCGCGAGCCCATTTCTATGTTGCATCTCTGCCTTGATGCCCTGAAGCACCATGGGCCCACCGAGCTAGGAAAAGTTCACCTTTATGTTGCCAGTCCAAGTCCACCTCAGCTACTTTAATCTTAGCAGCTTGATCTGCTTGTTGGTTGTTTAGATGTTCCTCGGTGGCTCGACTTTTAGGCACATGAGCATCTACGTGACCAGCTTTCACAGGCAGGCTCTCTAGCCGAGCAGCAATGTCTTGCCACAGCGTGGCAGCCCAAATGGGTTTACCTCTGCGCTGCCAGTTGCTTTTCTTCCGTTGCTGTAGCCACCCCCACAAGGCATTTGCTACCATCCATGAGTCAGTATAGAGATAAATATTTACGCCATTAAACGTTTAAGGAGGCATCGAGGGAGGGATGTCGTTTGCACACAAACGGGGACCTGACCCCCGCCGGGGGGACGGACACTGGCACGCACAGACCCGACCGCGAACCCCCGCGGCTCAATCGGCGTCTCTGCCCCCGGCCGTGCGCTGCAGTACCCGAGTTTCGCCACAGGGCGGCAGCACCGAGGCGCGCCGCGGCACCGCATTGGGGCGGCCGGGTGCAGTACCGCGCTTTGCCCACAGGACGGCGGCACTGAGACCCGCCGCGGCAGCCCCGGGCGAGCGGTCGTGCCGCGTTTCGCGGGAATCCCGCCAAAAAAAACCCAAAAAACAAACGCCACGAAACCAAAAAGCGCACAGAGAGAGCCGCGGCGCGAAAGCCGCGCCTGCCGGACACGGAACCCGCCGGGCCTCGCCCCGAGCTCCCGCCGAAGCGGCGCCCCGCTCGCCACGCCGCCCAGCCCGCACCCGCGCCTTAGCTCTGCTTTTAAACGTCCCCGCGACCGACGGGGGCTGCGCCGCTCCCGGAGGGGCTGCCGCACCGGGCACGGGCGCTGCGCCGGAGGGAGACGCGGCTCCGGACCGCAAGCCTGCAGTGCCCCTGCCCTCAGGGTCGCACGCCTCCCAGCAGCTTCGCCAGCTCGGCCGTAAGGGCGGGGGGGGAAACGGAACCGAACGCCGCCGCGCCGCGCCGCGCCGGCCCCTCCCGCTCCCCCCGTTCCAACGGCACGGTCACCCTCGCCGCTGCCGCACTCACCTGCCGCCTCTTTCGCCGCTCCGTTCCCCTCGCGCTCCCCCCGCCGTCCCGCCGGGCTCCGCGGGCACCGACAGCCGCCGCGCCCCGGAGACCCCCGCGGCGGGAGCTCCCCGGCTGTCGCCTCCTTCCCCTCTGCCCTTCTGCCGCCTCCGGGGAACCTCACGAAGGGCGGCCCTGAGCCGCCTGCCTCCCGATGCCCGGGCGCCGGCCGCAGCGAGCGCTCCGCAGCCGCCCCGACCCCCGTTCCCGTTCGCTCCCGGTCTCCCCCCGCCCCAGCCCGCACCGAGACACCGCGGGCCTACCAGCGCTCGCGGTTTGGGCATGCGCACTAGGGAGACCGCAGCTCCCGCCCCTTGCCGCACCCCGGTTGGCTCCCCGGGACACGTCAATCACCTCTCTCGCCGCCTATCAGCGCTCGCGACTGGGGCATGCGCAGTAGGGAGACCGCAGCACCCGCCCCTTGCCGCATCCCGGTTGGCTCCCCGGGACACGTCAATCACCTCTCTCGCCGCCTATCGGCGCTCGCGACTGGGGCATGCGCAGTAGGGAGACCGCAACGCCCGCCTCTTCGGCAACATCATTGGCTGCGGGCGGCACGCCAATCAGCATCTCTCCGCCTATCAGCGCTCGCTCTTTGGGGCATGCGCAGTGCACGGCCCTCGACGCCCGCCCCTCCGGCAATCTGATAGGCAGACAGAATGGCAACTGACGTGCCCACGCAGCCAACCAGCGCTCCGCTCCTCCAGCCCTCCAGCCCTCCCGCGCCATCTGATTGGTCCGCTCTGCATCCTCACCCGCCCGCTCGCCGCCCTGCGGGGCCCCCCCCCCGCGCCCTTCGGCCGCGCGGCTTGCCGCCGCCGCCGCGTTTAAAAGGCGACAACGAACCGCGCTCCTCTGCTTTACGCGGAAAAGGGGGGCGGCTGGTCACCCGCAGCAGAAAAAAACCCTTCTGTCTTGCGTTGCCCTTCGCCCTTACCATTGCACGGCCGTGCGCTCGGCAACGTAAAGCAGCCGTCTGACAGACGCACGCTCAGAACTTGACTAGGCTGGGGTTTTTGTCTGTCTTACGCACACGGACTTGCACTCCTCTGAGGAAACGCATTCTTTTTTAAGCACAGCCTCTCCTTGGGGAAAAAACGTGCCCACTCCGAGCTCCCAAACACCAGGGAGCCGTGGAGAAACCAGTGAAAGCCAAGACCCACAGCAGCAACGTCAAGTGCCATTTGGCTTCGATTCTGATCACGCACTTAAAAGCCTCTCTCGGCCCTTACCAATGAGTGCTCCTTTTCGGGAAGGACAAACTTGCTTACCTGAACATCCTAAACTGAAGGCTCCACGGAACAGAACGGGGATTGAGCCACAGGACAACGTGCCGTCCATTTACACTAATGGGGAAAAAAAACCCTAGAATTCAAACCCAAATTTAAAATTGCACGTGTCTTTTCCGAGCAGAAGGAGCCTGTGATTCCACAAAAAAAGAAGGGCAAAGAGCAGGTCAGCTTATCAGAGAAAGACAGGGAGCAAGACAAGGTGACACAGAGAGAGGGAGAGAGAGGCAAACGGGACGGAGAGGCCAAAATGAGCGCTCCACAGCCTCCCCTCCCTCGCCCCGACCCCCGTTTCCCCGTTAACTCCCGGTACCCGCCCCGAGACCCCACGGACGCGTTTGCCAGGGAGGCAGCTGTTCAAACGGGATTGAGACGGCGCGCTCCGATTGGCTGCTTTCCACCCCGCCGCGCCGTCCTCCTATTGGATGCTCCTTCCCGCGCTCCGCGCCCAGGTGCCCGCCTCAGCGTCGGACCTGACTGAGGACTGCGCACTTTGGGCATGCGCAGTACGGACACCGCAACGCCCGCCCCTCCGGCAACCTCATTGGCTGCCTACGCACATCAATTGCCATTCTCCCCGCCTATCGGCGCTCCGCCCCTCCAGCCCTCCCGACCGATCTGATTGGCCCGCTCTGCATCCTCACCCGCCTTGTCTGTCTTTTTTAAGCACAGCCTCTCCTTGGGGAAAAAAAAATGCCCGCTCCGAGCTCCCAAACACCAGGCAGCCGCGGGGAAACCACTGAAAGCCAAGACCCACAGCGGCCACGCCAAGTGCCATTTGGCTTCGATTCTGATCACGCACTCAAAAGCCTCTCTCGGCCCTACCAACGACTGCTCCTTTTCTGGAAGGACAAGCTGAACGTCCTAAACTGAAGGCTGCACGGAACGCAACTCCACTGGCAGCCAATTTGCCTCTTCCCCGGCTTCCCCGTGGAATATCTTGTAGCGCCCTCCAACTCGCAAACGTTCTTCCCCAGTCCACGGCCCCAGACGCGGCATCTCCCGAGCGGCGAGCGGAATCGGCCGCGCGGGATTTCCTTCACGGCGCGGAGAAGGCGACGCTGGCAAAAAAGCAGGCCAAAGCACCTGAACCCGTCTGCCGCCCCCGGCCTGCGCCCGAGAGACCGGGAGCGCCCTGCCCGAGGGGCCGCGCGCCCCGCGGCTCCGGCCGGCAGGTCTCTCTCCCCTCCGCCCCCCGGCACCGAGGAGGCGCTGCCGCCTCGCCCGCGCCCCCTGGCAGCGGGGCCGCCCCGGGAGAGCCGGGGGACCCCGCCTCGCCGCTGCCCCCGGGAAGGGCGCGGACGGGCGCAGCTTTAATCCCCGAGGGAGAGAGAGGCCGGGCTCCCCGCGCTCACCTCCCCAGGGAAAGCGCGGCCAACGGCCGCTCCAGCTCCGAGCGGCTCCCGCTCGTTGCCGCCGCAGGTCACTTCGGCTCCGCCTGACGCGGCCCCCGGGCAGCGTCGCGCCCCCTCCGTCTGCCGCAGCTCTGGCTCGTCGAGGGCCCCCGCCTCCGCAGCTCCCGCTCCCGACGAGCTCTGTGCAGCGGCCTGGGCTTCCCCGCGAGGTCACAGATCCACCGCTGCCAAAAGAACGAGGATTGGGATTAACCCTTCTAAGGAGCCATCGAGGGAGGGATGTCGTTTGCACACAAACGGGGACCTGACCCCCGTCGGGGGGACGGACGCTGACACCCACAGACCTGACCGCGAACCCCCGCGGCTCAAACAGCGTCTCTGCCCCCCGGCCGTGCGCTGCAGTACCCGAGTTTCGCCACAGGGCGGCAGCACCGAGGCACCGCATCGGGGCGGCCGGGTGCAGCACCGCGCTTTGCCCGCAGCCTTTCCTTCCTTGTCCAATTTATACGATGGCCTCTGCTCATCAGATTTCGCCGGGGCTGCTCTACTCGCATTACCACCAGGTGGTTCCCCAATCTCTTTCCCGCGAGCTAAAATACCCCCTAACGGGCTCTTTTGCAGAGTACCGCTACTACGCCGTCCTCCCGTTACGCGTCACGCAGGACGACACGGCTCATCTTGTAACAGAGACAAGCAATAACTATGAACGCTTCTAGCAGCACTCCACAGGCAATACTAAAACCTACCCACGACGTACCGCCCTCACGAGTTGTGCTCCGAGTTTATCCCGCCCTCTCCAAAACAAAACAGTTCCGGCACGCGGCTCGAGTCTGTCTAACGCTCAGCGCCGCAATCGGGACGCTCGGCAACGCGGGCGGCTTCACAGCGCTCACGCCCCTTGCACGCTAAAGCCACCGCAGCTTCTGCTGTAGTTTTTGGCGTTCGAGCGCACAGTCAGAACCAAGGCCTATCCGAGAATTAAACCCAACGACGGGACGCCTCAGCGCTACGTACGGAGCCGGCTCTACACCGCGGCGGAGCGCCGGAACAACCGACACCAAAAGCTGGCCGCACGAGCAACCCCACAGCAACTACCGTACGCCTTTAAGGCGCTCGCAAGCCCGTACGCGCTACCCTGCCTACATTCCGTACCGCGACTTACGGACGCCTCGCGAGCGCGTGCCCGCTCCCGGCTCTCGGCGAAGAAAGACCCCTCACCAGAGGTCCTCGTCCGTCCCCGCCGCGACGCGACCGAGACGAGGAGTCTCTCCGGAGAAATCCCCGGGGCGCGCCGAGAGAGCCCTCGACTCCGCGGGTCCCGCGGCCGCACGGAGCGGGTCCTCCGGCCGCCTCGCCGGCTGAAACGGGGAAGGAAACGGGACGGCAGAGTCAGCAGCGCTGCTAAGCCGCATTCTTGACTTCGTTTGATGAGGTTAGTTATAATCGTTTAGTTTCTCGCTGACGACACGTCTCTTGATTATTCGTTAAATACAAACTAAGCTCTCAGCTTCTAAACAACGTGTTACTTAACCTTCCGTCTCCCTCTTGTCACGCAGAAGGAGCTGAAAGGTGAAAAACGTCCCCTCACCGTGCAGGCGGTCGGAAAGCATTTCCCTCGCGTCAACCGGTTCACGAGGGCTACATCTCGTACAACTTCATCGCAGCACACGCTACCTCGGCAGCTTCTCTTCAAAAGCGGGAAGAGAAAACAGGGACAGGCACCTGGAAAAACAAGGCAGAGAACAGAGCAGCTGGGAACATCGTGTCATTTGCACGCGCACGTACCACAAGCCCCCGAAAGTGGGGGGGCTCCCCTAGGAAAACAAAGCGGGGGCAGCGCCCCAAACAGCCGCAGCCCCCGGCCCACAGGCCGGCAGCCGCCCCCCGGCACGGCAACGCTTCCGGCCGACCCGAGAAGGGAGCCGTTCGTGCCGGCCGGTGTCGACACCCCCCTTTTCCAGGCAGCTCGGAGAACTCTCTTTGCCAGTGTTGTCCTGGTACGTTTCCCTCGTCCGGCTGCTCTTGTCTGTACCCCGTTGTCGAAGGTTAAGATTGCGGGGTGACAATAAAACCCTGGCAGATGTATTGTTAACGCCCTCTCCCCCCCGCCCCCAGTTCCCCCTCCCTCTTCCCCCTTTCCACTAAGGAGAGGCCATCGGGAGGAAAAGAAGGACAGAGTGAAGAGAGTTGGAAAAAATTAAAGATGTTTTAGTAATGCTACTAATAAGAATAGAGAAAATAATACAAAATATACAAAACCAATCTGGAAAGTCTCAGCAACTGCAGAGCCGGCAACCAAAGTCCTGGACTGGACCGTGCAGCCAACCGGAGCTGGATTCAGTCTCTCACTAGGCCTCAGTTCGCAGGGACGACTAGCAAGGTCCTCTCCTAATGTCGGCCATAAGCAGCAGGGAAAAGGGCAAAGGGAAAAGGGCCGAGATCCTCGTGATCTCCCACTTTACGTGAAGTATTCACGTGAATGGGATGTTATACACAGTTGCTCAGTTTCTTGGTCACTTGCTTCTCGTCGCCCCTCTCGCGAGATGTCCATCCGTGCTTATCAATAAGTTTGCATTCCATTGCTAGGTTTCCCAAAACACGTGTCTGGTTCTCCAGGAAGATGCAGTGAATATGAAGGCTTTAGCTGACAGGCAAATTCACTGAAAGAGAAACATGTTTTTAGCAAAACCAGGACATTCCACCCCTTATAATATGCCATTCACTGAATGCTTAAACCTTATCGATACAATCTATCAATACAATCTAATTAATCACTACTACTATATATATATATATATATATATATATATATACACATATGTACATATATACACAGGAGTAATTAATCAGTGGACCATCCTTTAAAAAGTTCCTTAAGTTCATTTTGTCACGACCGTCTCCCAGGGCAGGAAAAATGGTACAAGTGCAGCTCATGACCACTGTTGGTGGGTTAAAGACATCAACTTCGAAGAAGCTGGCTCTGGTTTCATCATCACTGTCTTGATCTGGACGACGCTTACTAAACACTGTTAGCATGGCAATTCACATCATGCAGTTCAGTATTGAATATTTTCACCTAAACTCAAATCCCCTTGGGGTACACACCGAATTTCTCCATCCTTAAGCATCACCCACCAGGTGCTGCCAGGTCCCTGGGCAAAAACAATCCCACGAACGGGCTTGCCTTTGCCTGAGGCAGGAGGAACCCAGACCGCCTTTCCTAACGTGTTTGTCATGTGTACTACAGGGACTTTATCTCCTTCTACAGTCCGCAGAACTTCTGATTGGGCAGGCGCGGCTCGATTGGTTGATCCCCTGGTGTTGACCAACCGAGTGGCTTTTGCTAAATGTGAATCCCAGTTTTTAAAGGTTCCACCACCAAGCGCCTTTAGTGTAGTTTTTAGCAAACCATTGTACCTTTCAATTTTCCCAGAGGCTGGTGCACGATATGGAATATGATATACCCACTCAATACCATGTTCTTTGGCCCAATTGTCTATAAGACTGTTTTTGAAACGAGTACCGTTGTCTGATTCAATTCTTTCTGGCGCGCCGCGTCGCCAAAGGACTTGCTTTTCAACGCCCAAGATAGCATTTCGGGCTGTAGCATGAGGTACGGCATATGTTTCCAACCATCCAGTGGTTGCTTCCACCACTGTAAGTACAGAACGCTTACCTTGACGTGTTTGTGGAAGTGTAATATAATCAATCTGCCAAGCTTCTCCATACTTACACTTTAACCATCGCCCCCCGTACCATACAGGCTTTAACCGTTTCGCTTGTTTGATTTCGGCGCAAGTCTCACATTCATGAATGACCTGTGAAATAGTGTCCATAGTTAAATCCACCCCTCGATCGCGAGCCCATTTCTATGTTGCATCTCTGCCTTGATGCCCTGAAGCACCATGGGCCCACCGAGCTAGGAAAAGTTCACCTTTATGTTGCCAGTCCAAGTCCACCTCAGCTACTTTAATCTTAGCAGCTTGATCTGCTTGTTGGTTGTTTAGATGTTCCTCGGTGGCTCGACTTTTAGGCACATGAGCATCTACGTGACCAGCTTTCACAGGCAGGCTCTCTAGCCGAGCAGCAATGTCTTGCCACAGCGTGGCAGCCCAAATGGGTTTACCTCTGCGCTGCCAGTTGCTTTTCTTCCGTTGCTGTAGCCACCCCCACAAGGCATTTGCTACCATCCATGAGTCAGTATAGAGATAAATATTTACGCCATTAAACGTTTAAGGAGGCATCGAGGGAGGGATGTCGTTTGCACACAAACGGGGACCTGACCCCCGCCGGGGGGACGGACACTGGCACGCACAGACCCGACCGCGAACCCCCGCGGCTCAATCGGCGTCTCTGCCCCCGGCCGTGCGCTGCAGTACCCGAGTTTCGCCACAGGGCGGCAGCACCGAGGCGCGCCGCGGCACCGCATTGGGGCGGCCGGGTGCAGTACCGCGCTTTGCCCACAGGACGGCGGCACTGAGACCCGCCGCGGCAGCCCCGGGCGAGCGGTCGTGCCGCGTTTCGCGGGAATCCCGCCAAAAAAAAACCAAAAAACAAACGCCACGAAACCAAAAAGCGCACAGAGAGAGCCGCGGCGCGAAAGCCGCGCCTGCCGGACACGGAACCCGCCGGGCCTCGCCCCGAGCTCCCGCCGAAGCGGCGCCCCGCTCGCCACGCCGCCCAGCCCGCACCCGCGCCTTAGCTCTGCTTTTAAACGTCCCCGCGACCGACGGGGGCTGCGCCGCTCCCGGAGGGGCTGCCGCACCGGGCACGGGCGCTGCGCCGGAGGGAGACGCGGCTCCGGACCGCAAGCCTGCAGTGCCCCTGCCCTCAGGGTCGCACGCCTCCCAGCAGCTTCGCCAGCTCGGCCGTAAGGGCGGGGGGGGAAACGGAACCGAACGCCTCCGCGCCGCGCCGCGCCGCGCCGGCCCCTCCCGCTCCCCCCGTTCCAACGGCACGGTCACCCTCGCCGCTGCCGCACTCACCTGCCGCCTCTTTCGCCGCTCCGTTCCCCTCGCGCTCCCCCGCCGTCCCGCCGGGCTCCGCGGGCACCGACAGCCGCCGCGCCCCGGAGACCCCCGCGGCGGGAGCTCCCCGGCTGTCGCCTCCTTCCCCTCTGCCCTTCTGCCGCCTCCGGGGAACCTCACGAAGGGCGGCCCTGAGCCGCCTGCCTCCCGATGCCCGGGCGCCGGCCGCAGCGAGCGCTCCGCAGCCGCCCCGACCCCCGTTCCCGTTCGCTCCCGGTCTCCCCCCGCCCCAGCCCGCACCGAGACACCGCGGGCCTACCAGCGCTCGCGGTTTGGGCATGCGCACTAGGGAGACCGCAGCTCCCGCCCCTTGCCGCACCCCGGTTGGCTCCCCGGGACACGTCAATCACCTCTCTCGCCGCCTATCAGCGCTCGCGACTGGGGCATGCGCAGTAGGGAGACCGCAGCACCCGCCCCTTGCCGCATCCCGGTTGGCTCCCCGGGACACGTCAATCACCTCTCTCGCCGCCTATCGGCGCCCGCGACTGGGGCATGCGCAGTAGGGAGACCGCAACGCCCGCCTCTTCGGCAACATCATTGGCTGCGGGCGGCACGCCAATCAGCATCTCTCCGCCTATCAGCGCTCGCTCTTTGGGGCATGCGCAGTGCACAGCCCTCGACGCCCGCCCCTCCGGCAATCTGATAGGCAGACAGAATGGCAACTGACGTGCCCACGCAGCCAACCAGCGCTCCGCTCCTCCAGCCCTCCCGCGCCATCTGATTGGTCCGCTCTGCATCCTCACCCGCCCGCTCGCCGCCCTGCGGGGCCCCCCCCCCGCGCCCTTCGGCCGCGCGGCTTGCCGCCGCCGCCGCCGCGTTTAAAAGGCGACAACGAACCGCGCTCCTCTGCTTTACGCGGAAAAGGGGGGCGGCTGGTCACCCGCAGCAGAAAAAAACCCTTCTGTCTTGCGTTGCCCTTCGCCCTTACCATTGCACGGCCGTGCGCTCGGCAACGTAAAGCAGCCGTCTGACAGACGCACGCTCAGAACTTGACTAGGCTGGGGTTTTTGTCTGTCTTACGCACACGGACTTGCACTCCTCTGAGGAAACGCATTCTTTTTTAAGCACAGCCTCTCCTTGGGGAAAAAACGTGCCCACTCCGGGCTCTCAAACACCAGGGAGCCGTGGAGAAACCAGTGAAAGCCAAGACCCACAGCAGCAACGTCAAGTGCCATTTGGCTTCGATTCTGATCACGCACTTAAAAGCCTCTCTCGGCCCTTACCAATGAGTGCTCCTTTTCGGGAAGGACAAACTTGCTTACCTGAACATCCTAAACTGAAGGCTCCACGGAACAGAACGGGGATTGAGCCACAGGACAACGTGCCGTCCATTTACACTAATGGGGAAAAAAAACCCTAGAATTCAAACCCAAATTTAAAATTGCACGTGTCTTTTCCGAGCAGAAGGAGCCTGTGATTCCACAAAAAAAGAAGGGCAAAGAGCAGGTCAGCTTATCAGAGAAAGACAGGGAGCAAGACAAGGTGACACAGAGAGAGGGAGAGAGAGGCAAACGGGACGGAGAGGCCAAAATGAGCGCTCCACAGCCTCCCCTCCCTCGCCCCGACCCCCGTTTCCCCGTTAACTCCCGGTACCCGCCCCGAGACCCCACGGACGCGTTTGCCAGGGAGGCAGCTGTTCAAACGGGATTGAGACGGCGCGCTCCGATTGGCTGCTTTCCACCCCGCCGCGCCGTCCTCCTATTGGATGCTCCTTCCCGCGCTCCGCGCCCAGGTGCCCGCCTCAGCGTCGGACCTGACTGAGGACTGCGCACTTTGGGCATGCGCAGTACGGACACCGCAACGCCCGCCCCTCCGGCAACCTCATTGGCTGCCTACGCACATCAATTGCCATTCTCCCCGCCTATCGGCGCTCCGCCCCTCCAGCCCTCCCGACCGATCTGATTGGCCCGCTCTGCATCCTCACCCGCCTTGTCTGTCTTTTTTAAGCACAGCCTCTCCTTGGGGAAAAAAAAATGCCCGCTCCGAGCTCCCAAACACCAGGCAGCCGCGGGGAAACCACTGAAAGCCAAGACCCACAGCGGCCACGCCAAGTGCCATTTGGCTTCGATTCTGATCACGCACTCAAAAGCCTCTCTCGGCCCTACCAACGACTGCTCCTTTTCTGGAAGGACAAGCTGAACGTCCTAAACTGAAGGCTGCACGGAACGCAACTCCACTGGCAGCCAATTTGCCTCTTCCCCGGCTTCCCCGTGGAATATCTTGTAGCGCCCTCCAACTCGCAAACGTTCTTCCCCAGTCCACGGCCCCAGACGCGGCATCTCCCGAGCGGCGAGCGGAATCGGCCGCGCGGGATTTCCTTCACGGCGCGGAGAAGGCGACGCTGGCAAAAAAGCAGGCCAAAGCACCTGAACCCGTCTGCCGCCCCCGGCCTGCGCCCGAGAGACCGGGAGCGCCCTGCCCGAGGGGCCGCGCGCCCCGCGGCTCCGGCCGGCAGGTCTCTCTCCCCTCCGCCCCCCGGCACCGAGGAGGCGCTGCCGCCTCGCCCGCGCCCCCTGGCAGCGGGGCCGCCCCGGGAGAGCCGGGGGACCCCGCCTCGCCGCTGCCCCCGGGAAGGGCGCGGACGGGCGCAGGTTTAATCCCCGAGGGAGAGAGAGGCCGGGCTCCCCGCGCTCACCTCCCCAGGGAAAGCGCGGCCAACGGCCGCTCCAGCTCCGAGCGGCTCCCGCTCGTTGCCGCCGCAGGTCACTTCGGCTCCGCCTGACGCGGCCCCCGGGCAGCGTCGCGCCCCCTCCGTCTGCCGCAGCTCTGGCTCGTCGAGGGCCCCCGCCTCCGCAGCTCCCGCTCCCGACGAGCTCTGTGCAGCGGCCTGGGCTTCCCCGCGAGGTCACAGATCCACCGCTGCCAAAAGAACGAGGATTGGGATTAACCCTTCTAAGGAGCCATCGAGGGAGGGATGTCGTTTGCACACAAACGGGGACCTGACCCCCGTCGGGGGGACGGACGCTGACACCCACAGACCTGACCGCGAACCCCCGCGGCTCAATCGGCGTCTCTGCCCCCCGGCCGTGCGCTGCAGTACCCGAGTTTCGCCACAGGGCGGCAGCACCGAGGCACCGCATCGGGGCGGCCGGGTGCAGCACCGCGCTTTGCCCGCAGCCTTTCCTTCCTTGTCCAATTTATACGATGGCCTCTGCTCATCAGATTTCGCCGGGGCTGCTCTACTCGCATTACCACCAGGTGGTTCCCCAATCTCTTTCCCGCGAGCTAAAATACCCCCTAACGGGCTCTTTTGCAGAGTACCGCTACTACGCCGTCCTCCCGTTACGCGTCACGCAGGACGACACGGCTCATCTTGTAACAGAGACAAGCAATAACTATGAACGCTTCTAGCAGCACTCCACAGGCAATACTAAAACCTACCCACGACGTACCGCCCTCACGAGTTGTGCTCCGAGTTTATCCCGCCCTCTCCAAAACAAAACAATTCCGGCACGCGGCTCGAGTCTGTCTAACGCTCAGCGCCGCAATCGGGACGCTCGGCAACGCGGGCGGCTTCACAGCGCTCACGCCCCTTGCACGCTAAAGCCACCGCAGCTTCTGCTGTAGTTTTTGGCGTTCGAGCGCACAGTCAGAACCAAGGCCTGTCCGAGAATTAAACCCAACGACGGGACGCCTCACCGCTACGTACGGAGCCGGCTCTACACCGCGGCGGAGCGCCGGAACAACCGACACCAAAAGCTGGCCGCACGAGCAACCCCACAGCAACTACCGTACGCCTTTAAGGCGCTCGCAAGCCCGTACGCGCTACCCTGCCTACATTCCGTACCGCGACTTACGGACGCCTCGCGAGCGCGTGCCCGCTCCCGGCTCTCGGCGAAGAAAGACCCCTCACCAGAGGTCCTCGTCCGTCCCCGCCGCGACGCGACCGAGACGAGGAGTCTCTCCGGAGAAATCCCCGGGGCGCCGCTCGGGAGCCGCTCGGAGCTGGAGCGGCCGTTGGCCGCGCTTTCCCTGGGGAGGTGAGCGCGGGGAGCCCGGCCTCTCTCTCCCTCGGGGATTAAACCCGCGCCCGTCCGCGCCCTTCCCGGGGGCAGCGGCGAGGCGGGGTCCCCCGGCTCTCCCGGGGCGGCCCCGCTGCCAGGGGGCGCGGGCGAGGCGCCTGGAAAAACAAGGCAGAGAACAGAGCAGCTGGGAACATCGTGTCATTTGCACGTGCACGTACCACAAGCCCCCGAAAGTGGGGGGGCTCCCCTAGGAAAACAAAGCGGGCGCAGCGCCCCAAACAGCCGCAGCCCCCGGCCCACAGGCCGGCAGCCGCCCCCCGGCACGGCAACGCTTCCGGCCGACCCGAGAAGGGAGCCGTTCGTGCCGGCCGGTGTCGACACCCCCCTTTTCCAGGCAGCTCGGAGAACTCTCTTTGCCAGTGTTGTCCTGGTACGTTTCCCTCGAGAGAGCCGAGAGAGCCCTCGACTCCGCGGGTCCCGCGGCCGCACGGAGCGGGTCCTCCGGCCGCCTCGCCGGCTGAAACGGGGAAGGAAACGGGACGGCAGAGTCAGCAGCGCTGCTAAGCCGCATTCTTGACTTCGTTTGATGAGGTTAGTTATAATCGTTTAGTTTCTCGCTGACGACACGTCTCTTGATTATTCGTTAAATACAAACTAAGCTCTCAGCTTCTAAACAACGTGTTACTTAACCTTCCGTCTCCCTCTTGTCACGCAGAAGGAGCTGAAAGGTGAAAAACGTCCCCTCACCGTGCAGGCGGTCGGAAAGCATTTCCCTCGCGTCAACCGGTTCACGAGGGCTACATCTTGTACAACTTCATCGCAGCACACGCTACCTCGGCAGCTTCTCTTCAAAAGCGGGAAGAGAAAACAGGGACAGGCACCTGGAAAAACAAGGCAGAGAACAGAGCAGCTGGGAACATCGTGTCATTTGCACGTGCACGTACCACAAGCCCCCGAAAGTGGGGGGGCTCCCCTAGGAAAACAAAGCGGGCGCAGCGCCCCAAACAGCCGCAGCCCCCGGCCCACAGGCCGGCAGCCGCCCCCCGGCACGGCAACGCTTCCGGCCGACCCGAGAAGGGAGCCGTTCGTGCCGGCCGGTGTCGACACCCCCCTTTTCCAGGCAGCTCGGAGAACTCTCTTTGCCAGTGTTGTCCTGGTACGTTTCCCTCGTCCGGCTGCTCTTGTCTGTACTCCGTTGTCGAAGGTTAAGATTGCGGGGTGACAATAAAACCCTGGCAGATGTATTGTTAACGCCCTCTCCCCCCCGCCCCCACTTCCCCCTCCCTCTTCCCCCTTTCCACTAAGGAGAGGCCATCGGGAGGAAAAGAAGGACAGAGTGAAGAGAGTTGGAAAAAATTAAAGATGTTTTAGTAATGCTACTAATAAGAATAGAGAAAATAATACAAAATATACAAAACCAATCTGGAAAGTCTCAGCAACTGCAGAGCCGGCAACCAAAGTCCTGGACTGGACCGTGCAGCCAACCGGAGCTGGATTCAGTCTCTCACTAGGCCTCAGTTCGCAGGGACGACTAGCAAGGTCCTCTCCTAATGTCGGCCATAAGCAGCAGGGAAAAGGGCAAAGGGAAAAGGGCCGAGATCCTCGTGATCTCCCACTTTACGTGAAGTATTCACGTGAATGGGATGTTATACACAGTTGCTCAGTTTCTTGGTCACTTGCTTCTCGTCGCCCCTCTCGCGAGATGTCCATCCGTGCTTATCAATAAGTTTGCATTCCATTGCTAGGTTTCCCAAAACACGTGTCTGGTTCTCCAGGAAGATGCAGTGAATATGAAGGCTTTAGCTGACAGGCAAATTCACTGAAAGAGAAACATGTTTTTAGCAAAACCAGGACATTCCACCCCTTATAATATGCCATTCACTGAATGCTTAAACCTTATCGATACAATCTATCAATACAATCTAATTAATCACTACTACTATATATATATATATATATATATATATACACATATGTACATATATACACAGGAGTAATTAATCAGTGGACCATCCTTTAAAAAGTTCCTTAAGTTCATTTTGTCACGACCGTCTCCCAGGGCAGGAAAAATGGTACAAGTGCAGCTCATGACCACTGTTGGTGGGTTAAAGACATCAACTTCGAAGAAGCTGGCTCTGGTTTCATCATCACTGTCTTGATCTGGACGACGCTTACTAAACACTGTTAGCATGGCAATTCACATCATGCAGTTCAGTATTGAATATTTTCACCTAAACTCAAATCCCCTTGGGGTACACACCGAATTTCTCCATCCTTAAGCATCACCCACCAGGTGCTGCCAGGTCCCTGGGCAAAAACAATCCCACGAACGGGCTTGCCTTTGCCTGAGGCAGGAGGAACCCAGACCGCCTTTCCTAACGTGTTTGTCATGTGTACTACAGGGACTTTATCTCCTTCTACAGTCCGCAGAACTTCTGATTGGGCAGGCGCGGCTCGATTGGTTGATCCCCTGGTGTTGACCAACCGAGTGGCTTTTGCTAAATGTGAATCCCAGTTTTTAAAGGTTCCACCACCAAGCGCCTTTAGTGTAGTTTTTAGCAAACCATTGTACCTTTCAATTTTCCCAGAGGCTGGTGCACGATATGGAATATGATATACCCACTCAATACCATGTTCTTTGGCCCAATTGTCTATAAGACTGTTTTTGAAACGAGTACCGTTGTCTGATTCAATTCTTTCTGGCGCGCCGCGTCGCCAAAGGACTTGCTTTTCAACGCCCAAGATAGCATTTCGGGCTGTAGCATGAGGTACGGCATATGTTTCCAACCATCCAGTGGTTGCTTCCACCACTGTAAGTACAGAACGCTTACCTTGACGTGTTTGTGGAAGTGTAATATAATCAATCTGCCAAGCTTCTCCATACTTACACTTTAACCATCGCCCCCCGTACCATACAGGCTTTAACCGTTTCGCTTGTTTGATTTCGGCGCAAGTCTCACATTCATGAATGACCTGTGAAATAGTGTCCATAGTTAAATCCACCCCTCGATCGCGAGCCCATTTCTATGTTGCATCTCTGCCTTGATGCCCTGAAGCACCATGGGCCCACCGAGCTAGGAAAAGTTCACCTTTATGTTGCCAGTCCAAGTCCACCTCAGCTACTTTAATCTTAGCAGCTTGATCTGCTTGTTGGTTGTTTAGATGTTCCTCGGTGGCTCGACTTTTAGGCACATGAGCATCTACGTGACCAGCTTTCACAGGCAGGCTCTCTAGCCGAGCAGCAATGTCTTGCCACAGCGTGGCAGCCCAAATGGGTTTACCTCTGCGCTGCCAGTTGCTTTTCTTCCGTTGCTGTAGCCACCCCCACAAGGCATTTGCTACCATCCATGAGTCAGTATAGAGATAAATATTTACGCCATTAAACGTTTAAGGAGGCATCGAGGGAGGGATGTCGTTTGCACACAAACGGGGACCTGACCCCCGCCGGGGGGACGGACACTGGCACGCACAGACCCGACCGCGAACCCCCGCGGCTCAATCGGCGTCTCTGCCCCGGCCGTGCGCTGCAGTACCCGAGTTTCGCCACAGGGCGGCAGCACCGAGGCGCGCCGCGGCACCGCATTGGGGCGGCCGGGTGCAGTACCGCGCTTTGCCCACAGGACGGCGGCACTGAGACCCGCCGCGGCAGCCCCGGGCGAGCGGTCGTGCCGCGTTTCGCGGGAATCCCGCCAAAAAAAAACCAAAAAACAAACGCCACGAAACCAAAAAGCGCACAGAGAGAGCCGCGGCGCGAAAGCCGCGCCTGCCGGACACGGAACCCGCCGGGCCTCGCCCCGAGCTCCCGCCGAAGCGGCGCCCCGCTCGCCACGCCGCCCAGCCCGCACCCGCGCCTTAGCTCTGCTTTTAAACGTCCCCGCGACCGACGGGGGCTGCGCCGCTCCCGGAGGGGCTGCCGCACCGGGCACGGGCGCTGCGCCGGAGGGAGACGCGGCTCCGGACCGCAAGCCTGCAGTGCCCCTGCCCTCAGGGTCGCACGCCTCCCAGCAGCTTCGCCAGCTCGGCCGTAAGGGCGGGGGGGGAAACGGAACCGAACGCCTCCGCGCCGCGCCGCGCCGGCCCCTCCCGCTCCCCCCGTTCCAACGGCACGGTCACCCTCGCCGCTGCCGCACTCACCTGCCGCCTCTTTCGCCGCTCCGTTCCCCTCGCGCTCCCCCGCCGTCCCGCCGGGCTCCGCGGGCACCGACAGCCGCCGCGCCCCGGAGACCCCCGCGGCGGGAGCTCCCCGGCTGTCGCCTCCTTCCCCTCTGCCCTTCTGCCGCCTCCGGGGAACCTCACGAAGGGCGGCCCTGAGCCGCCTGCCTCCCGATGCCCGGGCGCCGGCCGCAGCGAGCGCTCCGCAGCCGCCCCGACCCCCGTTCCCGTTCGCTCCCGGTCTCCCCCCGCCCCAGCCCGCACCGAGACACCGCGGGCCTACCAGCGCTCGCGGTTTGGGCATGCGCACTAGGGAGACCGCAGCTCCCGCCCCTTGCCGCACCCCGGTTGGCTCCCCGGGACACGTCAATCACCTCTCTCGCCGCCTATCAGCGCTCGCGACTGGGGCATGCGCAGTAGGGAGACCGCAGCACCCGCCCCTTGCCGCATCCCGGTTGGCTCCCCGGGACACGTCAATCACCTCTCTCGCCGCCTATCGGCGCCCGCGACTGGGGCATGCGCAGTAGGGAGACCGCAACGCCCGCCTCTTCGGCAACATCATTGGCTGCGGGCGGCACGCCAATCAGCATCTCTCCGCCTATCAGCGCTCGCTCTTTGGGGCATGCGCAGTGCACAGCCCTCGACGCCCGCCCCTCCGGCAATCTGATAGGCAGACAGAATGGCAACTGACGTGCCCACGCAGCCAACCAGCGCTCCGCTCCTCCAGCCCTCCCGCGCCATCTGATTGGTCCGCTCTGCATCCTCACCCGCCCGCTCGCCGCCCTGCGGGGCCCCCCCCCCGCGCCCTTCGGCCGCGCGGCTTGCCGCCGCCGCCGCCGCGTTTAAAAGGCGACAACGAACCGCGCTCCTCTGCTTTACGCGGAAAAGGGGGGCGGCTGGTCACCCGCAGCAGAAAAAAACCCTTCTGTCTTGCGTTGCCCTTCGCCCTTACCATTGCACGGCCGTGCGCTCGGCAACGTAAAGCAGCCGTCTGACAGACGCACGCTCAGAACTTGACTAGGCTGGGGTTTTTGTCTGTCTTACGCACACGGACTTGCACTCCTCTGAGGAAACGCATTCTTTTTTAAGCACAGCCTCTCCTTGGGGAAAAAACGTGCCCACTCCGGGCTCTCAAACACCAGGGAGCCGTGGAGAAACCAGTGAAAGCCAAGACCCACAGCAGCAACGTCAAGTGCCATTTGGCTTCGATTCTGATCACGCACTTAAAAGCCTCTCTCGGCCCTTACCAATGAGTGCTCCTTTTCGGGAAGGACAAACTTGCTTACCTGAACATCCTAAACTGAAGGCTCCACGGAACAGAACGGGGATTGAGCCACAGGACAACGTGCCGTCCATTTACACTAATGGGGAAAAAAAACCCTAGAATTCAAACCCAAATTTAAAATTGCACGTGTCTTTTCCGAGCAGAAGGAGCCTGTGATTCCACAAAAAAAGAAGGGCAAAGAGCAGGTCAGCTTATCAGAGAAAGACAGGGAGCAAGACAAGGTGACACAGAGAGAGGGAGAGAGAGGCAAACGGGACGGAGAGGCCAAAATGAGCGCTCCACAGCCTCCCCTCCCTCGCCCCGACCCCCGTTTCCCCGTTAACTCCCGGTACCCGCCCCGAGACCCCACGGACGCGTTTGCCAGGGAGGCAGCTGTTCAAACGGGATTGAGACGGCGCGCTCCGATTGGCTGCTTTCCACCCCGCCGCGCCGTCCTCCTATTGGATGCTCCTTCCCGCGCTCCGCGCCCAGGTGCCCGCCTCAGCGTCGGACCTGACTGAGGACTGCGCACTTTGGGCATGCGCAGTACGGACACCGCAACGCCCGCCCCTCCGGCAACCTCATTGGCTGCCTACGCACATCAATTGCCATTCTCCCCGCCTATCGGCGCTCCGCCCCTCCAGCCCTCCCGAGCGATCTGATTGGCCCGCTCTGCATCCTCACCCGCCTTGTCTGTCTTTTTTAAGCACAGCCTCTCCTTGGGGAAAAAAAAATGCCCGCTCCGAGCTCCCAAACACCAGGCAGCCGCGGGGAAACCACTGAAAGCCAAGACCCACAGCGGCCACGCCAAGTGCCATTTGGCTTCGATTCTGATCACGCACTCAAAAGCCTCTCTCGGCCCTACCAACGACTGCTCCTTTTCTGGAAGGACAAGCTGAACGTCCTAAACTGAAGGCTGCACGGAACGCAACTCCACTGGCAGCCAATTTGCCTCTTCCCCGGCTTCCCCGTGGAATATCTTGTAGCGCCCTCCAACTCGCAAACGTTCTTCCCCAGTCCACGGCCCCAGACGCGGCATCTCCCGAGCGGCGAGCGGAATCGGCCGCGCGGGATTTCCTTCACGGCGCGGAGAAGGCGACGCTGGCAAAAAAGCAGGCCAAAGCACCTGAACCCGTCTGCCGCCCCCGGCCTGCGCCCGAGAGACCGGGAGCGCCCTGCCCGAGGGGCCGCGCGCCCCGCGGCTCCGGCCGGCAGGTCTCTCTCCCCTCCGCCCCCCGGCACCGAGGAGGCGCTGCCGCCTCGCCCGCGCCCCCTGGCAGCGGGGCCGCCCCGGGAGAGCCGGGGGACCCCGCCTCGCCGCTGCCCCCGGGAAGGGCGCGGACGGGCGCAGGTTTAATCCCCGAGGGAGAGAGAGGCCGGGCTCCCCGCGCTCACCTCCCCAGGGAAAGCGCGGCCAACGGCCGCTCCAGCTCCGAGCGGCTCCCGCTCGTTGCCGCCGCAGGTCACTTCGGCTCCGCCTGACGCGGCCCCCGGGCAGCGTCGCGCCCCCTCCGTCTGCCGCAGCTCTGGCTCGTCGAGGGCCCCCGCCTCCGCAGCTCCCGCTCCCGACGAGCTCTGTGCAGCGGCCTGGGCTTCCCCGCGAGGTCACAGATCCACCGCTGCCAAAAGAACGAGGATTGGGATTAACCCTTCTAAGGAGCCATCGAGGGAGGGATGTCGTTTGCACACAAACGGGGACCTGACCCCCGTCGGGGGGACGGACGCTGACACCCACAGACCTGACCGCGAACCCCCGCGGCTCAATCGGCGTCTCTGCCCCCCGGCCGTGCGCTGCAGTACCCGAGTTTCGCCACAGGGCGGCAGCACCGAGGCACCGCATCGGGGCGGCCGGGTGCAGCACCGCGCTTTGCCCGCAGCCTTTCCTTCCTTGTCCAATTTATACGATGGCCTCTGCTCATCAGATTTCGCCGGGGCTGCTCTACTCGCATTACCACCAGGTGGTTCCCCAATCTCTTTCCCGCGAGCTAAAATACCCCCTAACGGGCTCTTTTGCAGAGTACCGCTACTACGCCGTCCTCCCGTTACGCGTCACGCAGGACGACACGGCTCATCTTGTAACAGAGACAAGCAATAACTATGAACGCTTCTAGCAGCACTCCACAGGCAATACTAAAACCTACCCACGACGTACCGCCCTCACGAGTTGTGCTCCGAGTTTATCCCGCCCTCTCCAAAACAAAACAGTTCCGGCACGCGGCTCGAGTCTGTCTAACGCTCAGCGCCGCAATCGGGACGCTCGGCAACGCGGGCGGCTTCACAGCGCTCACGCCCCTTGCACGCTAAAGCCACCGCAGCTTCTGCTGTAGTTTTTGGCGTTCGAGCGCACAGTCAGAACCAAGGCCTGTCCGAGAATTAAACCCAACGACGGGACGCCTCAGCGCTACGTACGGAGCCGGCTCTACACCGCGGCGGAGCGCCGGAACAACCGACACCAAAAGCTGGCCGCACGAGCAACCCCACAGCAACTACCGTACGCCTTTAAGGCGCTCGCAAGCCCGTACGCGCTACCCTGCCTACATTCCGTACCGCGACTTACGGACGCCTCGCGAGCGCGTGCCCGCTCCCGGCTCTCGGCGAAGAAAGACCCCTCACCAGAGGTCCTCGTCCGTCCCCGCCGCGACGCGACCGAGACGAGGAGTCTCTCCGGAGAAATCCCCGGGGCGCGCCGAGAGAGCCCTCGACTCCGCGGGTCCCGCGGCCGCACGGAGCGGGTCCTCCGGCCGCCTCGCCGGCTGAAACGGGGAAGGAAACGGGACGGCAGAGTCAGCAGCGCTGCTAAGCCGCATTCTTGACTTCGTTTGATGAGGTTAGTTATAATCGTTTAGTTTCTCGCTGACGACACGTCTCTTGATTATTCGTTAAATACAAACTAAGCTCTCAGCTTCTAAACAACGTGTTACTTAACCTTCCGTCTCCCTCTTGTCACGCAGAAGGAGCTGAAAGGTGAAAAACGTCCCCTCACCGTGCAGGCGGTCGGAAAGCATTTCCCTCGCGTCAACCGGTTCACGAGGGCTACATCTTGTACAACTTCATCGCAGCACACGCTACCTCGGCAGCTTCTCTTCAAAAGCGGGAAGAGAAAACAGGGACAGGCACCTGGAAAAACAAGGCAGAGAACAGAGCAGCTGGGAACATCGTGTCATTTGCACGTGCACGTACCACAAGCCCCCGAAAGTGGGGGGGCTCCCCTAGGAAAACAAAGCGGGCGCAGCGCCCCAAACAGCCGCAGCCCCCGGCCCACAGGCCGGCAGCCGCCCCCCCGGCACGGCAACGCTTCCGGCCGACCCGAGAAGGGAGCCGTTCGTGCCGGCCGGTGTCGACACCCCCCTTTTCCAGGCAGCTCGGAGAACTCTCTTTGCCAGTGTTGTCCTGGTACGTTTCCCTCGTCCGGCTGCTCTTGTCTGTACCCCGTTGTCGAAGGTTAAGATTGCGGGGTGACAATAAAACCCTGGCAGATGTATTGTTAACGCCCTCTCCCCCCCGCCCCCACTTCCCCCTCCCTCTTCCCCCTTTCCACTAAGGAGAGGCCATCGGGAGGAAAAGAAGGACAGAGTGAAGAGAGTTGGAAAAAATTAAAGATGTTTTAGTAATGCTACTAATAAGAATAGAGAAAATAATACAAAATATACAAAACCAATCTGGAAAGTCTCAGCAACTGCAGAGCCGGCAACCAAAGTCCTGGACTGGACCGTGCAGCCAACCGGAGCTGGATTCAGTCTCTCACTAGGCCTCAGTTCGCAGGGACGACTAGCAAGGTCCTCTCCTAATGTCGGCCATAAGCAGCAGGGAAAAGGGCAAAGGGAAAAGGGCCGAGATCCTCGTGATCTCCCACTTTACGTGAAGTATTCACGTGAATGGGATGTTATACACAGTTGCTCAGTTTCTTGGTCACTTGCTTCTCGTCGCCCCTCTCGCGAGATGTCCATCCGTGCTTATCAATAAGTTTGCATTCCATTGCTAGGTTTCCCAAAACACGTGTCTGGTTCTCCAGGAAGATGCAGTGAATATGAAGGCTTTAGCTGACAGGCAAATTCACTGAAAGAGAAACATGTTTTTAGCAAAACCAGGACATTCCACCCCTTATAATATGCCATTCACTGAATGCTTAAACCTTATCGATACAATCTATCAATACAATCTAATTAATCACTACTACTATATATATATATATATATATATATATACACATATGTACATATATACACAGGAGTAATTAATCAGTGGACCATCCTTTAAAAAGTTCCTTAAGTTCATTTTGTCACGACCGTCTCCCAGGGCAGGAAAAATGGTACAAGTGCAGCTCATGACCACTGTTGGTGGGTTAAAGACATCAACTTCGAAGAAGCTGGCTCTGGTTTCATCATCACTGTCTTGATCTGGACGACGCTTACTAAACACTGTTAGCATGGCAATTCACATCATGCAGTTCAGTATTGAATATTTTCACCTAAACTCAAATCCCCTTGGGGTACACACCGAATTTCTCCATCCTTAAGCATCACCCACCAGGTGCTGCCAGGTCCCTGGGCAAAAACAATCCCACGAACGGGCTTGCCTTTGCCTGAGGCAGGAGGAACCCAGACCGCCTTTCCTAACGTGTTTGTCATGTGTACTACAGGGACTTTATCTCCTTCTACAGTCCGCAGAACTTCTGATTGGGCAGGCGCGGCTCGATTGGTTGATCCCCTGGTGTTGACCAACCGAGTGGCTTTTGCTAAATGTGAATCCCAGTTTTTAAAGGTTCCACCACCAAGCGCCTTTAGTGTAGTTTTTAGCAAACCATTGTACCTTTCAATTTTCCCAGAGGCTGGTGCACGATATGGAATATGATATACCCACTCAATACCATGTTCTTTGGCCCAATTGTCTATAAGACTGTTTTTGAAACGAGTACCGTTGTCTGATTCAATTCTTTCTGGCGCGCCGCGTCGCCAAAGGACTTGCTTTTCAACGCCCAAGATAGCATTTCGGGCTGTAGCATGAGGTACGGCATATGTTTCCAACCATCCAGTGGTTGCTTCCACCATTGTAAGTACAGAACGCTTACCTTGACGTGTTTGTGGAAGTGTAATATAATCAATCTGCCAAGCTTCTCCATACTTACACTTTAACCATCGCCCCCCGTACCATACAGGCTTTAACCGTTTCGCTTGTTTGATTTCGGCGCAAGTCTCACATTCATGAATGACCTGTGAAATAGTGTCCATAGTTAAATCCACCCCTCGATCGCGAGCCCATTTCTATGTTGCATCTCTGCCTTGATGCCCTGAAGCACCATGGGCCCACCGAGCTAGGAAAAGTTCACCTTTATGTTGCCAGTCCAAGTCCACCTCAGCTACTTTAATCTTAGCAGCTTGATCTGCTTGTTGGTTGTTTAGATGTTCCTCGGTGGCTCGACTTTTAGGCACATGAGCATCTACGTGACCAGCTTTCACAGGCAGGCTCTCTAGCCGAGCAGCAATGTCTTGCCACAGCGTGGCAGCCCAAATGGGTTTACCTCTGCGCTGCCAGTTGCTTTTCTTCCGTTGCTGTAGCCACCCCCACAAGGCATTTGCTACCATCCATGAGTCAGTATAGAGATAAATATTTACGCCATTAAACGTTTAAGGAGGCATCGAGGGAGGGATGTCGTTTGCACACAAACGGGGACCTGACCCCCGCCGGGGGGACGGACACTGGCACGCACAGACCCGACCGCGAACCCCCGCGGCTCAATCGGCGTCTCTGCCCCCGGCCGTGCGCTGCAGTACCCGAGTTTCGCCACAGGGCGGCAGCACCGAGGCGCGCCGCGGCACCGCATTGGGGCGGCCGGGTGCAGTACCGCGCTTTGCCCACAGGACGGCGGCACTGAGACCCGCCGCGGCAGCCCCGGGCGAGCGGTCGTGCCGCGTTTCGCGGGAATCCCGCCAAAAAAAACCCAAAAAACAAACGCCACGAAACCAAAAAGCGCACAGAGAGAGCCGCGGCGCGAAAGCCGCGCCTGCCGGACACGGAACCCGCCGGGCCTCGCCCCGAGCTCCCGCCGAAGCGGCGCCCCGCTCGCCACGCCGCCCAGCCCGCACCCGCGCCTTAGCTCTGCTTTTAAACGTCCCCGCGACCGACGGGGGCTGCGCCGCTCCCGGAGGGGCTGCCGCACCGGGCACGGGCGCTGCGCCGGAGGGAGACGCGGCTCCGGACCGCAAGCCTGCAGTGCCCCTGCCCTCAGGGTCGCACGCCTCCCAGCAGCTTCGCCAGCTCGGCCGTAAGGGCGGGGGGGGAAACGGAACCGAACGCCTCCGCGCCGCGCCGCGCCGGCCCCTCCCGCTCCCCCCGTTCCAACGGCACGGTCACCCTCGCCGCTGCCGCACTCACCTGCCGCCTCTTTCGCCGCTCCGTTCCCCTCGCGCTCCCCCGCCGTCCCGCCGGGCTCCGCGGGCACCGACAGCCGCCGCGCCCCGGAGACCCCCGCGGCGGGAGCTCCCCGGCTGTCGCCTCCTTCCCCTCTGCCCTTCTGCCGCCTCCGGGGAACCTCACGAAGGGCGGCCCTGAGCCGCCTGCCTCCCGATGCCCGGGCGCCGGCCGCAGCGAGCGCTCCGCAGCCGCCCCGACCCCCGTTCCCGTTCGCTCCCGGTCTCCCCCCGCCCCAGCCCGCACCGAGACACCGCGGGCCTACCAGCGCTCGCGGTTTGGGCATGCGCACTAGGGAGACCGCAGCTCCCGCCCCTTGCCGCACCCCGGTTGGCTCCCCGGGACACGTCAATCACCTCTCTCGCCGCCTATCAGCGCTCGCGACTGGGGCATGCGCAGTAGGGAGACCGCAGCACCCGCCCCTTGCCGCATCCCGGTTGGCTCCCCGGGACACGTCAATCACCTCTCTCGCCGCCTATCGGCGCTCGCGACTGGGGCATGCGCAGTAGGGAGACCGCAACGCCCGCCTCTTCGGCAACATCATTGGCTGCGGGCGGCACGCCAATCAGCATCTCTCCGCCTATCAGCGCTCGCTCTTTGGGGCATGCGCAGTGCACGGCCCTCGACGCCCGCCCCTCCGGCAATCTGATAGGCAGACAGAATGGCAACTGACGTGCCCACGCAGCCAACCAGCGCTCCGCTCCTCCAGCCCTCCCGCGCCATCTGATTGGTCCGCTCTGCATCCTCACCCGCCCGCTCGCCGCCCTGCGGGGCCCCCCCCCCGCGCCCTTCGGCCGCGCGGCTTGCCGCCGCCGCCGCGTTTAAAAGGCGACAACGAACCGCGCTCCTCTGCTTTACGCGGAAAAGGGGGGCGGCTGGTCACCCGCAGCAGAAAAAAACCCTTCTGTCTTGCGTTGCCCTTCGCCCTTACCATTGCACGGCCGTGCGCTCGGCAACGTAAAGCAGCCGTCTGACAGACGCACGCTCAGAACTTGACTAGGCTGGGGTTTTTGTCTGTCTTACGCACACGGACTTGCACTCCTCTGAGGAAACGCATTCTTTTTTAAGCACAGCCTCTCCTTGGGGAAAAAACGTGCCCACTCCGAGCTCCCAAACACCAGGGAGCCGTGGAGAAACCAGTGAAAGCCAAGACCCACAGCAGCAACGTCAAGTGCCATTTGGCTTCGATTCTGATCACGCACTTAAAAGCCTCTCTCGGCCCTTACCAATGAGTGCTCCTTTTCGGGAAGGACAAACTTGCTTACCTGAACATCCTAAACTGAAGGCTCCACGGAACAGAACGGGGATTGAGCCACAGGACAACGTGCCGTCCATTTACACTAATGGGGAAAAAAAACCCTAGAATTCAAACCCAAATTTAAAATTGCACGTGTCTTTTCCGAGCAGAAGGAGCCTGTGATTCCACAAAAAAAGAAGGGCAAAGAGCAGGTCAGCTTATCAGAGAAAGACAGGGAGCAAGACAAGGTGACACAGAGAGAGGGAGAGAGAGGCAAACGGGACGGAGAGGCCAAAATGAGCGCTCCACAGCCTCCCCTCCCTCGCCCCGACCCCCGTTTCCCCGTTAACTCCCGGTACCCGCCCCGAGACCCCACGGACGCGTTTGCCAGGGAGGCAGCTGTTCAAACGGGATTGAGACGGCGCGCTCCGATTGGCTGCTTTCCACCCCGCCGCGCCGTCCTCCTATTGGATGCTCCTTCCCGCGCTCCGCGCCCAGGTGCCCGCCTCAGCGTCGGACCTGACTGAGGACTGCGCACTTTGGGCATGCGCAGTACGGACACCGCAACGCCCGCCCCTCCGGCAACCTCATTGGCTGCCTACGCACATCAATTGCCATTCTCCCCGCCTATCGGCGCTCCGCCCCTCCAGCCCTCCCGACCGATCTGATTGGCCCGCTCTGCATCCTCACCCGCCTTGTCTGTCTTTTTTAAGCACAGCCTCTCCTTGGGGAAAAAAAAACGCCCGCTCCGAGCTCCCAAACACCAGGCAGCCGCGGGGAAACCACTGAAAGCCAAGACCCACAGCGGCCACGCCAAGTGCCATTTGGCTTCGATTCTGATCACGCACTCAAAAGCCTCTCTCGGCCCTACCAACGACTGCTCCTTTTCTGGAAGGACAAGCTGAACGTCCTAAACTGAAGGCTGCACGGAACGCAACTCCACTGGCAGCCAATTTGCCTCTTCCCCGGCTTCCCCGTGGAATATCTTGTAGCGCCCTCCAACTCGCAAACGTTCTTCCCCAGTCCACGGCCCCAGACGCGGCATCTCCCGAGCGGCGAGCGGAATCGGCCGCGCGGGATTTCCTTCACGGCGCGGAGAAGGCGACGCTGGCAAAAAAGCAGGCCAAAGCACCTGAACCCGTCTGCCGCCCCCGGCCTGCGCCCGAGAGACCGGGAGCGCCCTGCCCGAGGGGCCGCGCGCCCCGCGGCTCCGGCCGGCAGGTCTCTCTCCCCTCCGCCCCCCGGCACCGAGGAGGCGCTGCCGCCTCGCCCGCGCCCCCTGGCAGCGGGGCCGCCCCGGGAGAGCCGGGGGACCCCGCCTCGCCGCTGCCCCCGGGAAGGGCGCGGACGGGCGCAGGTTTAATCCCCGAGGGAGAGAGAGGCCGGGCTCCCCGCGCTCACCTCCCCAGGGAAAGCGCGGCCAACGGCCGCTCCAGCTCCGAGCGGCTCCCGCTCGTTGCCGCCGCAGGTCACTTCGGCTCCGCCTGACGCGGCCCCCGGGCAGCGTCGCGCCCCCTCCGTCTGCCGCAGCTCTGGCTCGTCGAGGGCCCCCGCCTCCGCAGCTCCCGCTCCCGACGAGCTCTGTGCAGCGGCCTGGGCTTCCCCGCGAGGTCACAGATCCACCGCTGCCAAAAGAACGAGGATTGGGATTAACCCTTCTAGAGGAGCCATCGAGGGAGGGATGTCGTTTGCACACAAACGGGGACCTGACCCCCGTCGGGGGGACGGACGCTGACACCCACAGACCTGACCGCGAACCCCCGCGGCTCAATCGGCGTCTCTGCCCCCCGGCCGTGCGCTGCAGTACCCGAGTTTCGCCACAGGGCGGCAGCACCGAGGCACCGCATCGGGGCGGCCGGGTGCAGCACCGCGCTTTGCCCGCAGCCTTTCCTTCCTTGTCCAATTTATACGATGGCCTCTGCTCATCAGATTTCGCCGGGGCTGCTCTACTCGCATTACCACCAGGTGGTTCCCCAATCTCTTTCCCGCGAGCTAAAATACCCCCTAACGGGCTCTTTTGCAGAGTACCGCTACTACGCCGTCCTCCCGTTACGCGTCACGCAGGACGACACGGCTCATCTTGTAACAGAGACAAGCAATAACTATGAACGCTTCTAGCAGCACTCCACAGGCAATACTAAAACCTACCCACGACGTACCGCCCTCACGAGTTGTGCTCCGAGTTTATCCCGCCCTCTCCAAAACAAAACAATTCCGGCACGCGGCTCGAGTCTGTCTAACGCTCAGCGCCGCAATCGGGACGCTCGGCAACGCGGGCGGCTTCACAGCGCTCATGCCCCTTGCACGCTAAAGCCACCGCAGCTTCTGCTGTAGTTTTTGGCGTTCGAGCGCACAGTCAGAACCAAGGCCTGTCCGAGAATTAAACCCAACGACGGGACGCCTCACCGCTACGTACGGAGCCGGCTCTACACCGCGGCGGAGCGCCGGAACAACCGACACCAAAAGCTGGCCGCACGAGCAACCCCACAGCAACTACCGTACGCCTTTAAGGCGCTCGCAAGCCCGTACGCGCTACCCTGCCTACATTCCGTACCGCGACTTACGGACGCCTCGCGAGCGCGTGCCCGCTCCCGGCTCTCGGCGAAGAAAGACCCCTCACCAGAGGTCCTCGTCCGTCCCCGCCGCGACGCGACCGAGACGAGGAGTCTCTCCGGAGAAATCCCCGGGGCGCCGCTCGGGAGCCGCTCGGAGCTGGAGCGGCCGTTGGCCGCGCTTTCCCTGGGGAGGTGAGCGCGGGGAGCCCGGCCTCTCTCTCCCTCGGGGATTAAACCCGCGCCCGTCCGCGCCCTTCCCGGGGGCAGCGGCGAGGCGGGGTCCCCCGGCTCTCCCGGGGCGGCCCCCGCTGCCAGGGGGCGCGGGCGAGGTGCCTGGAAAAACAAGGCAGAGAACAGAGCAGCTGGGAACATCGTGTCATTTGCACGTGCACGTACCACAAGCCCCCGAAAGTGGGGGGGCTCCCCTAGGAAAACAAAGCGGGCGCAGCGCCCCAAACAGCCGCAGCCCCCGGCCCACAGGCCGGCAGCCGCCCCCCGGCACGGCAACGCTTCCGGCCGACCCGAGAAGGGAGCCGTTCGTGCCGGCCAGTGTCGACACCCCCCCTTTTCCAGGCAGCTCGGAGAACTCTCTTTGCCAGTGTTGTCCTGGTACGTTTCCCTCGAGAGAGCCGAGAGAGCCCTCGACTCCGCGGGTCCCGCGGCCGCACGGAGCGGGTCCTCCGGCCGCCTCGCCGGCTGAAACGGGGAAGGAAACGGGACGGCAGAGTCAGCAGCGCTGCTAAGCCGCATTCTTGACTTCGTTTGATGAGGTTAGTTATAATCGTTTAGTTTCTCGCTGACGACACGTCTCTTGATTATTCGTTAAATACAAACTAAGCTCTCAGCTTCTAAACAACGTGTTACTTAACCTTCCGTCTCCCTCTTGTCACGCAGAAGGAGCTGAAAGGTGAAAAACGTCCCCTCACCGTGCAGGCGGTCGGAAAGCATTTCCCTCGCGTCAACCGGTTCACGAGGGCTACATCTCGTACAACTTCATCGCAGCACACGCTACCTCGGCAGCTTCTCTTCAAAAGCGGGAAGAGAAAACAGGGACAGGCACCTGGAAAAACAAGGCAGAGAACAGAGCAGCTGGGAACATCGTGTCATTTGCACGTGCACGTACCACAAGCCCCCGAAAGTGGGGGGGCTCCCCTAGGAAAACAAAGCGGGCGCAGCGCCCCAAACAGCCGCAGCCCCCGGCCCACAGGCCGGCAGCCGCCCCCCGGCACGGCAACGCTTCGGCCGACCCGAGAAGGGAGCCGTTCGTGCCGGCCGGTGTCGACACCCCCCTTTTCCAGGCAGCTCGGAGAACTCTCTTTGCCAGTGTTGTCCTGGTACGTTTCCCTCGTCCGGCTGCTCTTGTCTGTACCCCGTTGTCGAAGGTTAAGATTGCGGGGGGACAATAAAACCCTGGCAGATGTATTGTTAACGCCCTCTCCCCCCCCGCCCCCACTTCCCCCTCCCTCTTCCCCCTTTCCACTAAGGAGAGGCCATCGGGAGGAAAAGAAGGACAGAGTGAAGAGAGTTGGAAAAAATTAAAGATGTTTTAGTAATGCTACTAATAAGAATAGAGAAAATAATACAAAATATACAAAACCAATCTGGAAAGTCTCAGCAACTGCAGAGCCGGCAACCAAAGTCCTGGACTGGACCGTGCAGCCAACCGGAGCTGGATTCAGTCTCTCACTAGGCCTCAGTTCGCAGGGACGACTAGCAAGGTCCTCTCCTAATGTCGGCCATAAGCAGCAGGGAAAAGGGCAAAGGGAAAAGGGCCGAGATCCTCGTGATCTCCCACTTTACGTGAAGTATTCACGTGAATGGATGTTATACACAGTTGCTCAGTTTCTTGGTCACTTGCTTCTCGTCGCCCCTCTCGCGAGATGTCCATCCGTGCTTATCAATAAGTTTGCATTCCATTGCTAGGTTTCCCAAAACACGTGTCTGGTTCTCAGGAAGATGCAGTGAATATGAAGGCTTTAGCTGACAGGCAAATTCACTGAAAGAGAAACATGTTTTTAGCAAAACAGGACATTCCACCCCTTATAATATGCCATTCACTGAATGCTTAAACCTTATCGATACAATCTATCAATACAATCTAATTAATCACTACTACTATATATATATATATATATATATACACATATGTACATATATACACAGAGTAATTAATCAGTGGACCATCCTTTAAAAAGTTCCTTAAGTTCATTTTGTCACGACCGTCTCCCAGGGCAGGAAAAATGGTACAAGTGCAGCTCATGACCACTGTTGGTGGGTTAAAGACATCAACTTCGAAGAAGCTGGCTCTGGTTTCATCATCACTGTCTTGATCTGGACGACGCTTACTAAACACTGTTAGCATGGCAATTCACATCATGCAGTTCAGTATTGAATATTTTCACCTAAACTCAAATCCCTTGGGGTACACACCGAATTTCTCCATCCTTAAGCATCACCCACCAGGTGCTGCCAGGTCCCTGGGCAAAAACAATCCACGAACGGGCTTGCCTTTGCCTGAGGCAGGAGGAACCCAGACCGCCTTTCCTAACGTGTTTGTCATGTGTACTACAGGGACTTTATCTCCTTCTACAGTCCGCAGAACTTCTGATTGGGCAGGCGCGGCTCGATTGGTTGATCCCCTGGTGTTGACCAACCGAGTGGCTTTTGCTAAATGTGAATCCCAGTTTTTAAAGGTTCCACCACCAAGCGCCTTTAGTGTAGTTTTTAGCAAACCATTGTACCTTTCAATTTTCCCAGAGGCTGGTGCACGATATGGAATATGATATACCCACTCAATACCATGTTCTTTGGCCAATTGTCTATAAGACTGTTTTGAAACGAGTACCGTTGTCTGATTCAATTCTTTCTGGCGCACCGCGTCGCCAAAGGACTTGCTTTTCAACGCCCAAGATAGCATTTCGGGCTGTAGCATGAGGTACGGCATATGTTTCCAACCATCCAGTGGTTGCTTCCACCATTGTAAGTACAGAACGCTTACCTTGACGTGTTTGTGGAAGTGTAATATAATCAATCTGCCAAGCTTCTCCATACTTACACTTTAACCATCGCCCCCCGTACCATACAGGCTTTAACCGTTTCGCTTGTTTGATTTCGGCGCAAGTCTCACATTCATGAATGACCTGTGAAATAGTGTCCATAGTTAATCCACCCCTCGATCGCGAGCCCATTTCTATGTTGCATCTCTGCCTTGATGCCCTGAAGCACCATGGGCCCACCGAGCTAGGAAAAGTTCACCTTTATGTTGCCAGTCCAAGTCCACCTCAGCTACTTTAATCTTAGCAGCTTGATCTGCTTGTTGGTTGTTTAGATGTTCCTCGGTGGCTCGACTTTAGGCACATGAGCATCTACGTGACCAGCTTTCACAGGCAGGCTCTCTAGCCGAGCAGCAATGTCTTGCCACAGCGTGGCAGCCCAAATGGGTTTACCTCTGCGCTGCCAGTTGCTTTTCTTCCGTTGCTGTAGCCACCCCCACAAGGCATTTGCTACCATCCATGAGTCAGTATAGAGATAAATATTTACGCCATTAAACGTTTAAGGAGGCATCGAGGGAGGGATGTCGTTTGCACACAAACGGGGACCTGACCCCCGCCGGGGGGACGGGACACTGGCACGCACAGACCCGACCGCGAACCCCCGCGGCTCAATCGGCGTCTCTGCCCCCGGCCGTGCGCTGCAGTACCCGAGTTTCGCCACAGGGCGGCAGCACCGAGGCGCGCCGCGGCACCGCATTGGGGCGGCCGGGTGCAGTACCGCGCTTTGCCCACAGGACGGCGGCACTGAGACCCGCCGCGGCAGCCCCGGGCGAGCGGGTCGTGCCGCGTTTCGCGGAATCCCGCCAAAAAAAACCCAAAAAACAAACGCACGAAACCAAAAAGCGCACAGAGAGAGCCGCGGCGCGAAAGCCGCGCCTGCCGGACACGGAACCCGCCGGGCCTCGCCCCGAGCTCCCGCCGAAGCGGCGCCCCGCTCGCCACGCCGCCCAGCCCGCACCCGCGCCTTAGCTCTGCTTTTAAACGTCCCCCGCGACCGACGGGGGCTGCGCCGCTCCCGGAGGGGCTGCCGCACCGGGCACGGGCGCTGCGCCGGAGGGAGACGCGGCTCCGGACCGCAAGCCTGCAGTGCCCCTGCCCTCAGGGTCGCACGCCTCCCAGCAGCTTCGCCAGCTCGGCCGTAAGGGCGGGGGGGGAAACGGAACCGAACGCCGCCGCGCCGCGCCGCGCCGGCCCCTCCCGCTCCCCCCGTTCCAACGGCACGGTCACCCTCGCCGCTGCCGCACTCACCTGCCGCCTCTTTCGCCGCTCCGTTCCCCTCGCGCTCCCCCGCCGTCCCGCCGGGCTCCGCGGGCACCGACAGCCGCCGCGCCCCGGAGACCCCCGCGGCGGGAGCTCCCCGGCTGTCGCCTCCTTCCCCTCTGCCCTTCTGCCGCCTCGGGGAACCTCACGAAGGGCGGCCCTGAGCCGCCTGCCTCCCGATGCCCGGGCGCCGGCCGCAGCGAGCGCTCCGCAGCCGCCCCGACCCCCGTTCCCGTTCGCTCCCGGTCTCCCCCCGCCCCAGCCCGCACCGAGACACCGCGGGCCTACAGCGCTCGCGGTTTGGGCATGCGCACTAGGGAGACCGCAGCTCCCGCCCCTTGCCGCACCCCGGTTGGCTCCCCGGGACACGTCAATCACCTCTCTCGCCGCCTATCAGCGCTCGCGACTGGGGCATGCGCAGTAGGGAGACCGCAGCACCCGCCCCTTGCCGCATCCCGGTTGGCTCCCCGGGACACGTCAATCACCTCTCTCGCCGCCTATCGGCGCTCGCGACTGGGGCATGCGCAGTAGGGAGACCGCAACGCCCGCCTCTTCGGCAACATCATTGGCTGCGGGCGGCACGCCAATCAGCATCTCTCCGCCTATCAGCGCTCGCTCTTTGGGGCATGCGCAGTGCACGGCCCTCGACGCCCGCCCCTCCGGCAATCTGATAGGCAGACAGAATGGCAACTGACGTGCCCACGCAGCCAACCAGCGCTCCGCTCCTCCAGCCCTCCAGCCCTCCCGCGCCATCTGATTGGTCCGCTCTGCATCCTCACCCGCCCGCTCGCCGCCCTGCGGGGCCCCCCCCCGCGCCCTTCGGCCGCGCGGCTTGCCGCCGCCGCCGCGTTTAAAGGCGACAACGAACCGCGCTCCTCTGCTTTACGCGGAAAAGGGGGGCGGCTGGTCACCCGCAGCAGAAAAAAACCCTTCTGTCTTGCGTTGCCCTTCGCCCTTACCATTGCACGGCCGTGCGCTCGGCAACGTAAAGCAGCCGTCTGACAGACGCACGCTCAGAACTTGACTAGGCTGGGGTTTTTGTCTGTCTTACGCACACGGACTTGCACTCCTCTGAGGAAACGCATTCTTTTTTAAGCACAGCCTCTCCTTGGGGAAAAAACGTGCCCACTCCGAGCTCCCAAACACCAGGGAGCCGTGGAGAAACCAGTGAAAGCCAAGACCCACAGCAGCAACGTCAAGTGCCATTTGGCTTCGATTCTGATCACGCACTTAAAAGCCTCTCTCGGCCCTTACCAATGAGTGCTCCTTTTCGGGAAGGACAAACTTGCTTACCTGAACATCCTAAACTGAAGGCTCCACGGAACAGAACGGGGATTGAGCCACAGGACAACGTGCCGTCCATTACACTAATGGGGAAAAAAAACCCTAGAATTCAAACCCAAATTTAAAATTGCACGTGTCTTTTCCGAGCAGAAGGAGCCTGTGCAGAAGGAGCCTGTGATTCCACAAAAAAAGAAGGGCAAAGAGCAGGTCAGCTTATCAGAGAAAGACAGGGAGCAAGACAAGGTGACACAGAGAGAGGGAGAGAGAGGCAAACGGGACGGAGAGGCCAAAATGAGCGCTCCACAGCCTCCCCTCCCTCGCCCCGACCCCCGTTTCCCCGTTAACTCCCGGTACCCGCCCCGAGACCCCACGGACGCGTTTGCCAGGGAGGCAGCTGTTCAAACGGGATTGAGACGGCGCGCTCCGATTGGCTGCTTTCCACCCCGCCGCGCCGTCCTCCTATTGGATGCTCCTTCCCGCGCTCCGCGCCCAGGTGCCCGCCTCAGCGTCGGACCTGACTGAGGACTGCGCACTTTGGGCATGCGCAGTACGGACACCGCAACGCCCGCCCCTCCGGCAACCTCATTGGCTGCCTACGCACATCAATTGCCATTCTCCCCGCCTATCGGCGCTCCGCCCCTCCAGCCCTCCCGACCGATCTGATTGGCCCGCTCTGCATCCTCACCCGCCTTGTCTGTCTTTTTTAAGCACAGCCTCTCCTTGGGGAAAAAAAAATGCCCGCTCCGAGCTCCCAAACACCAGGCAGCCGCGGGGAAACCACTGAAAGCCAAGACCCACAGCGGCCACGCCAAGTGCCATTTGGCTTCGATTCTGATCACGCACTCAAAAGCCTCTCTCGGCCCTACCAACGACTGCTCCTTTTCTGGAAGGACAAGCTGAACGTCCTAAACTGAAGGCTGCACGGAACGCAACTCCACTGGCAGCCAATTTGCCTCTTCCCCGGCTTCCCCGTGGAATATCTTGTAGCGCCCTCCAACTCGCAAACGTTCTTCCCCAGTCCACGGCCCCAGACGCGGCATCTCCCGAGCGGCGAGCGGAATCGGCCGCGCGGGATTTCCTTCACGGCGCGGAGAAGGCGACGCTGGCAAAAAAGCAGGCCAAAGCACCTGAACCCGTCTGCCGCCCCCGGCCTGCGCCCGAGAGACCGGGAGCGCCCTGCCCGAGGGGCCGCGCGCCCCGCGGCTCCGGCCGGCAGGTCTCTCTCCCCTCCGCCCCCCGGCACCGAGGAGGCGCTGCCGCCTCGCCCGCGCCCCCTGGCAGCGGGGCCGCCCCGGGAGAGCCGGGGGACCCCGCCTCGCCGCTGCCCCCGGGAAGGGCGCGGACGGGCGCAGCTTTAATCCCCGAGGGAGAGAGAGGCCGGGCTCCCCGCGCTCACCTCCCCAGGGAAAGCGCGGCCAACGGCCGCTCCAGCTCCGAGCGGCTCCCGCTCGTTGCCGCCGCAGGTCACTTCGGCTCCGCCTGACGCGGCCCCCGGGCAGCGTCGCGCCCCCTCCGTCTGCCGCAGCTCTGGCTCGTCGAGGGCCCCCGCCTCCGCAGCTCCCGCTCCCGACGAGCTCTGTGCAGCGGCCTGGGCTTCCCCGCGAGGTCACAGATCCACCGCTGCCAAAAGAACGAGGATTGGGATTAACCCTTCTAAGGAGCCATCGAGGGAGGGATGTCGTTTGCACACAAACGGGGACCTGACCCCCGTCGGGGGGACGGACGCTGACACCCACAGACCTGACCGCGAACCCCCGCGGCTCAAACAGCGTCTCTGCCCCCCGGCCGTGCGCTGCAGTACCCGAGTTTCGCCACAGGGCGGCAGCACCGAGGCACCGCATCGGGGCGGCCGGGTGCAGCACCGCGCTTTGCCCGCAGCCTTTCCTTCCTTGTCCAATTTATACGATGGCCTCTGCTCATCAGATTTCGCCGGGGCTGCTCTACTCGCATTACCACCAGGTGGTTCCCCAATCTCTTTCCCGCGAGCTAAAATACCCCCTAACGGGCTCTTTTGCAGAGTACCGCTACTACGCCGTCCTCCCGTTACGCGTCACGCAGGACGACACGGCTCATCTTGTAACAGAGACAAGCAATAACTATGAACGCTTCTAGCAGCACTCCACAGGCAATACTAAAACCTACCCACGACGTACCGCCCTCACGAGTTGTGCTCCGAGTTTATCCCGCCCTCTCCAAAACAAAACAGTTCCGGCACGCGGCTCGAGTCTGTCTAACGCTCAGCGCCGCAATCGGGACGCTCGGCAACGCGGGCGGCTTCACAGCGCTCACGCCCCTTGCACGCTAAAGCCACCGCAGCTTCTGCTGTAGTTTTTGGCGTTCGAGCGCACAGTCAGAACCAAGGCCTATCCGAGAATTAAACCCAACGACGGGACGCCTCAGCGCTACGTACGGAGCCGGCTCTACACCGCGGCGGAGCGCCGGAACAACCGACACCAAAAGCTGGCCGCACGAGCAACCCCACAGCAACTACCGTACGCCTTTAAGGCGCTCGCAAGCCCGTACGCGCTACCCTGCCTACATTCCGTACCGCGACTTACGGACGCCTCGCGAGCGCGTGCCCGCTCCCGGCTCTCGGCGAAGAAAGACCCCTCACCAGAGGTCCTCGTCCGTCCCCGCCGCGACGCGACCGAGACGAGGAGTCTCTCCGGAGAAATCCCCGGGGCGCGCCGAGAGAGCCCTCGACTCCGCGGGTCCCGCGGCCGCACGGAGCGGGTCCTCCGGCCGCCTCGCCGGCTGAAACGGGGAAGGAAACGGGACGGCAGAGTCAGCAGCGCTGCTAAGCCGCATTCTTGACTTCGTTTGATGAGGTTAGTTATAATCGTTTAGTTTCTCGCTGACGACACGTCTCTTGATTATTCGTTAAATACAAACTAAGCTCTCAGCTTCTAAACAACGTGTTACTTAACCTTCCGTCTCCCTCTTGTCACGCAGAAGGAGCTGAAAGGTGAAAAACGTCCCCTCACCGTGCAGGCGGTCGGAAAGCATTTCCCTCGCGTCAACCGGTTCACGAGGGCTACATCTCGTACAACTTCATCGCAGCACACGCTACCTCGGCAGCTTCTCTTCAAAAGCGGGAAGAGAAAACAGGGACAGGCACCTGGAAAAACAAGGCAGAGAACAGAGCAGCTGGGAACATCGTGTCATTTGCACGCGCACGTACCACAAGCCCCCGAAAGTGGGGGGGCTCCCCTAGGAAAACAAAGCGGGGGCAGCGCCCCAAACAGCCGCAGCCCCCGGCCCACAGGCCGGCAGCCGCCCCCCGGCACGGCAACGCTTCCGGCCGACCCGAGAAGGGAGCCGTTCGTGCCGGCCGGTGTCGACACCCCCCTTTTCCAGGCAGCTCGGAGAACTCTCTTTGCCAGTGTTGTCCTGGTACGTTTCCCTCGTCCGGCTGCTCTTGTCTGTACCCCGTTGTCGAAGGTTAAGATTGCGGGGTGACAATAAAACCCTGGCAGATGTATTGTTAACGCCCTCTCCCCCCCGCCCCCAGTTCCCCCTCCCTCTTCCCCCTTTCCACTAAGGAGAGGCCATTGGGAGGAAAAGAAGGACAGAGTGAAGAGAGTTGGAAAAAATTAAAGATGTTTTAGTAATGCTACTAATAAGAATAGAGAAAATAATACAAAATATACAAAACCAATCTGGAAAGTCTCAGCAACTGCAGAGCCGGCAACCAAAGTCCTGGACTGGACCGTGCAGCCAACCGGAGCTGGATTCAGTCTCTCACTAGGCCTCAGTTCGCAGGGACGACTAGCAAGGTCCTCTCCTAATGTCGGCCATAAGCAGCAGGGAAAAGGGCAAAGGGAAAAGGGCCGAGATCCTCGTGATCTCCCACTTTACGTGAAGTATTCACGTGAATGGGATGTTATACACAGTTGCTCAGTTTCTTGGTCACTTGCTTCTCGTCGCCCCTCTCGCGAGATGTCCATCCGTGCTTATCAATAAGTTTGCATTCCATTGCTAGGTTTCCCAAAACACGTGTCTGGTTCTCCAGGAAGATGCAGTGAATATGAAGGCTTTAGCTGACAGGCAAATTCACTGAAAGAGAAACATGTTTTTAGCAAAACCAGGACATTCCACCCCTTATAATATGCCATTCACTGAATGCTTAAACCTTATCGATACAATCTATCAATACAATCTAATTAATCACTACTACTATATATATATATATATATATATATATATACACATATGTACATATATACACAGGAGTAATTAATCAGTGGACCATCCTTTAAAAAGTTCCTTAAGTTCATTTTGTCACGACCGTCTCCCAGGGCAGGAAAAATGGTACAAGTGCAGCTCATGACCACTGTTGGTGGGTTAAAGACATCAACTTCGAAGAAGCTGGCTCTGGTTTCATCATCACTGTCTTGATCTGGACGACGCTTACTAAACACTGTTAGCATGGCAATTCACATCATGCAGTTCAGTATTGAATATTTTCACCTAAACTCAAATCCCCTTGGGGTACACACCGAATTTCTCCATCCTTAAGCATCACCCACCAGGTGCTGCCAGGTCCCTGGGCAAAAACAATCCCACGAACGGGCTTGCCTTTGCCTGAGGCAGGAGGAACCCAGACCGCCTTTCCTAACGTGTTTGTCATGTGCACTACAGGGACTTTATCTCCTTCTACAGTCCGCAGAACTTCTGATTGGGCAGGCGCGGCTCGATTGGTTGATCCCCTGGTGTTGACCAACCGAGTGGCTTTTGCTAAATGTGAATCCCAGTTTTTAAAGGTTCCACCACCAAGCGCCTTTAGTGTAGTTTTTAGCAAACCATTGTACCTTTCAATTTTCCCAGAGGCTGGTGCACGATATGGAATATGATATACCCACTCAATACCATGTTCTTTGGCCCAATTGTCTATAAGACTGTTTTTGAAACGAGTACCGTTGTCTGATTCAATTCTTTCTGGCGCACCGCGTCGCCAAAGGACTTGCTTTTCAACGCCCAAGATAGCATTTCGGGCTGTAGCATGAGGTACGGCATATGTTTCCAACCATCCAGTGGTTGCTTCCACCATTGTAAGTACAGAACGCTTACCTTGACGTGTTTGTGGAAGTGTAATATAATCAATCTGCCAAGCTTCTCCATACTTACACTTTAACCATCGCCCCCCGTACCATACAGGCTTTAACCGTTTCGCTTGTTTGATTTCGGCGCAAGTCTCACATTCATGAATGACCTGTGAAACAGTGTCCATAGTTAAATCCACCCCTCGATCGCGAGCCCATTTCTATGTTGCATCTCTGCCTTGATGCCCTGAAGCACCATGGGCCCACCGAGCTAGGAAAAGTTCACCTTTATGTTGCCAGTCCAAGTCCACCTCAGCTACTTTAATCTTAGCAGCTTGATCTGCTTGTTGGTTGTTTAGATGTTCCTCGGTGGCTCGACTTTTAGGCACATGAGCATCTACGTGACCAGCTTTCACAGGCAGGCTCTCTAGCCGAGCAGCAATGTCTTGCCACAGCGTGGCAGCCCAAATGGGTTTACCTCCGCGCTGCCAGTTGCTTTTCTTCCGTTGCTGTAGCCACCCCCACAAGGCATTTGCTACCATCCATGAGTCAGTATAGAGATAAATATTTACGCCATTAAACGTTTAAGGAGGCATCGAGGGAGGGATGTCGTTTGCACACAAACGGGGACCTGACCCCCGCCGGGGGGACGGACACTGGCACGCACAGACCCGACCGCGAACCCCCGCGGCTCAATCGGCGTCTCTGCCCCCGGCCGTGCGCTGCAGTACCCGGGTTTCGCCACAGGGTGGCAGCACCGAGGCGCGCCGCGGCACCGCATTGGGTCGGCCGGGTGCAGTACCGCGCTTTGCCCACAGGACGGCGGCACTGAGACCCGCCGCGGCAGCCCCGGGCGAGCGGTCGTGCCGCGTTTCGCGGGAATCCCGCCAAAAAAACCCCAAAAAACAAACGCCACGAAACCAAAAAGCGCACAGAGAGAGCCGCGGCGCGAAAGCCGCGCCTGCAGGACACGGAACCCGCCGGGCCTCGCCCCGAGCTCCCGCCGAAGCGGCGCCCCGCTCGCCACGCCGCCCAGCCCGCACCCGCGCCTTAGCTCTGCTTTTAAACGTCCCCGCGACCGACGGGGGCTGCGCCGCTCCCGGAGGGGCTGCCGCACCGGGCACGGGCGCTGCGCCGGAGGGAGACGCGGCTCCGGACCGCAAGCCTGCAGTGCCCCTGCCCTCAGGGTCGCACGCCTCCCAGCAGCTTCGCCAGCTCGGCCGTAAGGGCGGGGGGGGAAACGGAACCGAACGCCTCCGCGCCGCGCCGCGCCGGCCCCTCCCGCTCCCCCCGTTCCAACGGCACGGCCACCCTCGCCGCTGCCGCACTCACCTGCCGCCTCTTTCGCCGCTCCGTTCCCCTCGCGCTCCCCCGCCGTCCCGCCGGGCTCCGCGGGCACCGACAGCCGCCGCGCCCCGGAGACCCCCGCGGCGGGAGCTCCCCGGCTGTCGCCTCCTTCCCCTCTGCCCTTCTGCCGCCTCCGGGGAACCTCACGAAGGGCGGCCCTGAGCCGCCTGCCTCCCGATGCCCGGGCGCCGGCCGCAGCGAGCGCTCCGCAGCCGCCCCGACCCCCGTTCCCGTTCGCTCCCGGTCTCCCCCCGCCCCAGCCCGCACCGAGACACCGCGGGCCTACCAGCGCTCGCGGTTTGGGCATGCGCACTAGGGAGACCGCAGCTCCCGCCCCTTGCCGCATCCCGGTTGGCTCCCCGGGACACGTCAATCACCTCTCTCGCCGCCTATCAGCGCTCGCGACTGGGGCATGCGCAGTAGGGAGACCGCAGCACCCGCCCCTTGCCGCATCCCGGTTGGCTCCCCGGGACACGTCAATCACCTCTCTCGCCGCCTATCGGCGCTCGCGACTGGGGCATGCGCAGTAGGGAGACCGCAACGCCCGCCTCTTCGGCAACATCATTGGCTGCGGGCGGCACGCCAATCAGCACCTCTCCGCCTATCAGCGCTCGCTCTTTGGGGCATGCGCAGTGCACAGCCCTCGACGCCCGCCCCTCCGGCAATCTGATAGGCAGACAGAATGGCAACTGACGTGCCCACGCAGCCAACCAGCGCTCCGCTCCTCCAGCCCTCCAGCCCTCCCGCGCCATCTGATTGGTCCGCTCTGCATCCTCACCCGCCCGCTCGCCGCCCTGCGGGGCCCCCCCCCGCGCCCTTCGGCCGCGCGGCTTGCCGCCGCCGCCGCGTTTAAAAGGCGACAACGAACCGCGCTCCTCTGCTTTACGCGGAAAAGGGGGGCGGCTGGTCACCTACCCATAAATTCATTGTGAACAGACAGAGCCCTAAGGAGCTCCGGCCGGCAGGTTTCTCTCCCCTGTGCCCGGGACCGAGGAGACGCCGCCGCCTCCTTCTGCCGCCTGGCCCGTTCCCCTCGCAGCGGGGCTGCCCCGGGAGAGCCGGGGGCCTCTTTGTTTCCCGGCGGTTCGTCCGGCCGCTGCCCCCCCTTTCTGACCGGCACGACCCCGCCCGCAGCGGCAGCGCCCCCTCGCCCCCCGGCACGGGCACAGCGCGCCGCTCCCCAGCTGCAGTGCCGGGCTGTGGCCGCCAGGCGGCAGCACCGGGCGCGGTCACGCAGCGCCCCCCGGGCCCCGCAGCGCGGGCGCTTTTTCTGGTCCGGGGGCAGCCGGAGCTCCCTGAACGCGCTTTCCCAGAGCCGCGCACACGGCAGACACACTGATAACAGATAAAACCCCGACATTTATAAAGTATTGTTTTTCCTCAAGGTGTCTTCTGGCCTAGTAAAACATATTGCCTGTGCCTGTGCCCGTGTCTTGTCTGCAGCACCAGCTCGGCTCTGGGGCAGTTACAGGGTCAGTTCCAGCCCTCACCCACGGCTGAGCAGCAGCCGGGCAGGTGTTGCTGCTCCGGGCGCTTCGCATCCTTCAGGAACGGCTCTCAAACGATCCTGCGCAACGATGTCCAGAGCCAGGACAGCCCGCGCGGTGGGGCAGGAGCACACGGCCGGGGCGCGTCCCGGCTCGGGGCTGTTTCCGCAGTCGCTGCGAGTTGCTCCGTGAGCTGGAACCAACCTCCCGATGCCCCGGCCCGGCCCTTTGTCCCCGGCTTTCCCAGGGCAGCCCAGCGGGTCGGGTCACACAAACTGTTCTCTGCGGGCACCACCCAGCCGGGTCACCTGTGTCTGCGGTTGTGGGGACACCCCACGGGCTCCCTGGAAAACGGACCTCACAGCACAGCACAGGCGGGTTCCTGGTGCTGTGCCCATGGTGGTTCATCCACTGTGGCCGCGGGTGTCAGGCCTTGATACCACAGACACAAAACCTGGGGAGGGAGGTGATCACAGGAGAACGCTTAAAGATAATGAGCTAGCAGACTTGATTTAATCTTTATTTAAAAATACACATGGCTGCTGTCTCTTCTCCAGTTTAGCTAGGATGGGCTTCAATATCTCTATTAATTCTAATTACAATATGTGACAAAAATTAAGGGGGGAAAGCTTTATTTTTACAATGGTAAAAACAGTTTAAATCGCAATTTGGGAAACAGATAAAGGGGTGTAGCAAGTGAGGCACAGACTCTCTTTAAGATGCGAAGAGACATTTAATACAAACTCAGGTTTGCATTTGAAACATCACGTACCTCTGTCCCTGATGTACCGATCCCGTATCAATCCCTCTGTCCCTGATGTACCGATCCCGTATCAGTCCCTCTGTCCCTGACGGTTCATGTCCCACACAGCCCTTGCTGCTTGTGTTGTTCCACCAGCGCTTGTTCTCGCGCTGTGACTCTTGCAGTTTCTCACAACTGATGTCACATCCCTGCCACATCTCCCCTCCTTTGTTCAACAATTGCAGCCATAGCAGCGTGTAACTGCACAGCCACTGCACCGTTAAAGCTTTTGTCAACCATTCCTTGTGCACCAGATAAGACACACGGCACACAATCAATAAGTACCAGACTGCACGTACAAACATTCTAAGCAGCGGGTTAAAGGGCCGTGTTTCGCACTTTTCATGGCACCCATAACTGCTACAGAATCGCTACTTAATATTCCCTGCACAGTGTTTAACACAGAACAATGAGCTCCCAGTCAACTAAGAATTCTATTTCTCTGTTCTCCAAGTCAGGACCTATATTAATGTATTTCTGAGCTGTTGGTTTAAGATGGTGTAAAAACTCAGTGGGAGACTCCTCACGATCCTGTTTAATCTCAGAAGGTTCTGGCGTATTTACAGCTTTAGGCACAGCGTGTCCAATCCCGTATAAAATGCACCGTCCATACCAATGCAGCCTGTCCCCCGATATAAGGACATCAGGATGCCACCCTGGACCGACCGAGGGACAGTTCTGATCTCGTGTTCTCTGTGTACTCTACACCAATAGCTGCTCTTCAACAAACCTTTTACTGGTTTCAACTTCTGATTATCCTTTTCCAAAACAAATGGATCTGACAGGGATAAATACAATGCATATGTAACATTATGTATTGTGTAATACACATTATGTAATAAGCAATATGTGATTTAAAATATATATCTTATTATATATTACATGTAGTGCAGTACTATACTACACATCTCAAAGTATACCCACCTAGACCTGTGCAGCATGTTAATATTATTTACAGTGGCCACCATTAATTACAATATTTAATCAGATTCCCCCTGGTTGCTGTTCCCCAGAGAGTCAAACGATCCTTTTCCAATGTCACAAAATACAGCCCGGGGGGAATTTCTTCCAAATCCCTCCTGTCAGTTGTACCACAACCTGTTTCACAATCACAATAACAGACAATTGGAGAACCGTAAGTACTGGACTATAAAATCACCCAAGACACAAGTAACAACAACAACAGATCACTGAAGACACAATCATGCAATTGCTAAGGCACAAACAGCAAAATCACCAAAGGTACCTTTACCGAATTACTGTTCCCTCGTTTTTCTCTTTTCTTTATAGTTTTCTCATTTTCCTCTTTAATTTTTTATTTCTCTTTAAGTTCCCGGTTTACCCAAACGCGCAGACGCGAACGCGCAGACCCAGCGCGCTGTGTCGCCCACGTCTCGCGCGGGCAGCGTGCCAGCCCAACCAGACAGTGGAAGCGCCTGATCTCACTGATGGGGTTTCACCCGCGTCCCGAGCTGGTCCCAGGATCTGTGGTCCCTTCCGGGAATTCCCCGGTGCCGGCACAAGGTCCCAGAGCCCCTGGGGACCACGGGAGGTCAGGCAATTATCCCATCCTCGTCGCCAGAACATGATACTGGAAAGTTGGCAAACAGACTCTCTAACACTGTTTTGAAAGTGTTGAACAGCAGGCACTTTTATTACAGCGCGCTGGGCACTCGGGGATCGCTCCTCTAATCGAGCGTGCGTTCCGCTTCCCTCTGGTTTTACAGATCGTGGAACTCCTCAAACAGTAAACATGTCAACCAACGTTACAGACGTCTCGTGCTCCTTCACCAGCGCGTGCAGCAGCAACGAGAAATCTGGAATGAGCGTGTACAGAAACACGTACGTATTTACCCCATTCAGAACAACGCGTTACACCAGCTGGCCGTACTTCACTGGCAGTAATCCCTCCTGGATTAACACCCTCTCTGGATGGCACGGGCGCCAACTGGTGGCAATCAGGGCAGGACATAAGAACGCTCCTGGCCTGATCCACTGTAATTTGAAATTGTCGTTTTAACGACTTTGCACTCTGGTGAAAGGATTCATGTGATCATTTAGCTTGCTCCAAGGCTTCAGGCACAGTGAGCGGCACAGCTTGTGCATCGGCCCTCCTATTGCCTTCCGCAAGAGGTCCTGGAAGGGCCGTGCGAGAGCGGGTGTGCATTGCATAATAACCATGATGTCTATGATTTATTAGAAACCATAGCATTCTCAATTCAGCCACCGAAAGAGGATTGTCCTCTTCCTTAAGAAAAGAAGCTTCCAGGTGGTTAAGTATGCCAGCTGCATAATATGAGCCAGTTACAACATTCAAAGGTTTGTTACAGAACACCTCAAAGCGATCCCAACAGCTGTCAGCTCAAGAGCTTGTTTGACCCTTGGTCTCTTTCTCTACCTTGTGTTTGCAGCACTGGGTATCTGAGTTTAGCCACGTCATTACAACTTTACGTGAGCGACCAGAGGCATCAGTAAATACAGTCTTGTCACTTACTGGTCGTTGCTGACAGCAGCATTTGCTGCACAATGGTAAATTACCAGTTTCAGCCCACAGTTTATGTTGAGGGTAATAAACTGGTATGTTCCCTGCATATGTTGCCAATGCAATCTGGAAATTCACATCCTCAGTTAATTACCATTGCGAATTCTCCTTTGTTGTAGGAATAAATATACCTTCAGGTCTATCCCATACATAGCATATAAACATTCTCTGCCTTTACTTATCGGTTTTGCATACATTTCTTTTATTATCCAAACTGTTTTCATTGGCGTGTGAGCTAGAAAAGCCCATATGGCCACAGTCACCTTTCTCCTTCCTTGAGGTCTCCTGACCTGCGGTTCCACCACCGGTGTCTTCTTCCCTGATCCCTCCTGACTGGCAGGTGCCATCCAATCCTCTTTATCCATCACTCTTCCTCCTTCCTTGCTTTTCCTTTGCACGCTGCTCCCCTGAAGAGAAACACACGGAGGACTGAGCTACCCCAGCAGGGACAGATTATGACAGACAAAAGATGTGTTACTGGCAGTAACTTTGGTGGGAACACAAAATACATCGCTTATGTAATGTCTAACTTAGCTAATCAGCAAATGCTTGAGCAAGCTTCATAGCGAGTATAAATGCAAACCTGAGTTTGTAATTAATGTCTCTCACGGCACCTTACCGTGAGTCCACGCCAGACTCGCTACACTCTTCCTCACAGGCTCACCATCCTCCTCTGCTTCCTTTTTCCTTTGCACGCTGCTCCACCTGAAGAGAAACACACGAAGGACTGAGCTACACCAGCCCAAGGGCACTACAGTCAGACAGGGGACAAGTCTGGGGGCTGACACCTCCCCACACCCCACAGCGCGCCCACCTTGCCTTGGCACCAGCCCCTCGCACATGCCTTAGAGATGTCACAGCTCAGTACAAATGCCCACGGTCCTCACCTGCTCTTTGGTACTTGCTGGACCCCAATGTCACGGGTTAGAGATGTGACAGCTCAGTACAAATGCCCACGGTCCTCACCTGCTCTTTGGTACTTGCTGGACCCCAATGTCACAGGTTAGAGATGTCACAGCTCAGTACAAATGCCCACGGTCCTCACCTGCTCTTTGGTACTTGCTGGACCCCAATGTCACGGGTCAGAGATGTCACAGCTCAGTACAAATGCCCACGGTCCTCACCTGCTCTTTGGTACTTGCGGAGGGTCACGTCGCTGTGCCCCAGGGCACTGGCCTGCACGGCCCTGCCCGGCAGCGGGAGCCTCTGGAGCTGCCGGCCGGTTCTCCAGCTTTAGGGTCACCCGCAGCAGCCCGCTCTCCTCAGCTCTGCACACCCAGCCAGTCGCGCCGCCCAGGCAAAGTCAGCTTCACCCTCTGCCCTACACCTCACCTGCAAACAGCCAACTCTTCAACTGACAGCCGCCCAAAACCCACCCACAAACCCTCCAGATCTCAGCCTTTCGCTTTCAACTGCTGCCTCTGGTGCATCTCACAGACAAGCTCCAAAATCCCCTCATCCTGCAATAACACTCCAGCACTGATCGCCTGCGGGAACAACCGCCACAATACCATGCAAACACCAACCAGTTCTGGCACGGAAATATCGCTTTCTCCTCAAGATTCCACCTACACCAACTGCTGACAAACACACGCTGTCCTCACCAAAGCCAAACGCTGCAACAACCAGCGACAACTCAAATCCGCGTGTGCGGCGCAAAATCGCAGGTGTGAGCTGACGCAGAGCTGGGCTTGACAGCTGCAGAGTGTGCACCCTGTGGCTTAACGTGGCCAGTCACCGCCATTCCGCCTTCTCCCTGGGAGAAGCGCATGAGCACCCGCTGCTTCAAGGCACCATGCGAACGGTTTGGATCTCCGGGTCTCTGAGGGCGAGAGTAATAAATGTGATCTGTGTGTGGTGCAGGAACTTCCCATCCACTTGCTCCTCCATTCAGTCAGGTGCTGCAAGAGAAGGACAGAGAAAGAAACAGTTAGGACCGGATTAACAACCTCGTCATCCCTGTCCCCAAACCTGCAGGCGTCCTAGGAGGCCTGATCTAAGTTTGGCTCTTCTCCCTCTCTTTGCTGGAATACTTCACTGCACAAATTTCTGTCATGAACACTCTCTGAACCAATCTGATGTGTTCATAGTCCCCAGCCCAGCGTCCATTCCTCAAGGTACCTCAGCATTTCCCTTTGAAACCACAGCTTAGTGCTGTCAGGGATTGGCTCAAGGAGCGTGGACATGAGTCCACCGAGCAACTGTACGAGCAGAGCCCATTCTAGTTGACATAAGTAGGCCTTAGTTAGCTTGTCTATTAGGCCGTGGGAAAGGGGGGAATGGAAAAGTACTGACTAAGGCAGGGTCAGGATATCCTTGAAGAGATAAGAGTCAGAAGAACGCGGGATGCGCATAGCTAGCTAAACCCAAGTAGGTGGAGTAAGTAAATGTAACCTTTTAGTGCTTAGCCTATTAGATAGAGACAAGTATGCATAATTATGGTATTTGGTATAAATACACCCTATCTCGGGCAATAAAGTTGAATCATGCTTTATCACTCACATTGAGTCGGCCTGCATGTTTTCCTCAGCCGCGTACTCGCATAGTGCCATCCCGTCCTGAGCCACCTCAGCACTGCCCACCGCAGCCTCCCCGACGCCATCTCCTCCCTGAGCTCCCTCAGCCTTTCCCGCCAAAGCCTCCCCGATGTCACCCCCTCCCTGAGGTCCCTCAGCCTTTCCCGCCAAAGCCTCCCCGATGTCACCCCTCCCTGAGGCACCTCAGCCTTTCCCGCCAAAGCCTCCCCGGTGTCCCCCCCTCCCTGAGGTCCCTCAGCCTTTCCCGCCAAAGCCTCCCCGATGTCACCCGTCCCTGAGCTCCCTCAGCCTTTCCCGCCAAAGCCTCCCCGATGTCACCCCTCCCTGAGGTCCCTCAGCCTTTCCCGCCAAAGCCTCCCCGATGTCACCCCCTCCCTGAGGCACCTCAGCCTTTCCCGCCCAAGCTCCTTCCGCGCCGTCCCGCCCTCAGGCTCCTCCGCCGCTCCCCCCGTTCCCGGCCCCTCCCCGCGGCAGCGCCGCCCCCGCCCCTCGCGCCCCCTGGAGCCCCCACGGCGGCCCCGGCCCCGCCTGCGCCGCTCCCGACCCGGCGCTGCCCCCCTCCCGCTCGCTTTCCTCCCTCTGCCCTGTGGCACCACGGGCTCCCCCCTCCGCCCCACGGCCCCCGCCCGAGCCCCGCGCAGCGCTCAGCCCGGGGCTCCCTTCCCTCACAGCCGCCCCGCGTGTTTCCCCCTCGCCCCTTTCCCGGCCCGGGGCCGCGCTCTTGCGGCTGGCTGCCCCTCGCCTTCCTCCTGCCGAACCCAGCCCGTCCCTCCCCCTCCAGCCTCCCCCCTCAGCCGGGACCGGGGCGGCCCCGTCCAGTCTCCCCGCTGTCCGCCCGCCCCTCGCTCACCGCCGGCCCCGCCGCTCCTCGCGCGCTGCTCCCGCCGCCGCACCGGCGGCACGCGCTCCTCGGCCCGCGCGCTTCTGCAGCGTGGCCCCGCCCATCCCGCGCAGGAGCCAATCCCGTCCGCGCCCGCCACCGGGCCCCGCCCCCCCCCGGCCCGGAGCCGCCGGCGGCCGCAGAGCGGCGCTGTCCGCCCGCAGCGCGGCCCCGGCCCCGGCGGGTCAGCGGCAGCGGGGCCGGGAGCGCTCGGGCTGCGCCCGCCCGGGACGGCCCGGGACCGAGGGCTCCGCCGCTGCAGCCCGTTTCGTGCCGTTTGCACCCCCGGCGTACACGGCCGCAGCCTTCCTGCTGCTGCAGCTCACACATCTTTCTTCCTTCGAACTGCACAGCAGGTCACACTCACAAACGTTCCGTGCTCGTTGGTATAAGAATATCTGCAGAAGAATCTACAAACATTAAAAAGATATACCACCGACCACAGCTTTCTGAGCTTTCAGGTTAAAGTTTCTGTAAATATCCATGATTAAATAAAACAGACAACAGCAGTAGAGATGCTACCTCTGCCGTCTTTGCTCAGAAAGAAGTGACAACACTAGAAAACACATTGGCAGCCGGTGCTTTGACCAGTGAAGGTGGGATGTACAAAAGTCTGATTAAACCAAACAGCCTGAGGTCTTTATCAAGCTGCAGATCTGCCAGGAATGCTGAAGTGCAAGAGTTTACCCCTGCAATATTCCACAATGGAACAGCCACTTAATATCAAATATAATCTCAAAGTTCCAAACCAGTACATTAAACAGCTACCACTAAGTATTAGAAGACCACTGCAAGATCTTATTGCTTTTTGAGTTAAATAATAATTTTTCAATAAACCAAAACCCAAACAATTTCTGCAGTCTGTTGCTCATCCTCCTGTTCATTCACTAGCACTGCAGCAATCAGTTTTTATACAACAGGTCAACAAAGGCGTTTAAAAAACCCCAAACAAAACTTATTGAAGCCCACGGACCCCCCGCCCTCCCTGCCCCCCTCACCCTGAGCCCCACGATCAGCACCGGGTGCGGGAGAGGAGCACAAGTCGGCAGACAGAACCAGAAATGCGACTGCGGGGAGAAGGAAACACCAAGGGAGTTACAGCTTCCTTAACATCCCAAATCTGATGTCTTCCAAAACAAAGCACGTCATCCTCGCCATTTAAGAAGCAAAGCTGCTTTGTACCTGTCTGATCCTCACACAGCTGAGCGGTTCCCAAGTCCGCTGAGTTCCGCTGTGCAGCCGCCCCCGCGTCTGCGTCCCCTTGTCTGGAGTCCCCAGTCGCAGGACAGTGAGTGGGGTTGGGCTCCAGTGATAAAGAAAAACACAAAGAGTCAAATTGGAAAAGTAATTAAAACAGAAAACCTGAAAGCCAGTTTAATTTTAATAACTTATTTTTACACTGCTATAAGCATATGAAGTACAGGGGTCACGAACTCTGTTACTACCACATATGTGCCTTATTACATAAGCACAAGAAACAAGGAAGTAGCATTCCTTCTATTTTTGATGTAACGATGAGCTAATCCATCTCCTGAGATGGCTTCCAGACCTGATTTAGTATCTACACCGTGTTGTACTGCAGATAAATACCTCAGGTCAGCATTAATCGAAGCCAATGTGCAGAAGGAGCAATATGCAGGTACTGTTGTTCATTGCTGCCGGGGATTCCCAAGCACTCCTCAGCTCCCGGCAGAGCTCACAGGTGCAGCCGCAGGGCTGCGGAATTCAGGAGCGTTCAGAGACTGGGGCAGTGCCCTTGGAGCGCAGCCTCCGTATCAACATCTCGCAACAACTGGTCGTTTTGTTTTCCTGGATATCCAGGGTTAGAAAACCAATGTTTCCACAGTGCTTCTCATCGTCCTCGGTTAGGAAAGCCGTACCTTCCGTTACCTTTTCTAAGCACAAACGTTTCTGTTTTAATACACACCAAAGTGATTTGTGTCAAAGCCATAACAACATCTTTAGGCCATGACATTTGATGGAGGACACACACTGAACCTATGGAATTATACGGAGAAAGCACAACCCTGACCTTTACAAGTGTTCAGATGCTTCTATGCCAAGGGTGTTTTTTGCAGGTTATATTCACCTTGTGTGAAAAAGTGACAATGCCCCACCAGCTTTGCTTTGGAGATACATCTCAGTGCACATCAGTTCCAGAGGAGAACAGGTCTGTCCATTAAAAAAGATTCTTACAAACACCAGCCCTGCCTGAAACCATTCAGATAAACGCCGCGGGCCTATGCGGGCTGTACGTGCGTGTGTGCACGAGGAGCCAAAGGGAAATCAGACACCCCAGGAGCCAGCCTGCAGCACTGGCCTTGGCAACTGCGAGCCTCTGGCCACTTCCCACGTGTTCTTCACCCCTTCCATGTCACAGAGAAGCTGTCAGGTACTCAGCAAGGAAACACGGACATCACTGGCACTGAGTTACTGCCAAGACAGCCTCTGGCTTATTTTTATAGTTGCTCCACTGAAAAAAGTACAATTTGAGCCATTTTCCCTGCCTGACGAGCCAGGCTTCGCGAGCAGGCCCAGGTCTGCCGAGCGGGCGGGAGCCCCGCTCAGGGCACAGGGGCCGCTGAGGGGTCTCGAACTCGCGGAGCAGCTGCACGCACAGGGCGGCGCCTGCAGCTGCGGGGTCACAACGCCTCAACACGTCCCGGATAACGGCCCTGGAAGCCACTGCAAAGGGCAAGCCGAGAAAACCCAACACCTCCAAAACAACCAGCCAAACAACAACCACAACACCAAAGTCCCGCCGGCAGCGAGGCCTCCCCCGCAGGAGCCGCCCGGCCCGGCGCCGCCGCTGGAGCAGCCGCCGGTGCTGCCCCGTGCTGCGCGGCGCCTGCAGCGGCCCCAGGGGCAGCGCGGCGTCCGCTCCGCTCCCCGCCCGCCCGGTACGGAGCAGCCCCGGCGCGCGCCCGGCCCACCCGCATGGCCGCCCCGCCCAGCGCCGGCCCCGCGCGCGGCTCCGCCCAACGGTCGCCCCGGCACCGCCCCCGAGACGCGGCGGCCCCGCGCACGCGCAGTGCCAGCCCCGTGCCACCCCCGCCCCGTGAGGGGTCGGACAGAAAGGGCGCGCGGGGGCGCGGGAGCGGCCGTGACCGGAGCAGCGGGGCGGGGCGCGCGGCGCCGGTTCTGCACGACGTGCACTCACCGACCGTCGAGTGCGAATGGGCGCGCTCTGTGCTCTCCGAAACACGGGTGGAGCGTCTGAACGTGATCTGTCCCGCATTCATTCCTCAATACCCCGCGGCTGGTTTAGCAGGAGTTTCACACGTGTTTTCTCCCTGCTCAAGAATTTAGACACCAAAAGATCCCAATAAAAACAATAATGCTTGTTTACGTCTAGAATTGTCTTAAATATACGTCCTATGCATGTTATAGAACACTGTAACCCTGCTTTGTATATTGACATGTAATACACGCCACTAAAACCGTTTCCATTAACTGACTAGACAAAGTTTCCTCTGGAATTTAACACGGGCATTAAGCCCGCTCCAAACCGAAGCCCGGCTCTGCCAGGCAGCCCCACGAGCGCAGGGCTTGGGCTCAGGTTTGAGCCGGTGCCGCGCTCCCCGCGCCGGGCTGCAGTACCGCGCTGCGGCCACCGGGCGGCAGCACCAGCGACACCCGGCGGGCGGCGCACGGGGAGCACCGGGGCGCCACCGCGCATGCGCGGAGCCGGGTCTGAACGGGCGGGCGTGTGCGGGGGTGAACTGCACCGGGGCGACCACCCGGGACCACCCGCAGCAAACGAGTCACCCGGGACAACCCGCAACGGAGAATCCGCTCTGCAGAACCACCCCACCCAGAGAACCCCCCTCTGCGGAACCTCCCGGCGGCCCGGTCGAGCTCTCCTGTGCGCTATTTGCGTAGCCGCGCCTCTGATTTGCATTTCTCCGCCCTATCCCCGCCCAAACCCCGGGGCGATTTGCGTGTTCGGCACGATACTTTGTTCTGTTTCTATTTCTATTATTTCTATTTCTATTTTTATATTACTTCTGTTTCGTTTTCCGGTTTTCTGTTTCTTTTTCCCGGCGGCCCGTTCGAGCACTGCTCTTCTGATTTGCATGTCCCCGCCCTCAGTGGCCGCACGGAGCACGTCCACAGAGCTCCACTGCGCATGCGCCACTTCCCAGCTGCAGTACCGAATCGTGGTCACCAGAGGGCAGCACAGAGCACGGCTGGGGCGCATCACTGCGCACGCGCGGATTCTGTGCTGCAGTACCGGATTCTTGCCACCCGGTGGCAGCGCCGCGCCGGGCTACAGAGCGACACCGCGCATGCGCGGCGCCCCGGTGCAGTACCGCAGTGCCGCCAGCAGGAGGCAGCAGCGAGCACCCGGCCGGGGGCACTTGGGTCGGTTTTCCAAACATTTCTGGTTTATCTATTTATTGCACGGCCCCCGCTGCAGACCCAGGTTCGGGGTGTTTGGGGTGTTCTTGTGCGATGGCAGCGGCTCCCACTCTGCGTGTGGGGCTCCACAGCAGAACGTCCCCATTCTGGGGAATCGGCCCCGAATCCACACCGGAAAAGGAGAAGGGGAAGAAGTAGCTTTTGAAAGTGCGTCTATATCCCTCTTTTCTTTCGGGAGATGGTGTTGCCGATGAGCGATTTCGGGCTCTGCCTCCCGCAGAACAATGTTTACTCGGTCACAGAAAAGTGACTGAACAACGTTCGGGGCAGGTTCACCCCGTTATTCACCGCAGGAGGAGACACGCCGGGCGGCCCCCAGGCCCCCCCGCGGCGCTGGGGGCAGGGCGCTCCACAGGCGCAGCCGGGACTCGCGAACCAAATCCTCAGGCATCAGTGTTCGTATAAATCAATAACGTGATACAGCAGCAGAGCTGGGTCGGGCTGGTGTCTGCCCGGAGTCCCAGACAAGCGCCGAAATCCCCGGGGTTTTACATCTTTACAGGACATTCCCATTGTGATTCAGTTCAGTAGCAACAGCTGAGTCTGGGCTCTTCTTGCTTCCCACTGGATCGTCTTCACTGCTCTCGGAGGGGCCTCTGCTCTGTTCAGCTGCAGACGCTGTTTACAGTCCATAGCCCGGAAGGTGCCGGTTTGACTGAGCGGATCCTTCTCTTCCCGGCGAAGTGCAGAACAGCCCCGTCTCGCTGATGTCCACGATGTCTTCGTCCTGTTCTCCCCGGTCAATTCTGTTCTTCCCAGCAAAGTGCAAACCAGACCTTACCCCACAGGTGTTCAATGTCAGCTGTAGCTGCTCTGGTAAATATGAGTAGAACTTTACAGCTTAAGATTTCAGCAAACTCAGCTTACATAGTAACGTGAGCAGAGAATATATCAAAAATCACACAACCTTATAATTCTAGGTGATTAATTCTATTCAGTATGCTTTTCCTTAAACTACATGAGTGATATGAAACTTAAATTTGGCTCATGAGGTGACCTGTGAGTAGTAAAACTGTCGCCCCACAGCCAGTTACTCAGAGCTCACGGCAGCACCCCCAGGCCGTCACATTCGTGAACAAAGCGCTTGGCTCGCAGCCGAATGGCACACAGGGGAAGGTCTGCACGGGACCCCCCGCGCCCACCGCTGGTCGGGGTCCAGGTGCCGTTCTGCTTCCCTGGGGGTTTCTGAACAGGAAAGTTCTTGGCCTGGTGGCAGCTCAGGCCACTCCCTCCTGGCTCCTGCTTGTGGCCCCAAACCAGCTCCTTTAGCGCCCATTTCTGAGCCCCAAACCCGGCTCCGAGCCTGCTCTCCAGTCCCAGAAATGCAGGATTTGACCTCTATTTCTGAGCCCCAAAACCAGCCATGCCACTCAATCTGTTCCTGAGCCCCAAAATCAGCTGCACAAGCCTGTTTTCAAGCCCCCGGAACAGAAAGCTTCATCTCCATTTCTGGCCCCCCAAAACCTGACCCTGTTTTCAGTCCCCGTGTGCGATGCCGAGGGGCGGGGGGAGCTCAGCCCGCGACCCGCAGGGCCCCACACGGCTTGGGGAGCGCTGGGGACCGTGGGGGCCCGTCCCGTCCTGCGGCAGCACCAGCACAGCGGGGCAGCGCCTCATCACCGCCGTTCCGGCTCCGTTCCCGCGGCCCCGTGAGCCGCGCACCCACAGCCCCGGGCCGCAGGACCCCGCGGGGACCCGCCCGCAGCCCCTGCCCCCAGTGCAGCGCGGGTCCCGCCAAACCCCCCGCGGCAGCAGCCGGGGCTTCCCCGCCCGGGCGGGCACCGGGACCCGCCCGCCGCCGCGGGAGCCCCCGGGCCGCCGCTGCAGGGCCCAGCGAGGAGGCCGCCCCTGCTCCCCGGGCCGGACAAGGGCTCGGCCCCCGAACCCCACAGCGGCGCCGGGACAGCGCTCGTCCCTGTGCCGCCTCCGCGCCCACCGGCCGCTGGAGCGCAGGGCCCGGAACCCCCCCGCGGAGGCTCCGCACGGCGGATCCCGCAGCGCGGCCGCGGCCCCACGGCCGCTCACCTGCCCGGGGCGGCTCCCGCACGGCCGGGGCAGAACGAGGCTCCGCGGCCTCGCTGGTCCCGGCGCCCGGCCGCTGGTGTTAATGAAGTGATGGGGAACGGGAGAGAGGACTGGAAAGAGAAGAACGAGACAGAGGAGAGGAGATGGAGAGAGGGGAGATGGAGAGAGGGGAGATGGAGAGAGGGGAGATGGAGAGAGGGGAGATGGAGAGAGGGGAGATGGATGGAGAGAGGGGAGATGGATGGAGAGAGGGGAGATGGAGAGAGGGGAGATGATGGAGAGAGGGGAGATGGAGAGAGGGGAGATGGATGGAGAGAGGGGAGATGGATGGAGAGAGGGGAGATGGATGGAGAGAGGGGAGATGGAGAGAGGGGACATGGATGGAGAGAGGGGAGATGGAGAGAGGGGAGATGGATGGAGAGAGGGGAGATGGAGAGAGGGGAGATGATGGAGAGAGGGGAGATGGAGAGAGGGGAGATGGAGAGAGGGGAGATGGAGAGAGGGGAGATGGATGGAGAGAGGGGAGATGGAGAGAGGGGAGATGGAGAGAGGGGAGATGGAGAGAGGGGAGATGGATGGAGAGAGGGGAGATGGATGGAGAGAGGGGAGATGGAGAGAGGGGAGATGGAGAGAGGGGAGATGGATGGAGAGAGGGGAGATGGATGGAGAGAGGGGAGATGGATGGAGAGAGGGGAGATGGATGGAGAGAGGGGAGATGGAGAGAGGGGAGATGGAGAGAGGGGAGATGGATGGAGAGAGGGGAGATGGAGAGAGGGGAGATGGATGGAGAGAGGGGAGATGGATGGAGAGAGGGGAGATGGATGGAGAGAGGGGAGATGGAGAGAGGGGAGATGGATGGAGAGAGGGGAGATGGAGAGAGGGGAGATGGATGGAGAGAGGGGAGATGGATGGAGAGAGGGGAGATGGAGAGAGGGGAGATGATGGAGAGAGGGGAGATGATAGACGGAGAGAGGGGAGAGGTGGAGAAATCAAGAACTGGGACGAGGAGCTCTGCAGAGAGATGGAGCAAAAAAACGTAGGGTCAGGGAGCAGGACAGAGCGGGATGGGAGGAGAAGAACACGAAAGGAGGGATGAAGACGGTGACAGGGTGCAGGACACACAGACAGAAAAGACACAGAACAGGACAAACAGATGGAGAAACAAATAAAGGGTCAGATCTGTACAAAGAGACCAAGAAGGAAAAGTTTAAAAAGTGCAATGGGCTGGAGGACAGAGATGGAGGAAAAGGAAAAGGAACAGGGGACAGGGAGCTGGACAGAGGAGAGAAAGGGAGAAAGGAGAGGCAGCTGGACAGGGAGGTGTGGGCATGGACAAGCCACGAGGCAGCAGGAGAGAGAAACAAAGGCAGAAATGACAGGGACAGGGAGCAGGACAGAGGGACAGCGAGGGGAAACAGGAGCAGGAGACGTGGAGGAAGAAGCACTGGGGCAGAGGGAGAGAAAGAAAAGGTATGAGGAAGGATGGGGATAAAGAGGGGAAAAGGAAGGACAAGGAGCAGGATCCAGATTGTCAGAGACAGGGAACAAGACAAGGTGATACACAGACAAAGGGACAGGGCAGCAGGGCAAGGAAAAAGGCATAAATAAAGACAAGGAGCAGGACTGATGTGCAGGGGAAAAGCCCCAGGATGGGCAGCGAGAGAGGCAGACAGAGGAAAAAGGGCAGCGGGGCTGGAGGGAGGAGACACAGTGACAGGAGCTGGACAGACCGACGGAGAAACAAAACCAACGAGAGACCGGGGCAGAGAAACAAGGGGAAAGACAAGGAGAAGGACAGAGAAACAGGAACGGGGTAGGCGGGGAGCAGGACCGAGAGAGCAGGACCAAGGAAGGGAAAAGAACGGGGGCAGAACGCAGGGACAGAAACAGGGACAGGGAGCGGGACAAACGGACGGGAGAGGAAAATATAGCCATGGGCTGCAGGACAGAGATGGAGGAATTACAAACACACAGACACAAGGAGCGCGACAGGATGACGGTGAGGGGAGAGAGGCACAGAGACAGCACCGGGGCAGACCAGAGCAGACCAAACCAACGGGGCTGGGCCGCTGGGGAGATACGGAGCAAGAAACCCCGAGGAAGAGGAAGAGGAGGAGGAAGAGGAGGAGGAAGAGGAGGAGGAAGAGGAGGAGGAAGAGGAGGAGGAAGAGGAGGAGGAAGAGGAGGAGGAAGAGGAAGAGGAGGAGGAAGAGGAAGAGGAGGAGGAAGAGGAAGAGGAGGAGGAAGAGGAAGAGGAAGAGGAAGAGGAGGAGGAAGAGGAAGAGGAGGAGGAGGAGGAGGAAGAGGAGGAGGAGGAGGAGGAGGAGGAGGAGGAGGAGGAGGAGGAGGAGGAGGAGGAGGAGGAGGAGGAAGAGGAAGAGGAAGAGGAAGAGGAAGAGGAAGAGGAAGAGGAAGAGGAAGAGGAAGAGGAAGAGGAAGAGGAAGAGGAAGAGGAAGAGGAAGAGGAAGAGGAAGAGGAAGAGGAAGAGGAAGAGGAAGAGGAAGAGGGGGGATGGCCGGCTGGGGGAAACAGAAATGATGGGAGAGGGAATGGGACGGAGAGAGAAAGGGAAAATACAGTGAGAGGCAGCAGGACAGAGGGACAGCAAGAGAGGAAGAAAACAGAGGGGACAGGAGTCTGCAGAGCTGGAGAAAAAGCAGCAGGGACAGAGGAAAGAGAACAAAGAGAGACAGGGAGCAGAACAGAGAGAGAAAGGTCAGGGCAGTGGGAGGAGAGAGATGGAGAAAAAACATCTGGGATGGTCAACAGGACAGAGAGGACTATGAACATGGGCAGGGAGCGAAACACAGGGATATGGAGAGAAACAACGGGATGGGAAGCAAGAGAGAACAACAGGAGAGAACAATGACAGAAACCGGGACAGCGAGAAGCACACGGCTGGGGAAGGAAAGGAACGAGGAGACCTGCAGAGAGATGGAGGACAAGAAAAGGGCCGGGGAGCAGCACAGGGGGCAGAGCGGAGAACCGCACCAAGAAGCGGGCCCGCGAGGTTGTGGAGAAGCAGAGGTGATGCGGATGGGGACAGTGCCCCCTCGGCAGCCCCACCCCCGCCGCGCCCCGTCCCCTTGCTGCCCTGCGGAGCGAGGCCGCGCAACTCCTGCAACAGCGCCCAGGGCCCCCCGCGCAGCCCCTCTGTGGCTGTAATAGCACTGATAATGACAAACGTGCTCCAGGTGGCCGAGCGACCGACCTGGAAAGGATCCAGACCCCTCTGGCGGCTGGCATTTCCCACTTAATTTCAGTATAGAAATGGCTGAACATGGAATCCAGGGCAGAAACGATTCACCTAAGAAGGATCTCACATGTGTCAGGTCCCATCAGCCCTCTACACGTTTGCCCCGTGTGTGCGCGTGGGCACACGAGGGAACAGAGACCCAAACACTCAGCGACGTTACCAGGAGCAGCGAGGAACCACCTGCACCTGCCTGTGTTTGGACACATAAGGTTAGTGCAAGAGATACAAAGAAACAAAGTATTTATTGTTCAAAGCTTTTCTACGAACCACTCAGCACCACACAGTGAGATACGGCGGCTGCAGAGCGGAGGGAGGGATTCTCTGTCCCTCTGCCCCCCGCATTTGCTCACTCACACAAACCCATAGCTGTGTTATTTTAATGGAGTTCCTTCCTTCAATGGGACTGGAAAAGGTGTTTATCATACAGGATCTGGAAGAACAGATACATCCTATTAAATAACAGAGCAGTTACAGAAAGGAGACCTCTTTTCTTCAGGAAAAAGACCTTTCTTTCCCCCCTTGTCTACCTGCATTGCCATAAGAGGGTTGTCAACACGAAAACAGGCCAAAAAAAACCAACACCTGACTAGTGTTCTGGCAAAATTAGGAGCCCTAGGATATGCACCAATATGGATACATGCACAAATATTTGCACTCAGCTGTCACAGGATAAATTCTAAACATGATGTAAAAAAAACACCAGCCGAAGCACCGTCTGCACTACAACCAACCTGCACTACAACCAACCTGCTCAGTGCAACAACCGGACCCTGCGCACAACAACCGAAACGCTGGGACGTGTCTGGTTCTGCTCTGCACACCCGCGTCCCAGGCTACAGATACGGTGAGATGGACTGTTCCACGTGCTCTGTACACACACAAAATACACCGATTCAGGCGATTGTGCTATTTCCAGCAGTGCTCTGCACACCATCCTGTGCTCCCACTGGCACTCCTTACTTCATTTTCCACTGCTGTATTCTCCCCTCTATTCCATAGTCAAACATTTGTTTTCCCCTTAACTTCTAAGAAACACCTGAACTGAATCCTGACTCACGGCCAACACACAAAGCGTCAGTGTTTCGAACCTGCTGTGTCAACACCGCAGCTCCAAGGTTTATTTCCCTTTGTTGGTGCTCAGAATTCTGTTTTAACCCTTTCCTAGTTCGATGCTATGTTTGCTAACAATCTATATCATCATATATACATTAACTACTTTTATGCACAGAATGGGTCTTTGTGCAGGATGCACAGATTTGTATTGTACTATGGCGACAACTGAGGACCCAAACCATCTTCTTGTCACCGTTTATACACACAAAAAGACAACCAGCCTGAACTTGAACGAATTTATCACTCACAATCTGCCACAATCACACGCCTGTTCGGTACCGCTGCCTCTCATCTTCGTACACTCCAGCAGCATTTGGTCCAGTTCCTGCCAGTATTGTTCCACTGCTTCTCTTCAAAGGTGATTTACCTTTTCTGCAAACAAGCGAGCTCCCGACCGCACTCTGGAACGCAGAACAGATTCCTCTGTCTCTTCAGTAAAGCGCCTGAACTGCTCCTGAGCACAGGAGAAGCACCGCAGAGGCGCCCGGCCGGCGCGCGTGCAGGGCAGCGCGGGCGGCACGGCGGGACACGGGCACCTCTGCTCCGCGTCGCCGCCTTCAGCGCTGACTCGCGTGTGCACAGACACTCCGTGCAGGACCGGAGCTCGACAGGCATCCACCGTCCAGTGATGCTGCTGAGAACACCGGGCAGCAACAGCACAGCCGTTTCATTAATTTGCTCTGAAAGAGACTTTGAAACACGCCCACCCAACTGGTTCCACAGAGACGTTCCACGAGCAGGCCGAAGCCCACGCTGTGGCACACACTGACAAACCTGAACACATCTGCCCTTCGACGGGCAGGTGCTCACCAGCCGAATTCCCAGCAGACACCGTGCAGGTGTCCGTCCCAGCCCCACGTCCTTCCCACACCCCCCCTTCCTTCTTCCTGGAGACTGAATGCACCCCTGAATGTAGCTGCTCTGTTTAGCACACACCGAAAAGTTTTACACACCGGACAGCATGCACACAACTGACACAGCAGCGGAATAAACATGGAAGCACGGTAGCAATGACCCCGCTGGCTCCCCTCAGAACGCTCGCGTGTAGCCCAGTTAGTGGAGTCCTAAACTAAATGAGCTTTCAAGTCGCTCACTGTCTGGCAGCCTCGCAGCCCCTCACTATACTCAGTCTAAGACTGCAGGATTTCACATTTTACCATAAAAAGAGTTTTTAACAGCAAGAAGTTCCAAATGAGGCCGTTCCTGGTGAAAGGTCTCAGAGAGAGGTGCAGCTTTGTCCTCACCAGTGGTTCTGCACGACAGCACTGCCATCGTGTGACCGCAATCAAAACGGACACATTCCGAGACATCTCTGAACACACTGGACAGAGTAAGTCTGTGGCACTATTAACGTGAGAGCAGAGGCATTAAATGAAGGGGTGGAAGAGAAGACTCTTCTGAGACTGGACCGCAGAAACTCTGAAGTTCAGTTAAGAAATTGGCAAAGACAGTGGAAGATAAAAGGACGATACTACAGCAAACGCACCGTTCAGAAGAACGGCCTCCCTTCCACACCGCGTGGGAACTTGAGTCTCTTTGCGAGAACGTGAAAGACAGCAGATGAACAGGAGTAACCGAGGAGCGGGTTTTGAGTACCGCATCACCTGGACAAAGAGTTGTAGTTTGGTAGCTGCTTTTTGGACTACAAATCATGATGGTCCATTACTTACAAACTAGTCTATGCACTACCAAAAGTGAGGGGGGACGGATTTAATGAAGATGTCCCTGCTTTCAAGTAAATATGGTATAAATTCCCATAGTCTGAATTTGTCATACATTTACAAAGATGATTTCCAAGGGATACGTTCTCTGTGCTATTTAAGGCTGATAGTGCTTTGTAACTCAACAGCATCCTATACACCCAGCATGTATCATGTATGGGGGAACTACACAATTCATAGTAAGAGGCAGTTCGCCTCTGATCAAAATGTGAGACCGATCCGGGGACTCTGTTAACATCTTGGAGAAAAGAGAAAACTGCCACGCTATAACAAAATGAACAATTAGGGGAGTTCTTCTCAGTGCTGATCCCTACTGGCACACAGAGAAACATTGAAGAAACCTCATATTTTACATACACGCTTACTGTTAGCATGTGCCATGTTCAAGGCAGGTATCAGCAAAGCACCAGTAAGTTTCTCGGCTCACCCTCGGCTCTGCCAGCACCCCTGACGCTAAGGCCGCCCCAGGAGCTCTTACCGGGGGACAGTTCTCTTCTCTCAGTCCAGCACAGGGATCGTACCCATCTAGCGGCACCTGACTCATCTGCCTTTCAGTGCGGGGCAATGGAAAGAGGGAACAGCAGCGTTTGCAGAAGAGATGTCCTGACTTGACTTCTTCCTTCCCGAGGGGCTCTTCATTCCAGGAGGGGAAATGCCCTGGTTTGTTATTTCACACAGTGAGATGGCTTCCTGTGCTGCTGCAGCTGGAATAAAAACTCTATTCAGGAATCTAAAGCATTCCACAGCCTTAAGAAAAACTCTCTTGCCTGTTTGCAGAGAAGTTACTATTTGAGACTCTCAGGTAACATCGGACGTGAACTGCGTTTATTTCTCTAAATCTGTTGTCTCCTACAACACCCATCTCAGCTGCCCCACCAATGCCACCCACGATTCTGTGCACAGCCCATTAGGATTAGGTGTCTGAACTTTGCACTACAACTCAATGATGTGCGTCGATGAATGAACCTTCAATCTTCTTTAACACTGACACTTGTGTGGTGGTTTCGCTGGCCTGAAATGGCTTGAGACACCCCCCATTGGCAAGATTTTCAAGGGTCACTCTAAAGCTGGTGTTCTGACTGGTGTGTTGATGGTACATTCTCATCCAGTCAGGAAGCAGGTCCATGTGTAACAGTGAGCTAAGGAACACTGACGAGTCCACTGGTTTGGCGGTTGTGATGCCAACGGGATCCTGTGAGCAGTACTTATGTGTTGCGCACTCCCAGAGACTGTTCCAGTTCCTGCCGGCGCTGCTGGATCTGAAAGGAAAGACAAACGGCGCAGTTCAGCAGATTCAGTTGTTCAGTGGCAGGAAGATTCATTTATAGCCAGCACTGTGGATAATTCCTTCGTACCTTGCAGTAAAAATATCTGCTCACAGCCTCTTGAGACCATGGCTCATGATAAAATTCAGCTCTGCGTTCTTCCTCTGGGTTTCCAACTACATCAGTCATCACCTGCGACAAGAATAAAAACTTCTTTCACTGTAGCTCCTTACCACACAGAAAACCATTCGGATTTACCTACAGTCAAAAGGTATCTACATTTAAAAAGTTCAGGATTGTTCTCTAGACCCAAGGCAAAGGGCAATGAATGGCACGTGTGCTCAAGGTGTTTGCATACGAACTGTGAGCAGCTCCTCAGCTGTGCCGAGAACAACCCCGGACACCAGGAGCCGCCCGGGCCGAGCGCCCTGATCTCTGGCAACGAGCAGCGTGGGCGGTTTAATTCCAGTGCCCAGGGAAAGTTCCCAGCACTGTACATCCAATCAGCCCCTGTGCCCAAAGAACCTCAGCAGTTACTCATACACAGGGTAACAGCTTGAAATTGTTAAGGTGTTCACACCAGATTGAAGGACAATTCTATACCAGCATTGCGCTTACCTGAAAGCATATCTTACCTTGATTTCAAGGGAAGTTCTGAGGGGGAAAGCATTAAGTAAAAATAATTCTATTGAAAGGCAAGGAGCAGAAAACCCTATTAAATCCCAAATGGACAAAGTCCTGAGCTGATTTTTCGGTCTCTACACAACTGCCAAGAAAGCAAGATTTGAAAAACTGGTGAGTTGTTTACAGAATTAGTGGATGGGACCACCTGGAAAACTGCCCTTAAAGACGAAAAGAGCTGAACAGAGCTGGCAGCTCTCTAAGGACACTTTTCTTGGAGCGAAAGAGCTCCGAATTCCCCTGTGTAAGAAGCTGTGGAAGGAGGGTGGAGGCCGGCACGGCTCGGTAAGGACCTCCTGGTCACACTGAGGCGTAAGAAGAAAACGCGCGGCAGCGGAACCCGGGACACGTGTCTCGGGAAGAACACGGGGATGTGTCAGGATGGGCTCAGGAAAGCTCAGGCACAGCTGGAGCTGAACTTTGCAACGGATGCAAAGAATAATAAGATGAGCTGTTACAGGTACGCTGGCCAGAAAAGGAAGATTAAAGAAAGTGCACCCTCCCCCTTCCTAAATAAGACAGGAGAACTGGTGACAACCAATGTGGAGAAGGCTAAGTGGATCAACAACTTCTGCTTGCCTCAGTTTTCAATTGTACTCTATCTTCCCACATCTCTCACTCCCTGAACCTCAAGGGAGAAAGAAGTCCCTCCCTTTGTAGACTAGGTTTGAGACCATCTGAGGAACCTGGACACACAGGTCCATGGGACCTGCCAAAATGCATGTCCGGGTCCCAAGGGAGCTGGTTGGTGTAGTCACTAAGCCACTCTCCAACATATTAGAAAAGTCCCTGCAGTCAGGCGAAGTCCCCAGTGACTGGAAAAAGGGAAACATCACGCTCATCTCTAAAAAGAGTGAAAAGGAGGACCCTGGGAACCACCGACCAGCCAGCCCCATCTCTGTGCCCAGTGAGACTACGGAACTTTCCTCCTGGACACGTTGGAACACAGGGAAGGCAGGGAGGTGGTTCAGACAGCCAACATGGTTGCACCAGGGGCAAATCATGCATGACTAACCTAGCGGCCTTCCAAGATGGAATGACTGCGTTGGTGGATAAGGGAAGAGCAACTGATGTCACCACCCGGGCCTGGGCAATCCTCAGCGTCAATACAGACGGAAGGGACGATCGAGAGCACTCCTGCAGAGAAGGACTGGGGGATATCGGTGGACAAAGATCAGGTGTGAGCCGCCATGTGCGCTGGCAGCCCAGAAAGCAGCTGTATCCTGGGTGGCATCACCAGCCCTGTGTCACCAGCAGGTTTGGGGGATCCTGCCCCTCTGCCCCGCTCTGTGGGACCCCCCTGCAGTGCTGCTCCAGCGCTGGGTCCCTGACAGGACACACATGGAGCTGCTGGAGAGGGGCCAGAGGAGCCCCAGGAATGACCCGAGGCTGGAGCAGCTCTGCTGGGGACAGGTGAGAGAGCTGGGGGGTTCAGCTGGAGAAGAGAAGCTCCGGGAGACCTGAGTGCAGCCTTTCCAGACCTAAAAGGGGCCCACGAGAAAGATGGGGACAGAGTTGTTGTGACAGGACAAGGGGTGATGGTTTAAACTAAAGGAGGGAGATTCAGACTAGATATAAGGAAGACTTTTTTTTCCTGATGAGGGTGGTGAGGCCCTGGAACAGGTTGTCCAGAGAAGCTGTGGAAGCGTTTCAAGGCCAGGCTGCACGGGGCTCTGAGCAACCTGGTCTCAAGAAAGACGTCCCTGCCCATGGCAGGAGAGCTGGACTACATGATCTCTGAAGGTCCTTCCAACCCAAACCGTTCTGGGATTCTATAATTCAATTAAAAAAAAAAAAAAAGACTAAGTCTCCAGCATCACAGAATCAAGGGTAAACATCAAGTTATTAGCATTTTTTGCAGAGTAGTATTGTGCAATCACATTCTGATGCCAGCAGGCAGAACATTGTGGAAAAGGCCCTTATGGGACCGGTTGTCAGTCAGGGAGGAACTGAACAACTGTTCTATGTATGTAGGTAGAGAAGCTGCACAATTGCTTAGTTTGTAAGCTCTTCAAGCTAAAGGCTGATTTACTTAAACATTCTTTCAGATGCCTGTCCCCTTCTGAATACCATATACAAACTAATAATCCTAAACTTAACAGTGAATTTTTGGAGGACTATTGACTACAAACTAGGTATGTATATCAAAACACCCAAATTGTGTTATTGCACTATAGGATGCTTCTGCTGAGTTTTATTTAGTTTTAATTTTAGGGAGTACACCAGCACAGCCCTGCACTGTGATCTGACCGTCCAAGCAGCCCCACTAAGCACCGCTGTTCCACGGAGGAGCACAGCCTGAGCTGCCTGTCCCGCACGCTCACTGTCTGTCTTCCACCAGCTTGCCATCCTGGGTGTTTTAGTTACACACCCTATATACATGTAAGTAAAATTCTGACATCCTGCCAAGTCTTGGGAGACAGGAGAGGTGCCCGAGGATTGGAGGAAAGCCAATGTCACCCCAGTCTTCAAAAAGGGCAAGAAGGAGGACCCGGGTGATTATAGACCGGTCAGCCTCACCTCTGTCCCTGGGAAAGTAATGGAACAGCTTGTCCTTGGTGCCACCTCAAGGCATATCAAGGATAAGAGGGTCATTAGGGGCAGTCAACGTGGCTTCACCAAGGGGGAGTCGTGCTTGACCAACCTCATTGACTTTTATGAAGATATAACGAGATGGATAGATGATGGCAGAGCGGTGGATGTGGTCTACCTTGACTTCAGTAAAGCCTCTGACACAGTCTCCACAGCATCCTCACAGCTGAACTGAGGGAGTGCGGTCTGGATGAGCGGGGAGTGAGGTGACTACAAACTGGCTGAAGGAAATAAGCCAGAGAGTTGTGGTCAATGGGGCAGAGTCCAGTTGAGGCCTGTACCCAGTGCAGTGCCTCAGGGGTCGGTGCTGGGACCAGTACTGTTCAACATACTCATCAATGACTTGGATGAGGGAATACAGTGACTGTCAGCAAGTTAGCTGGTCACACCAAGCCGGGAGCAGTGGTGACACTGGAAGCTGTGCTGCCATCAGAGACCTGGACAGGCTGGAGAGCTGGGCGGGGAAAAATGTAATGAAATATAACAAGGGAAATGTAGAGTCTTGAATGTGGGCAGGAACAGCCCCAGGTTCCAGTATAAGTTGGGGAATGACCTATTAGAGAGCAGCGTAGGGGAAAGGGACCTGGGGGTCCTGGGGACAGCAGGGTGACCATGAGCCAGCACTGGGCCCTTGTGGCCAGGAAGCCAGTGGGACCTGGGGTGGGTTAGAAGGGGGTGGTCAGTAGGTCAGAGAGGTTCTCCTGCCCCTCTGCTCTGCCCTGGGGAGACCACACCTGGAATATTGTGTCCAGTTGTGGCCCCTCAGTTCCAGCAGGACAGGGAACTGCTGGAGAGAGTCCAGCGCAGCCACCAAGATGCTGAAGGGAGTGGAGCATCTCCCGTGTGAGGAAAGGCTGAGGGAGCTGGGGCTCTGGAGCTGGACAAGAGGACACTGAGGGGGGACTCATTCATGGGGATCAAGATGGAAAGGGGGAGTGTCAGGAGGATGGAGCCAGGCTCTTCTGGGTGACAACCAGTGACAGGACAAGGGGCAATGGGTGCAAACTGGAACACAGGAGGTTCCACTTAAATGTGAGAAGCAACTTGTTCCCGGTGAGGGTGGCAGAGCCTGGCCCAGGGTGCCCAGGGGGGTTGTGGAGTCTCCTTCTGTGCAGACATTCCAACCCGCCTGGACACCTTCCTGTGTAACCTCATCTGGGTGTTCCTGCTCCATGGGGGGATTGCACTGGATGAGCTTTCCAGGGCCCTTCAACCCCTCACATTCTGGGATTCTGGGATTCTATGATACCATGTCATGGTTTAGACCCAACCAGCAAGTGAACATCGCAGAGCTACTCACTCACCACCCCGGTGGGATGGGGGAGGGAATCAGAAAAGTGAGAAACTCGCTGGCTGAAATAAAGACAGTTCAGTGAGAAAAGCAAAAGCCATGCACACCAGCAGAGCAAAGCGCGGAGTTCATGCTCCACGTCCCACAGGCAGGCACGTGTTCAGCCGTCCCGGGACAGCAGGACTCCGTCACGAGAGTGTTCAGCTGTCCCGGGACAGCAGGACTCCGTCATACGGGTGTTCAGCCGTCCCAGGGCAGCAGGACTCCATCACACGAGTGTTCAGCCGTCCCGGGACAGCAGGACTCCGTCACGCGGGTGTTCAGCCATCCCAGGACAGCAGGACTCCGTCACACGGGTGTTCAGCCATCCCAGGACAGCAGGACTCCGTCACACGGGTGTTCAGCCATCCCAGGACAGCAGGACTCCGTCACACGGGTGTTCAGCCATCCCAGGACAGCAGGACTCCGTCACACGGGTGTTCAGCCATCCCAGGACAGCAGGACTCCGTCACACGGGTGTTCAGCCATCCCAGGACAGCAGGACTCCGTCACACGGGTGTTCAGCCATCCCAGGACAGCAGGACTCCGTCACACGGGTGTTCAGCCATCCCAGGACAGCAGGACTCCGTCACACGGGTGTTCAGCCATCCCAGGACAGCAGGACTCCGTCACACGGGTGTTCAGCCATCCCAGGACAGCAGGACTCCGTCACACGGGTGTTCAGCCATCCCAGGACAGCAGGACTCCGTCACACGGGTGTTCAGCCATCCCAGGACAGCAGGACTCCGTCACACGGGTGTTCAGCCATCCCAGGACAGCAGGACTCCGTCACACGGGTGTTCAGCCATCCCAGGACAGCAGGACTCCGTCACACGGGTGTTCAGCCATCCCAGGACAGCAGGACTCCGTCACACGGGTGTTCAGCCATCCCAGGACAGCAGGACTCCGTCACATGGGTGTTCAGCTGTCCCGGGACAGCAGGACTCCGTCACACAACCAGCGACTTGGGCAGACAAATGCGGTGACTCCAGAAGTCTCCACTCGTCCTCCTTCCCCCCAACACTACTGAGTGTGACACCACAGGGTATGGAACAGCCCTCCGGCCTCGCACAGCCCGGGGAGCTGAGAAGTTCTTGGCTGCTTAACAACAACTAAAACATCAGTGTGTTGTCAACATTTCTCTCATACTAAATCCAAAAGACAGCACCATACCAGGAAGAAAATTAACTACCCCAGCCAAAACCAGGACACACTATTACTTCTGAGCTCACCTTAAGATCCCTACTTTGGGACCGGAGAAGGTCTTGGATGTAGCCTTTGGGATCTTTGGAGAAACTCAGCATGAAATCACGTTGTATTTTTAACTGATTTATGGATTCAATTGTCTCATGAATCTGACAAAAACAAACAAAGCAGATGTTAGTTAATTCTTCCCGTGCTCCGGTGACCCCGAGGTCAAACCCACAGCACCTCTGCACTTTGTGTAACGTACAAAGGCGACAACTCTGCACCGCAGAGCTGCACAGGACCCCACGGCTTTTCCTTTCAGAGAGGGAGTTAATCCTGCAATTACATTCAAGTTTCACCTCTGCAACACAACCATGTACAGGATTTGTCTTCACTTACCGTGCTGATCTGCTGGATGGCACCTGGTAAACAATACTGAAGAGCTACCACGTCACTGGACAATGTAGTTATTTCCTGCCTATAATCACCCTTTCTGCCAAGTCTGGGATTTTTCATGAAAAGAGCTATATAAATCTGTCTTTAAACAGTGCCCAGTGCAAGAAAGCAGTTATTGCCCTGGTTAATCATCATCATATCTTCAATACTCTGCTGTGATCCTCAGAATTTCCAGTGATTGCCTGATCAAGTCCATGTTAAACAAATTCACGTAACACCCATGACTCGTAAACTTTTTCTTATAAGAAAGGCTGTTAAGTCACAATGGCTGCAAAACGAAGAGTGTGAACAATAAGAAATCAGAAGCTTGGAAGGTTTATAGAAAGTGAGTCATTATCTTCAGAAATATTAAGAAAGAAATGAGGTTTAACCAGCAGGGAGAATGGAGACTCCAAAGAGAAGTCAAAGTCCTACCATCATCCCGGATACCAAAATCAAGTATGGTCAGTGGGAGGACACTTAATGAATCATTTGCACATACACATTTAGTAAAGCAAACTATTGCTACCCTGTTCCTCAAAAATTCTAGTTTGAGATTGGAAACCCATTATTTAGTATCACATATACATCTGTTTTGCCAAAGCAGCAGATGTGGCCAGGCACACGGGAGACAATAACCCTCCCCGGAGCTGGCTGTGCCACCAGGGCCGCTAGAACAGGCACAACTCTACGGTTCGTGGACAGGAGGGAGCTGCTGCCGGCGATGCCTTGTCTGGGAGACGATGCAGCCCTGCTGGAGAGAGATCTGCTGGCACGCACTGAGCTTCCAGCAGAGGACTCTGTGGCAGCGCCGCAATAAATGGCACAGATTACAACAATGCAGCAGGCAATGCCTGTTTACCCAGCGGTGATTTCAGCAGCGTCACTAGTCACAGCCCTCTGCTCTCATCAATGCTCAAAAAAGGGGATACGGACCTGGGAAAAGGTGAGCTGGACTAACCACAGTCCTGTGCAAGCTCCAAGCAAGCCTTTGTAGGCTGGGAACCAACCAGCCAAGCAGCCGCCGTGCTCAAAAGGACCTTTCTCAAGAGCCATCAAACAAAAGATGCTGCAAGAGTTACCAGGATCCATAGGATTGCCAGTGTCCAAACCCCTTTAAAGTCACATGAAAAACAGAGTTTAACACATTAGTTTGTATTAGAGGCAAACAAACAGAAACTGGGCCGAACTGCATGTCACATGAATCCTAGCTGGCCCACGATGTCACGTCATCTTCCCTTGCTTGGAGAGGCCACCTCTGCTCATCCCTCAGCAAGACACGTCAGCCATTGAGCCCTGTGCCCCGCGCGGGGCGGCGTCCCAGGCGCGAGCCCCTCGAGCGCCCCGCAGAGCCCGCCGCTGCCCTAGGACAGGGACTGCTGCGTGAACAGCGCGAGATCCTCCTCGGGAGCGCTGGAACGAGTCTGCCAGACTGCTCCAGGTGGCTTTTCTGCCACGCATTTTCCATATTCACACCTGCTGCAGAGAGCTGCTCTGCAACCATGTGTGGAGTCATTACTGAGGGGGCTAATTATTGAAACTAATTACCAAGGATACACTTATTGAGAATGAAGTTATATCCACATGTTCAGCACACAAGGCAGCTGCGTGGCGGGGAAATCCGCTCCCTGTGCTCCAGGCCCCCGGCCGGCACGCCTGGGCGGCAGCGCGTGGGGCGCCCCGTGTGCCGCCGGTGACGGGCTCGGGGAACGCAGCGGCGAGGAGACCGCGGCCAGAGCCCGTGCAACCAGGCAGCTACGGAACCAGCTGGTAGAGCTGCTGCCAGGTTCAACAGATGAGGTTTAGCTGCTGTCAATTAAAAAGGACAGAAGTTCAATTCCATCCAAAATGGTAGTTACTGAGCCAGACATTTGTCCGGTGGATGAAATTTGCTCATTGTAATCTCATCAAAACACGCCTCCATCTCAAGAGATACCCAACTCCCGCGCCCTTTTGAGCCAGTGCAGTGAAGTTTTTACCTTAAAAACTGAAGCGAGAGTTTTGACACCAATCAATAACCAAGGTATGTATGACTAGAGTCACTCAAGCTCCACCTAAACATAGAAATTAGTATAAAATACCCTGACAATAGAGGAAGGTGTGGGAAGACACTGTCACTGAGAAGTCAAGGAAACAGCATCACAGGACTTCTGGGACCAGTCAACAGGTTGAGCCTGGTATCACTTAGGCTGAGCCTATCTTCACCCAAAGGGATGCTCTTGGGTTAGATTTGCGCACCCAGTTATATCAAGTTTTCCCTGGACACTCAGACTTCAAGCTTGTTTTGTAATCACATTAATAGTGCTACATAGTCATGTTAGAATTTATACATATTGGGTACCAATACTTATTTCTTGCAGCTAACGTGTTTTTTATAACTAAAGTGTATTTTGCAAGTAAAGTGTGTTTTTTCAGACAGTGTATTGATCAACAGCATCTAAAGAAGACGTACCTGTTGTACCACCTAAAAGAACTTTACCTCTTGCTTTAAAAAACCTCATTATTTGTGGATCTAGTCCTGAGAATTTCTCATTGAATGCACTCAGACATATATTATACTGTTCATGAATCTGGGCAAGTGTGTAAATTCAGTGGTCACAACTGCCCCGCACTATCAGTGAATCCAATTCTGTGAATCCAGTGTTATGGTGGAGCAGCTGTGGAGCACAATCAGACCCACAGTGCTGACCTGAGGTTATCTGATGGAACTGGGCACCACTCAGGGTTCAGCTCAGCAGCTGTGGAGCACAATCAGACCCGTAGTGCTGACCTGAGGTTATCTGATGGAACTGGGCATCGCTCGGGGTTCAGCTCAGCAGCTGTGGAGCACAATCAGACCCACAGTGCTGACCTGAGGTTATCTGACGGAACTGGGCACCGCTCGGGGTTCAGCTCAGCAGCTGTGGAGCACAATCTGACCCACAGTGCTGACCTGAGGTTATCTGATGGAACTGGGCACCACTCAGGGTTCAGCTCGGCAGCTGTGGAGCACAATCAGACCCGTAGTGCTGACCTGAGGTTATCTGATGGAACTGGGCACCGCTCAGGGTTCAGCTCAGCAGCTGTGGAGCACAATCAGACCCACAGTGCTGACCTGAGGTTATCTGACGGAACTGGGCACCACTCAGGGTTCAGCTCAGCAGCTGTGGAGCACAATCAGACCCGTAGTGCTGACCTGAGGTTATCTGATGGAACTGGGCACCGCTCGGGGTTCAGCTCAGCAGCTGTGGAGCACAATCTGACCCGTAGTGCTGACCTGAGGTTATCTGATGGAACTGGGCACCGCTCGGGGTTCAGCTCAGCAGCTGTGGAGCACAATCTGACCCACAGTGCTGACCTGAGGTTATCTGATGGAACTGGGCACCGCTCAGGGTTCAGCTCAGCAGCTGTGGAGCACAATCAGACCCACAGTGCTGACCTGAGGTTATCTGATGGAACTGGGCACCACTCAGGGTTCAGCTCGGCAGCTGTGGAGCACAATCAGACCCACAGTGCTGACCTGAGGTTATCTGATGGAACTGGGCACCACTCAGGGTTCAGCTCGGCAGCTGTGGAGCACAATCTGACCCACAGTGCTGACCTGAGGTTATCTGATGGAACTGGGCATCGCTCGGGGTTCAGCTCGGCCGCTCCCAGGGTCACAGAGCACACGCTGAGGACACACTGGAATGCAAGGGAGCTTAACTGCCGCTAAACTAATCCTCTTCACATAACACCATGCATGCACAAAACATCTGGATATTAGATTCTATTAGCTTTGCCTTACAGCAATTTAGCAAGAAACCATGACCTCTGAGTAAAAAGTAATAGTCGAGCAGTTCAGGTGATTCTGGAATGCCGGGGACTCATTATACTCCCTGTGAAACTCTGCTTCCATCACCTCGACAACCGCGCGAGGCCCTGGATCAAAACCTAAGCAGAAGCAGCACTCACCCCTCTGTATTCCCACTGCATGTGGCCAGTTCACCTCTGAGCACACCTGACTGAGCAGTCCCCGTCTCACAACATTACTGTCCTCGACGTGTGACACCAAACCCATGTGCAGGCACACAGTGAGGATATATGCCATGTGATACTTTACTCCTGGGCTGGTACCTTGTTGTCCAATGCTGTAATCTCCTGTTGGTTAGCTGTTGAGAGAAGAAAACTACTCATCTGTCCCTTTAGTGGGTCTTCAACTTCTACATCTATGTCATAACAAGCCGTCTTCTTCTGATCGTTGGGGTCAACACTACAGGGAGTATAACAAAAGATCATGAGAACTGCCAAAATGAACCAGAATAAATATCCATCCAGCCCAGAATACACTTTGATAAAGCATGTTGCAGATGCTGTGGAAAGAGTTTAAGCACGGGGTACCTTTATATATTTGTATATCCTAGTATAGCCTCTCATCTTCCACTGGCCAGCATTCAGAGAATTTTGAGCTGGTGGTTTTGTCAACTTTAATAGCTACTAACAGACACAGTGTTCATTAAATTGTCCAACATCTTCCGGAGACCCGTTATAACTCTCGTCTCCAAAGCAATGCCCAGCAGTAAATACCATTCTGGTGTGGTTTTTGCTTGACTGCATCTTTTTTGGCAAGTACAACTATACACTACCATTCTGGATGTGAGCACACAATGACATTTTATTTGGTTATCAGTTCCTTCTCTAATAATTCGTAGCACTGTTAATTGTTTTTTGCAGCTATGCAGCATTGTAACGATTCCCAGCTACTTCTCAGGAGGTAGCAGTGAACCTGGGCACCACCACTTGCTTTGCAAAGCTGCCTGCTTAATTCTTCAAAGAATACAGCCAGTCCTGCCTTCCTGTTACAGAAGCCATCGTGACTCTTCCCAATGTATCACAGGTCTATTAACTCCATTCTCTACTACAGTTAGTACTGACTGGCTTCCAATATCCAGGACTGGTCCTGGTACATTTTTGGCATCACATTAACTATTTACCACCCTCTGGTACCGAAGGAGATTTCAGTAATAGGTAACACATTGTAGAATCATTTAGGTCGTAAAAGACCCTTAAGGTCATTGAGTCCAACTGTAAATGTAACACTGCCAAGTCCACCGCTAAACCACATCCATAAGCACCATGTCTACACATGTTCTGAACCCCTCCAGCGCTGGTGACTCCAGCACTGCCCTGGGCAGCCTGTTCAATGCCCCACAGCCCTTGGGGGAAGAAATTGTTCCCAGATCCAACCTCAACCTCCCCTGGCGCAACTTGAGGCCGTTTCTTTGTGTCCCTGTCTCCCCTCAGCTCCTGTTCTCCAGCTGAACCCCCAGGTCCCTCAGCCGCTCCATCACACTTGTGCTCCAGCCCCTCACCAGCTCCGTTCCCTTCTCTCCACTCGCTCCAGCACCTCAAGGCCTTTCCTGGTGTAGGGGCCCAGAGCTGCCCCAGGATCGGCGGTTTGGCCTCCCCAGGTCCCAGCACAGGGACGGTCGCTGCCCTGGGCCTGCTGGCCATAGTGCTTAATAGAGTCTCTGCAGTCTCAAGCTAAGCCAAAATAAATCTGGAAGTCTGGCACTGAACTGAAAGTAACTAATTTTTAGGTTCATAAAATCACAGAATAATGTACAGTTGAAGGGATTTCAGTTCCTTTTTTTCCCCTCGAAGTGGACTCAAACTCTTGTTCGTTTCCCCTTAGGAAAGAAACCTGAAGCACTTTCTCAATGGTATTCTAATAGGGATAAAAATGCTAAGAAGCTTTCCATTCTCCTAGACAATTGGTGCCTCTCTGTTGAAATTAATTCAGAATTATACAGACCAGAGTAACACAGAGAGTGACCACACAACAAAGCCCAAGGTACTGACGTGGGAGTTACAAGAACTGGACCGCGGTCCCCGCTACTCTAGCTGCTCTGCATGTTGTGTTTGTGCCCCAGGTGCTGTGCGCACAGCGGCGCTGAGCTGACGACCCGCTTACCTGATGATGTGGTTTATCACGATGGGGTCTGGTGGCAGCAGCAGGTTAGTGAGTCTCTGAGGAATCTCAGAAAACTTTAGCCGTGGGCAGTCGAAGATCTGGAATACAAATCAACAGTTCAAAAGTCAAGTGATTTTGGAAGCCATTAATATAACCCTGGCTCCTTGCACAGAACAGAGTTTTGGTCCCCTCTGTCCCCGCAAACTGTGGCTGTAGCTACAGCCCGGGCGGGCTGACGGATGTTTCCCGGCTGCGGCTGCGCGGCTGCACGGCACAGGCCACGCCGGCGGGAACCGGGGCAGCTGGGCGCTCCTCGCTCACCAACAGCTCGCAGCAGCGCGGCACAAAGGAAACGCTCCTGATTATTAGTGTCATTCTTTTACCAGAGGAAATACAAAACCAGTTTGCTGCCTGTCCCCCCCAGGCACGTCTCCTGCATTATCTTGTGCTGACGAAAACCACAAAAAGACACTTTTGGATTTGAAGACCATTCGCTTTTTTGTTTGTTTTGCTTTGGGGCTTTTCTTTCTTTTTTTTTTTTTTTTTCTTTTTTTTTTCCCTTAAATAAAGGAAAAATAAGTCAGTATGGTTTTCTTATTTTGACCCAGAAAGTAAACAGCCTCTTGAAAGGACCCCACTGCTCTCCAACCAGCACCTCCTGGTTTCCTTCTCTTTCACCTTCTCTTTACTGCGGTTCAGAAGCTAAATACATATTGAATTTAGAAAAAGAATCTTTTGAAAAGGATCAGAATCGGTAGTTTTTGGGACTGTCTGTGAGTAATTGCGGTGCGTCGCCATCACCCTCCAACACTCCTCACTCCGGGAGTTTTCAGAGTATAATTCTTACAGCCCTTTTGTCCTACTGGGACTTTTAACGCTCTGAACAGATGAACTTTTCTCTAAAGATGTTCCAGTTAAACTAACTTTAAAAAAATGTGACCTACCTATATATTTGCCTAAGAACATGTCATTCTATGGAGGCAATTAATACACACATTGAGCCTTCCACTGGACAGAGAGGCGCTGCCTGCAGCACCGTGTGTGTGACATGAGGACACGCTGCCTGCAGCGCCGTGTGTGTGACATGAGGACACGCTGCCTGCAGCGCCGTGTGTGTGACATGAGGACACGCTGCCTGCAGCGCCGTGTCTGTGACATGAGGACACGCTGCCCTGCAGCGCCGTGTGTGTGACATGAGGACACGCTGCCTGCAGCGCCATGTGTGTGACATGAGGACACGCTGCCCTGCAGCGCCGTGTCTGTGACATGAGGACACGCTGCCTGCAGCGCCGTGTGTGTGACATGAGGACACGCTGCCCTGCAGCGCCGTGTGTGTGACATGAGGACACGCTGCCCTGCAGCGCCGTGTGTGTGACATGAGGACACGCTGCCTGCAGCGCCGTGTGTGTGACATGAGGACACGCTGCCTGCAGCGCCGTGTCTGTGACATGAGGACACGCTGCCCTGCAGCGCCGTGTCTGTGACATGAGGACACGCTGCCTGCAGCGCCGTGTGTGTGACATGAGGACACGCTGCCTGCAGCGCCGTGTGTGTGACATGAGGACACGCTGCCTGCAGCGCCGTGTCTGTGACATGAGGACACGCTGCCCTGCAGCGCCGTGTGTGTGACATGAGGACACGCTGCCTGCAGCGCCATGTGTGTGACATGAGGACACGCTGCCCTGCAGCGCCGTGTCTGTGACATGAGGACACGCTGCCTGCAGCGCCGTGTGTGTGACATGAGGACACGCTGCCCTGCAGCGCCGTGTGTGTGACATGAGGACACGCTGCCCTGCAGCGCCGTGTGTGTGACATGAGGACACGCTGCCCTGCAGCGCCGTGTGTGTGACATGAGGACACGCTGCCCTGCAGCGCCGTGTGTGTGACATGAGGACACGCTGCCCGCAGCGCCGTGTGTGTGACATGAGGACACGCTGCCTGCAGCGCCGTGTCTGTGACATGAGGACACGCTGCCCTGCAGCGCCATGTGTGTGACATGAGGACACGCTGCCCTGCAGCGCCGTGTCTGTGACATGAGGACACGCTGCCTGCAGCGCCGTGTCTGTGACATGAGGACACGCTGCCTGCAGCGCCGTGTCTGTGACATGAGGACACGCTGCCCTGCAGCGCCATGTGTGTGACATGAGGACACGCTGCCCTGCAGCGCCGTGTGTGTGACATGAGGACACGCTGCCCTGCAGCGCCGTGTGTGTGACATGAGGACACGCTGCCTGCAGCGCCCTGTCTGTGACATGAGGACACGCTGCCCTGCAGCGCCCTGTCTGTGACATGAGGACACGCTGCCCGCAGCGCCGTGTGTGTGACATGAGGACACGCTGCCCTGCAGCGCCCTGTCTGTGACATGAGGACACGCTGCCCTCAGCGCCGTGTGTGTGACATGAGGACACGCTGCCCGCAGCGCCGTGTGTGTGACATGAGGACACGCTGCCCGCAGCGCCATGTGTGTGACATGAGGACACGCTGCCTGCAGCGCCGTGTCTGTGACATGAGGACACGCTGCCCGCAGCGCCGTGTGTGTGACATGAGGACACGCTGCCCGCAGCGCCGTGTGTGTGACATGAGGACACGCTGCCCGCAGCGCCGTGTCTGTGACATGAGGACACGCTGCCTGCAGCGCCATGTGTGTGACATGAGGACACGCTGCCTGCAGCGCCGTGTGTGTGACATGAGGACACGCTGCCTGCAGCGCCATGTGTGTGACATGAGGACACGCTGCCTGCAGCGCCGTGTGTGTGACATGAGGACACGCTGCCTGCAGCGCCGTGTGTGTGACATGAGGACACGCTGCCCTGCAGCGCCGTGTCTGTGACATGAGGACACGCTGCCTGCAGCGCCGTGTGTGTGACATGAGGACACGCTGCCCGGCAGCACCAGACGAAGGGTGCAGGCGGCGCTGAGAGAACGCGCTGCTGGGCTGTGCAATGGCACGTGGAGTCAGGCTGTCCGACCAGGGCGCTGCGCTTCCTCTGACAGAGTGCCACCTGAAATCTGGCGCTTTCTGGAGAGCGGGAATTTGGTAGCAGAAGTACCTGGAAGCCAGTCCTGGCTTTTGAAATACCTTTGGACCTTCTTCCTTGCTTTTGGTTGTAACACAGTGGATTTCAAATCTCCCAGCTGATGTAAACAGATTTTCTAAAGAGAAAAGGATCCTTCTCCATCAGTTCTAAAATCTGCCTCGTTTGCTGGACTTACTTGCACCCAGGAATTCAGTCAGTCAGTTTCTAAAGAGCCAGGAAGTAACCAAATCTACTGAGTCTGCAGCTCACTATTTCAGTTCTGAATTCCGACACTTGGCAGAGGTGTCTGTGGAATTCCCACTCAGCTCTGCACACCGAGCTCCATCCAGCCCGTCAGCTCAGCACTCACCTCAAACTACTCATGTGGGTGCCCAAGAGCTTCAGGAAGGGAAAAGGGAGCAAGGACACACAGAACAGTGAGAGAAGGGGGGGACCAGGAACTAAGGCTGGATGGAATTTCCGCAAAGCTTCTCACGCTCCTCCTTGGCTCCGGTTCATGGTCTGCGTTACACAGCCCGTACGCTGCAGGGGTTCTGTGTGTGAGGTAACGCACACGCTGCAGCGTGTCACTGGCTGTAACCGGGGCACGCCAGCGCGGGATTTGGAAAGCTGGCACGCCACGTGAGAAGACGGACATCCTTGCCCTGTCCCCGCCCGGGGAACGCTGGGGACCCTGCTGTGCTGCGCGCTGCTCCGCTCGGCGCTCTGCGCTCTCCAGCTACGACTTCTCCTTTCCCAGGGCTTACACACCCAAAATGACAGCCTACAGAAATACCGTCACACTGGAAGGCATTCCTCACCCAATTCATTTACCCTCCGTATCTCAATCCTAGAGTTCTAGGGTGAAAAACGGAAAACTCATCACAAAATGTTTAACTGGATTGAACGGGATTCATTGTCCTGAGTACCAACACCAGCTGTGAAAGCCAGATCAGCTGCTCAGGACAATTCTGCCGGAAACACCCAAACACTCAGACCAATCCCCTTTATGGTTTAAACCTGTTCAAGCACTGCGTTCTTATGGAACCCCTCCAGACTGACCAGCTCCTGCAGGGAGCGGGGTTCGGTCTCCTGGAACAGGAACCTGCTCCTCTCAGCCCACTGCAATTACTTTGCATTTCTAACTGCACAATAGCTTTTTTCACTGGTTCGTCACTTTTGGAACCCACATACACTTTGAGCATTTGTCATGTCCTGTCACAGAGCTCTGAAGTTTAACTGTGCTCACTGCCTTCCATTTGTTTTTGATTTGCTACCTGCCAGTTTCAGTTGATGGCCTCTAACTATTTAGCAAAATAAATGATAATCACTCCAGTTCATCTTTTCCGTCCTGCAATGATTTCTCAGATCTCTCTCACATCCCCTTTCCATCTGGTCTCCGGGCTGGCACAAGGAAAACCGGCTAAAGATGAACAGCGAATGGAAACCAAATCACCTCAGAAACACAGCAAACAGCTCTCTAATTCTGCCAGAAACTCTCATGTAGTTTTAAGATTGAATTTTCACTCTATATGAAAAAGACTTCATGCTGTAATTCTTAAAAAAAACCCAAACAATTACATGCCCATGACTACATAATACATATCACTGCCCATGAATCTCAATTATTCTATATTTTCAAACGTGGAAAAACCCAGTGCTGCCTTTATTTCAAGCACTGGTCACTTCAAACAATGGAAGGGCAAATTAATAACAGAAAATCAAAGTTTAAGAAGAAAACGGGAACTCAACCTTCATTGCAACATTTCCTTCCAATGCTCATAAAGCACTGTTCATGTATTGTAACTGCCAGTACCTTCCCCAAACAGGGTTATGTCACAAACTACCTCCAGGTACTGCCAAAATAAATTCGGTAAGCCCGAAGCTACAGAAAACCAAAGCAAATTAGGATAGTGATAGCTCAGATCACATTGCCTTTACAAAATAAATAGAATAGTATTTACGGAAAAGGTGGAGATGCCTTTAAGTGGCATTCTTGTTTAACTCTAGAGGTCACTGTGGAAAACCTTTAGTCTTAACGTGCTACTTTCAAAACATCATGGGGATTGTTGAGGGTATTTTACAACATGAAGCAGACTTAGGGAAAAACAGCTTTTCTCATTCTATCTCCCATGTCTTCTGCCCTTCATGAACAGGGAAAGAGAAGGGAAGAGAACAGGTCTACATATGCCTTGGCAATCAGAATCAGCAGATTATTCTATGTTTCTTAGTAGAGAATGATACATTGGGTAAAAAAACAGTAAATCAATACAGTGAAACAATTAAACAAAGTCGTCCATCCTGGACAGGCCACAACTCATGTGGCACTGAACCACTGGATGTGGTCTCTGACACCAGTACATACGAAGGCTGCTCAGTACATTAGTGGTAGTGACTGTTGAAAGCCATTCAGTACTGCAGATATTGAAAGTCAGTAACTTTCACTCATCCAAGATTCGCGAACGTATATTACAATTTGCCTCCGAAGAGCTACTGCGTCCAAAAGGGAGTTACCTGCTGGAAGTACTTGTCGCAGTTGATGTATTCCTTGTCGTGGGAGTCCTGCAGCTTGTTTGTTTTTATGTACTGCCAGAGCGCCTGGATGATGGCGGATCGGGTCTGGGTGTGTATCCCCAGCAGCCGGGCTAATCGCGGGTCCAGTTTAAACTGCGGAGGCTGCAACAGAAAGAGGAGGAGATGGAGACGGCAACAGAGAGAACAGCAGACACACAGGTGCGACGTTTCCGCTCTGGTTCTCGGGGACTGTGCTCCTCGGAAGCGGCTCCCTGCTCGCTGGCAGAGACGGCAAATCACAGGTTGCTCAGCTGTGTAACGCTGCCGGTCTCTGCACCAACCATGCCTGGGTCTGAAGAGGAAGAGGGACACTCCCCGTGTGCTGCCCACAGCCCGTCTGCTCACACGCTTTAGATAACAACGACGCGCATGCAGACTCGGGAAAGCATTTTGCTTTTCAACACGGATGTACCGTTCGACTTTAGCAGTGTGAGGAGGAAAAGGATGGTCTGAGCTACTCGAGGTTGACCACAGGCAGTGGTAATGAGGTCAGGATGAGGCCTCTGCTGTCGCTAACAACTGCTCAGCTGCCTCACATCAGAAAAGTACCTTAGATCTGGTTTTCAGGCACGTTCCCACCATCCTGCTGCCTTCCAGAAAATTTACCCAACCACAACTGATCAATGGAATATATCTATTGTCCTGACCTTTGTGATACAACTCTTCAACTACCCTGTTCTGCATCTCTAGTAATACACATTCCTTAGATACCTCGGAATTTGGTGCCTCCTCAAGTGTGCACCCATAATCGAGTTTAATATTTGCCACAGCATTAGGCAAGGCTTACTCTGTTGGGTGCTACATCAGCCAAAGCCAGCTTTATAACAAGACTTAAGGATAACAGAACATCTGTTTTAAAGCATGAATTTATAACAATGGTGAGCACAACAAACATCATTATATTGTCTTAGCAATAAGAATTCTCACTGGTTATATCAGCATTTCAGTAAGCTCATACGCTCCCTAAAATAATACAATTTTCTCTCTGCTAACATAAAATGGAGTATGTTTATCCTGGACAGACGCTATTTGCATGGAGAAGGACTTGGGGTGCAGGGGTGACAGATGGGACAAGAGCCACCAGGCGTGCTGCAGCCCAGAAACCACCCGAGTCCTGGGTGGTGTCACCAGCAGGTTTGGGGGATCCTGCCCCTCTGCCCCGCTCTGTGAGACCCCCCTGCAGTGCTGCTCCAGCGCTGGGTCCCTGACAGGACACACATGGAGCTGCTGGAGAGGGGCCAGAGGAGCCCCAGGAATGACCCGAGGCTGGAACAGCTCTGCTGGGGACAGGTGAGAGAGCTGGGGGGTTCAGCTGGAGAAGAGAAGCTCCGGGAGACCTGAGTGCGGCCTTTCTGTGCTTAAAAGGGGCCCATGAGAAAGATGGGGACAGACTTTTGAGCAGGGCCTGTTGTGACAGGACAAGGGTGATGGTTTAAACTGAAGGAGGGAGATTCAGGCTGGACATGAGGAAGGAATTGTTGCCCTGAGGGTGGTGAGAGCCTGGCCCAGGTACCCAGAGAGGTGGTGGATGAACCATCCCTGAGACACCCCAGGCCAGGCTGGACGGGGCTCTGAGCACCCTGAGCTGGTGACGATGTCCCTGTCATGGCAGGGGGGCACTGGGGGGCTGGGAAGGTCCTTCAACACAAACCAGCTGTGACTCTGTGATTGGGGTTTTTCTGTTTCCTGTGACTGGAATGAGAGAACTGATGTGGCAGGAACTTTTGTTAGCTTTCAAATGGATCAGTTCCCTGACCTGTTTGTGCTCAATCCAGAAATACAACAGAACTAACAGTGACAAAAGAGAGAAGCACGAATGCCTAACAAGGCCTAAGTGTAACAGCAAGTCTAACCCTTGCAGGGCAATGTTCTCTTATGCCAGATTAGGATGACAAGGTGACTAAACAAACGAGGAAAGCTGTGTAGTTTGCTCTCAGAGGCTGCCACAGCTGCACAGGTAGTGCAGGTACCACTAGCAAGAGCCACTCCTTTGAATTTCTGTATGAAACCACACACGTAACTCACGTGCATCTTATCTGACTATTCTCTAAGAAGCCAGTAGTGGAAATGTATATTCTTTCTGCAGGTGGGTAGTGAAAATACTAATTATCATAGTGCCAAGAACAATATTCTGCTGGACTGTGATAGAAACTCACTTGATGCGCCCCTTCACGTTTCAAAAAATCTGTCAGTTTGGTATCACTCTGACCTCAATGGATGATGTGACATTCTGAGTCCAAGTACACTGGTTTCTGAGGTATGTGACAGGATGAACTCGTTCTGCTGCACTGTGTCCCAACAGCTGTGTTTTCCACGCCAGACGCAGAGCACTGACCTGGTAGTCCAACATGAGGAGCAATGTGCACCGCACGCTGACATCGCCAGGTCTTTTCACCTGGAAGCCGTCGGTCTCCTGGGTTGTGGGAGTTCTGTGCCACTGCCAGAGGCAAAACCGGGTATGGTGGTCAGCCACTTTCTGACTGACGCCCGTCGCGGTGCACCTCGAACAGTACACCGCGCAGGAACAAGACAAGTACAAGCCTCATGAAGATTTTGCAATTAAACAAAACAAAACAAAACAAAACACAACCCCCCAGCCCCAGTAATTTCTTGCTCTGCCCTTACAACTCAGCTTTCAACCTGTTCTGCTGTTGGCATGCTTTAATGATCTGGAAAAATGCACACATTTTTTCATTTCATGCACTCTGTTCTAAGATGTGCAGCACACCACTACTATATTTATGCTTTTAGACTATACAGGTTTTGTCAGTAAACTTTCTTAAAAAGAACTGAATTTTGGAAACACTGAAAATAGCTTAAATGAGCAAATGAACGCAAGGTATCCTGAAGCAGGCAGGCAGCGGGCGCAGAGCTGTCTGCCAACGCCTCCTTACCTCCACGAGGTGGTTGTCAGGTCCATAAAGATCTTTGTCCAGTTCAATAACCAAACTCTTAAAAAAAGACGAAAACTTCCGTTTCTGCTTGCTGAGCTGTACGATCGGGAGAACAGAAATCATTAGGCCTGCACACGTCAGCTTGTGTTCTCCGCTTCCTCCTCAGCCTCGCGCTTTCTCTGTCGTTAGTTCCCATACGGATCACAAACGTGATCAATTACTTGAGCTCCCCCTCTGACAAACGTCTCTTCCCCCAGCAGGTGGGTTTGACGATGTGATCTCTGAGGGTCCCTTCAAGCCCAGACCATTCTGTGGTTCTAAGGCCGCTGTATACCTTCTATTTTAACAGCTTGGGTTTTTGATGAATGCCGATTTCTGTTTGATTTATCAGATGACAGCAAATTTCTCAGATTAATCACACACTAAGTGAAAGTGTTTCCTTTTACATTCTGCCTTTCCATTTAATTATCCATATCCACTGATTATTACACAGCTCATACTGTCAATTAAACACTGGGAGCTCTATAATCGTATAATCTGACTTTCCGTAGAATGCAGTACAGAGGATTTCAATGTCTTTTTGTTAAACAGAACATCTTTTAGAAATCACAGAATCACAGAATGGTCTGGGTTGGAAGGGACCTTCAACGACCACCCCGTCCCAAGCCCTGCCCAGGGCAGGGTCAGCTTCCACCAGACCGTGCTGCCCAGAGCCCGGCCGGCCCGGCCTCGGGCGCTGCAGGGGCGGCACCCGCAGCTTCCCCGGCAGCCGCTCCAGCGCCTCACCGCCCTCGCAGTGGAGCACTTCTTCCTTTACCTAGCCTAAGCCCTCTTCCAGTTTAAAGGCATTACCCCTTTTCCCATCACTACATGCCCTTGTAAAAGTCTCTCTCCATCTTTCTCGTACGCCCCTTTAGGTACTGGAGGCTGCAATGGGGTCTCCCTGGAGCCTCCTCTTCCCCAGGCTGGACACCCCGGCTCTCTCAGCCCGTCTTCGGTTTAGAATTTGCCAATACTTGAGACACTATTTTGTTCCAACAAAGAATCTTTCTTTCTTAAAATATAGGCTCTAATTTCTAAAACGAATTTGTCTAACATCAGTGTCCAGACATCACACTTTGTCACCCTTCAGCAAGATGAGGATTCTGATTCATGTAGTTATCTCCAGACAGACATGCCTTGAAAGCTCTGCCCACTCCAGACACCCATGTTCTCCATCTGTTTATCGCACTTAGCTGGTGAAGCCTATTCAAATAGGTGACACCTTTATTGAGAAAGTCCAGCCTTCCCTGAGGAAAGTTAAATCCGTCACTGAGGTTTCTGAGGACTTCAGAGTAATGACATTTTTCTTCCACCCTTGCTCTGACCATCCATTCATCCTCTTGCCCTCCCTATGAATAAAAACTCACACCTGTATCGATGATCTGGATGAGGGGACCGAGTGCCCCCAGTGAGTTTGCAGACAACACCCAGCAGGGTGGCGCGTTGACGTGCTGGAGGGCGGGAAGGCCGTACAGAGAGATCTGCCCGGCTGGATCGATGGCCCAGGCCAATCGTCTGAGGGTCACCAAGGCCAAGGGCCGGGTCCTGCACGTGGGTCACAACAACCCCATGAACGCTGCAGCTGGGGAACATCGGCTGGAAAAGGACCTGGGGTGTTGGTGACAGCGGCTGAACATGAGCCAGCGGGTGCCCAGGTGGCCAAGAGGCCACAGCGTCCTGGCTGGTACCAGCACCGGTGTGGCCAGCGGGACCAGGGCTGTGACCGTCCCTGTGCTGGGACCTGGGGAGGCCAAACCGCGAACTCTGGGGGCAGCTCTGGGCCCCTACACCAGGAAAGGCCTTGAGGTGCTGGAGCGAGTGAAGAGAAGGGAACGGAGCTGGTGAGGGGCTGGAGCACAAGTGTGATGGAGCAGCTGAGGGACCTGGGGGTTCAGCTGGAGAACAGGAGCTGAGGGGAGACAGGGACACAAAGAAACGGCCTCAAGTTGCACCAGGGGAGGTTGAGGTTGGATCTGGGAACAATTTCTTCCCCCAAGGGCTGTGGGGCATTGAACAGGCTGCCCAGGGCAGTGCTGGAGTCACCAGCCCTGGAGGGGTTCAGAACATGTGTAGACATGGTGCTTTTGGATGTGGTTTAGCGGTGGACTTGGCAGTGTTACATTTACAGTTGGACTCAATGACCTTAAGGGTCTTTTCCAACGTAAATGACTCCATGATTCTATGAGCTACTCGCTTCTCCTTGTTATCCTACTCCACACAAGATGCAACGCCTGCTGTAGACCTGGCTTATCACACCTCCCGTGACCTGAACCTGGCCATATCTTTTAAGGGAATCATCTCAGGCCTGTTCTCTCCACCTCTCCAGCCTGCCCTGTCCTCATGTCTGTGCCCCACTTCCTGCTGTCCTTCCTGCCCCTCCACGACATGCCCATCGTGGCCTCGTCCGCCACTCTGGCTGGACACGGCACCTTCCCAGCAGCACCAAGCCAACGCTGCCGTTCAGGACGTCTTGACTGAGCTGACGTCCCCAGTCAAGCCCACCACCCCCAGGACAACCCCTAGTCCTCGCCAGCCCCAGTGAAGCCCAGGTAAGTCATACGTCATCCAAAAGCTTCCCCTCCACTCGCAGCTCCCAGGAAGCAATGCTGCCATCAGAGTCGTCAGCATCGGACTTGGCGGGATTAAACGTGTTGGAGATGTAAAGTCTCAGTTTCCGCTTTTGCTGTCACACAAATAAAGAAAAGAAAAGAAAAGAAAAGAACAGATCCAGTTTAAGTCCAAGACCCAAGGAAGCCACGGGCAAGGTGACAGTTGCGCATTTATTAGAGAATCTGCATGTTTAGTACAGTTGTACCAGCTTATACTAGAATTTACGATTTGGTTATGTATAAGAAAATACACTGAAGACCTGAATCTGAAATTTCCTTTCGAAACTACCGGCTGTACAAACGTGCCAAGGTCCGCTCCGAGCGAGGAAAGGCAGGAGGCGGCAGGGCCAGGTCACGAGACCAAATATCCTGTACTTCTGGATTAGCTGTTTGAGAAACCGCTGTGAGGAAAGCACGATGTGATGCCCTTCCTGAGCAGATCCCGGCCAGACTGCTAAGACTCAGCTGCAAACCTCCTGCTACAGGAACGTCTTTCATAGCTGCATCAGTTCAGATTTGTGAGTGTCGGTCACAAGTACCACTAATTACACACCAGGCACATCTCTGCCCGTCTTCAGCATCACACAGAGCCTCGTAACAGTGCTCCTGCACACACCCGAATATCTGCTCTGGAGGACTTGTGAGGGAATTCCCATTTCTAAATTCACAACTCTTCAAATTAACTTGCACATTATATGCACTGTTGCTAAATTTTATCCCCACCTAGATGATTTGAAAACCTGTATCCATATACATCAGCAGCTTTTCTTCTTTCCTCGTGGATACTCTCCTGATATGTCAGGTTTGTATCACCAACTCCATTCCCAAAGACACCTTCTCCACTCTGCCCTGGAAACTCCTCTTCTCCTCCTATCTCCCCATACCACAAAGGAACCGACTCTGTTTCCCCGAGGTCTGACATTTCGTCACTAAGATCACCCTCTGCAGTAACATCCTTACTCACATCTGAGTATTTCAGCTGCCCTCCTCTGTGCTGGCTTTCAGGCTCCAGCCTCCCGGACAGTCCTCCTAGACCGCAGCAGGTGAGGACGCCTGACGGCGCCGAACGCACAACACCCTCCCAGACACCGCGTTCTCCGCTGTAACCCCCCGCTGTTTCTCCCAGCCGCGCGCAAGCCGGACGCGGCTCCCCGCGGCGCCCCCGGCGTGCGCCCCGCGCGCCCGCTGCTCCGGCACAGCCCGCGCGCCGCTGCTTTGTTTCTCCCGCATCCCTCCCTCCCATTTAAACAGTTTTCTTCTACACAACAAATTTTCTTCCTCAAATTTAATCCGTTCTTCACTGTAACGCCTATAAATCAGTCACTTCTTCCCTCACTGTCATTACAAAGGAACTTAGAATAATTATGAATAAAACTCCCTAAATAATGGCTCCCTCTGCAGTTATCTTTTGCCCTGCCTTCTACACAGCTCGATCTTAGATAAAAAACCATTTATCCCTTGCCTCGAACACGTCACAAACAGCACTGACAACCTGTAAGTACAGTGGAGCGCTCGGCCCTCGGTCCCTGCTGAGTGAAGACGTTCTGTCCAACAGGCAACACGTGGAGCCTGCACCCCGCGCCTGTCTGCGCGTTTTGGCCATAAAGGTACCGCAGATTTGCTACACTAGTTAGTCAATGATTATCTTCCCAATGTAACCACAGAGAGATCCTTGCTTCTGACTTACAAGAAATAGCCAGGAACTCCGTCAAACAGACCAACTGCACAGCAAGAGGACCCAACACCAAATGGGCTTTGAATCTAATAAAAATCTGTGTTAGAATATAAAGCAGAATAAGGGAACATAACGAAGAAAAAGTCACATTTTCTGGGTAAAATGGAGTAAATAAATCTAAACCAACAGCAGTCTAAAAAAACTGTGAGCAGGGCATTTGCCCGTGAACACAGCTGGAGCAGCCCAACGTGTCCCCTGGGCATCACCGCACAGACCCAGAGCCACTCCAGCCCGCACAACTGCCATCGGAAGCTGTTCCGACACGTCCACCTCCCGTCTGTTCCCTTACGGGCCGCTGCTCCACGCTTCCCTTCTTTCTGCCCTTCCCAGACCTCCCTCCACCGCCTCCTCCTTACACGCGGTTCGTGTTCCAGCGCCATCGCTCCCGGTAAAAGGCACCGGGGAGCAGCTCTGCCCAGGGCACGCTGGCTAAGTGCAATGCCGAGCCAGACGATGGCACTCGAGCTTGCCCAGCGCACGCTTATCGCCCACACTGGTAACACACTCTTTGAGCGGTGTTAACGAAAATACATTCAGACAACTCCAGCAAAACATCAGAACCGCAGCTCCACAAACGAACATTCTCCTTGGACCAGAAGGCTCCTTCTCCTCTACCGTGACCTTCCTCCTGCCGGCTGTGGGACGCTGCCATCCCACCCGACCGAGAGACCCAAGAGCAGAGTCTGAATCCTCCTGCAGGGATCTACTCCAGCACCCACAGCTGTACTGCTGTCATAAGGATGTCCAGTCTTGAAGAAGTCAGCCCAGAGGTGACGCAGAGAGTCAAAACTGAGCTCAGGGAAGGACAAAACCAAAATGGCACCGGCTGGGGTTTTACAGCCACCACACAGACCACGAAGTGTCCTTGTGTGAAGACACTCACCCAACCACTGCACTCAGTTCACATATGAGCACCCCTGGGCTCCACGATAACGTCGGGTTCATTTGCAGAAGGCTCTGAGAGCAAGATCTTCCTCCTTCTCCAGCTGAGCGGCTCCACCTCATCCCAGCGGCACCGGCACAACAGCAGCCGCGTGCAGCTCGGGCACCTTGCATCTTAAATACAGCAGTGGACACGAAGCCATTGTCCTTCAATAAATCTGCACATTTCTTAGCAACGCACATTATAGCACAGATCTAAAACCTATTCTCTCTGTATGGTAGCTTCTCAGAGAACAGGAGAGCAACCAACCAAACCTGTGCACTTGTGTTTTACTGGTAGGATTCTCAGTAACTTGAGGAAAAACTAAAGAGGAAACTGACAGCTCCAGGGCAAGAAGAAAGCAGCACACTCCATCTCTTCAGACACACCGGGACTTGCCACCCACAAAGACAAAGCTCAACACAGGAACTGCACAGAGGCCCAATCAATGCTGTAAATCAAACAACCTCCTGTCCAAAAGATCAATAAACGCTTCATCTGCTTGTTCTCTATGTGTAAGATACAGATCTTCAACAAGCATCTTTGACTTGTCTTCAGCAAAACGAACTTGAAATAGCAGTCATATTAAAAAGAAAGGCCTTCCCCTAAAAGCACTGTATTTCACTTACAACTTCTCCTTGAGGAAAAGAAAAGGAAGACAGAAGCGCGTGTGACAGAAGACGGGTCACGTCAGCGGTGACAGCAGCGCCGGGGCGGGAGCGCCCGTGTGGCTGCAGACGGGTCTGAACAGCAGCTGCAGGAGCGCTGGGCAGCACAACTGCAGCTCCTGTTCTTCAGTGTCACCTTCACACACAGCAGTACAGCCCCGAGTGGCAGTAAGTGGCTGGAATGCTGGAAATGCATCAAGTCCTTCAGAAAACTGCCTCTGGTTTAGAGTGTCATATTTTTTTTCAGTTTCTATTAGCATTAGATCCCTAAAAAGTCAAATCAGAAACGGAGCATCCGAAGAGACCGATCTGTGTGACACCCTCAGGACAACGTCCACAAACCTGAAGCTCAGGTGTCCCCCGGGGGACGCTCGGGCAGGACACGAAACCCCAGGAGCCGTGGCGGGGAGCGGCGCTCGGGGCTCCAGCCAAAGTCACCGAGCTGTGAGCAGACGGGCGGCGCGGCCGGGCCGGGAAACGAGGCTGCCGGTCGCGCAGGGCACCGCGCCAACGGCTCTGTGCGCAGCCGAAGGACGACTTGCTGCGTCACCCAACGCTGCACAAAAGCCTCGTGCACGAAATCTGTGTTTCTGTCTTTGCATACACAGCAACTGTCTCACGGTCCCGCAAAAACCTTTTAGGAAGCAAAAAGAACAGTGGGAGATAAAGCAGCATGGAGACTAGAAATCTGGAGACAAAAAGAACAATGACCCGCAGTAACAAGTATTCAAGTCTGACCATTGCAAGAGAATCAAACGAAACAGAGTGTCCATATCAGGACTGGAATACAGAGGTGTCGCTCAGCAGCCACCAACATGTCAAAATCTGTAGATTAAACTAAATTAGTTGGATAACTCACGACAACAGAAGATGGACAAGAACTTAAAATGGTCAAACCGAAGCAGGAAAATCAGTGACTTGGTAGAAGATGCAATTATCATGAAGACTGAAAAGAACTACCTGATATTTGCTGAGTTCAAATTTGCACCAACACATGAAAAACACCTGTAGACAGCTCTATAAAAGCTTCAACAATAAAGAAAAAACCCTAAAAAATGTAGAACAGATGTTACAGAGGAATGAACTGGAGAACAGTGGCACAACAGTCTGTGCATCAGCTGCAGCGGCTCCGGGCAGCCAGGAGGCGCGCACGGGCGGCGCCGAGGACGGCGAGGGGCGCTGGGCACCTCCCGCCCTGCAGTGACCAGCGGGACTGAGACGTTACCGGTGAAAACAGAACATCATAAAACCTGAAAGGCACATCTAAATATGGGCTGATCTGAAGAAGATCAGGTGTTTGCCTCTTCCTTATCCCACAATGCAAAAAAGGAAACCACATAGAATTATGTCACAAGACCATAAATTCAAACCTGATCGGTGGCAGCACAATGAACCGCAGTTTACCAGAGAACTGACTGTCACAGAACTCAGATTTAAAACCTGCAGTTTTTAAGCCAGAAGAGACTTTATTTTCCAGACCGATCTCCCGTGCAACACGTGCTCTAATCATTCATCAACAGCTCTTCTTAAAGGACATCCAGTGTTGGCTTAAAGACCCGGCAACAAAAGATCTATTACATTTCTGACATCCTGCTCTAGTGGTCATAAATATGCACATTAATCAGTTTCAACTGATATATTTTTGAACTACCAGCTGTTGGACCAAAGCCAAAAGCTCTTTAAAAACAAGTAAAACAAAACCAGACAAACAAATGGAGAAGGGACTGGAGCAGCTGTATTAGGCACAGATCCCACAAATATCCAGTCAAATGAATTGTCCATTTTAAAACCTCTCTGCGTCTGAATACACACTGAACTCTGATTATTGGAATTTGGGTGGAACTGTTCCCTACAGCTGGAAGGGCTTCTGGCACCTTCCTATGAAATATTCAGCATGGGAACACACCACGCAGAGGGGCTGTGGAGCGTCCACCGTGGGGACGTTCAAAGGCCGTCTGAGCGCGGCCCTGCGTGAGCAGCGCCAGCCGGCCCTTCCTGAGCACGCTGGTGCCGTGGGTGAGACGCGGGCGCGGGGCACAGCGAGTGACCGTCCGGGCACCGAGCCAGCCAGGAACGTAGGGACGTGCTGGGCCGGGCCCATGGGACACCCGGTCCTCTCAACAACGCAATCACACGAGGAGAACCCCAGACCGGTCCAGACAGGACAGCCTGGGGACTCCTGGGGGTTCAGGTGTCCAAAAGGAGGTGGACCCACCCAAAGCCCACTGATTCTGAGGGACCCTCAGAGACTGGGTGACTGAAGATCCACTTATGTGTTAAGGCCAAGACCAGTAAGACAACCACAAGTCATGACCAACTCTCCCAATGTACAAGTGTTTCCTAATCGGGAGATATATCTGTTGCCAGGCTCTCTCTTCACACTAGACAAACTGTAAGCTATTTAGCGCTTTTTTATTTAAATTCTGTAAACGTTATGGTTGATGATTAAAGATAAGCAAATTCCTAATAATACTCACTCAATAAATTGTTTTGTTTAAATTGAATTGCCATAAATTCTGGTTTGTTTTCAACACATTTCTACTTCAAATGGCTGGTGCAGACATTCCACCTGAAGAGCTGTAACACACCTTATCAAACGCGCCGTGGTGCTCGATGGGTCTCACCAGCGGGCCTGGGGTCACTGAACAGCGAGTCCAGCTCGCAGGGCTGTATCCTGCAATGCTTTTCAGAACCCCTGAAATACGATTTCAAAGATGAAATCTTTCTTTCCTCTCCTGGATTTGGAAGAATTTTGCTTCTCTGGCAATTCAAACCTCTTTCTAATTTCAAGCCTAATATTTGTACAGTCATCCTTTCCCCATTTGTTCTTGTGCCAACATCGTCCTCCAGCTTAAATGCTGATCCTTTTCCTCCCCTCTATCAAAAACGCAGCCACTCCCGGTCTCTCCCGGGTTTTTTTTGGTGTTCAGACAGAAAAGCCAAGTGACATTGAACCTTCCTTTTGCTGGGTTGGTCCAGCAGCTCTTTTTCTGCACGATCATTATAGTTTGAACTGTTCATTTTGAGCATCAATGACACCATATTCCGGCTTTAACAATCCTATGAGATACCACCAGGGTCTGCTGCAGCAGCATGAGCTTTTCTGTTGCTACAAGGAATTCTAGTTACTGACCTATCCGAAGATCATTTATCTCAGTTGCATAATATTGTTATTATACAAAAATAACAAATCCCACCTTTAATGATGTTTCCAATCAATTTACAACCATTTTACAGCAGAAATTCCTCCAGCTAATCCCAGCCAGCACCGAGACCAACGTGACAACCACAGAGAAGGAAGCGCGCTGTCCTGGTGCCGCAGAGCGATCTGCACCAGCTGAAACGGGACAGAGCTGCCACTGCTCTCCGTCACCTGGAATGTGCTTCAGTAATCCCCACCTCCTTCTCCATAACATCCTGTGAGGAATGATAAATGATAGCTATGGCATTTGTTGACTGGAGTGAGCGCAGGTTTGATTCCAGGAGCTCAACAACAGTAGAGTTCAGAGCATGACAGAAAAATCTCAGTACATGGAAACGATGAGTCTCGTACAGCGACAGAACCGCGGAGCTCAGGTGTGCCAGGCACCCTGAGAAACAACCCAGTCCTGCCTGGGAGGGCAGAGGACCCGGCAGGAACCCAGGGATCAGAAACAATGGACATTCCGTTCTGCCAACAATCCCATAGCAACTGCTCGGTCAACTTAAAACCTGAAAGTGGGGAAGGAACCTCAGTTTACAAAACCAGGAGAGAGATGTGACTGTATTCAGATGCTACTACTCTCTTCCAACCTAAAAATGGAGAACCCGTGAGTATACAGTTTAGTTTGAAAAACTGCAGCTACGCAGAGTTCCGGTGAACTCAGTGTCCCACCCCAGTTCCCCGTGAAACGTGACCGTCCTGGTGACAGTCCCTGGCCTGGGCGAGGCCGGGCTGCTCCCCGCGGTGACGGGGCCGGAGCGGGAGCCCTGCCTGTGGGACGGGTCACCAGACGCTCTCCTTCCAGCCACGTGAGCCACCGTGTGAGCCTCGGATGAAAATCGCCTTAGGCTTAATATTATGCCTTCGTCCACAACTGACTAGTTATCTCAGGCTTAGACAACAGAGAGAAATAGGCACTTTTTAGGGCATGATTTATCTGTATTCTTTCAAGTATCTCCTTCTGTATGAGAAGAACTGTGCATTAAACTCCATTGCCTACACTGACCAAACCTCTCGACTATAAAGGGAGCCCAGGGTCACTGGCTTACCTATAAATAAATACAATGTAGGTGTCTATACTTAGCCAAATAAATCCCACTCCCAAAGTTCACCATAGCCCTAGCAGTGCAGAGTTTCAGTGATGCATTCTTCCTTAATGACATCTGCTCGTCTGGAGCTGAGCCACACGGCTCCTGTTTCCTCCAGGCTCTGTGTGTACCTCCAGCCACAGGTGGTCACACAGCCCCGTCCGCCTCACGGCCCCTCGATCCCGGTCACACAGCCCCGTCCGCCTCACGGCCCCTCGAGGCTCCTGCGGGGATCCCGGTCACACAGCCCCGTCCACCTCACGGCACCTCGAGGCTCCTGCAGGGATCCTGGTCACACCGCCCCGTCCGCCTCACAGCCCCTCGAGGCTCCTGCAGGGATCCCGGTCACACCGCCCCGTCCGCCTCACAGCCCCTCGAGGCTCCTGCAGGGATCCCGGTCACACAGCCCCGTCCGCCTCACGGCCCCTCGAGGCTCCTGCGGGGATCCCGGTCACACAGCCCCGTCCACCTCACAGCCCCTCGAGGCTCCTGCAGGGATCCCAGTCACACAGCCCCGTCCACCTCACAGCCCCTCGAGGCTCCTGCAGGGATCCCGGTCACACAGCCCCGTCCGCCTCACGGCCCCTCGAGGCTCCTGCGCGGATCCCGGTCACACAGCCCCGTCCGCCTCACGGCCCCTCGATCCCGGTCACACCGCCCCGTCCACCTCACAGCCCCTCGAGGCTCCTGCGGGGATCCCGGTCACACAGCCCCGTCCGCCTCACGGCCCCTCGATCCCGGTCACACAGCCCCGTCCGCCTCACGGCCCCTCGAGGCTTCTGCAGGGATCCCGGTCACACAGCCCCGTCCGCCTCACGGCCCCTCGAGGCTTCTGCAGGGATCCCGGTCACACAGCCCCGTCCGCCTCACGGCCCCTCGAGGCTCCTGCAGGGATCCCGGTCACACAGCCCCGTCCGCCTCACGGCCCCTCGAGGCTCCTGCGGGGATCCTGACAGAGCGCGCGGGGCTCCCACAGCCAGCCGAGGGCTCTCTCCACTCTCTGGGAGTCGAGACAGATCGGTCCGGGAGCGCAGAGGACACAGCGGCCGGCAGGCAGAACGGGACCGGGCGGGGCCGGGGCCGGCGGCGCGGCAGCTGGGCTGGCCGGGCCGGGGCGGCGGGCAGGCGGGCCGGGGCTGTCCCCTCCTCCCGGCGGACCGCGCTGCCGCCGGCCCGGCCCGCAGCACCGCGGCTGTGCACGGCGGTGCGCACGGTCAGCGTGCCCGCGTACTTCATGCACCGTCCTCGGTCGAAAGCGGTTGAAACATCTCCCCCTATGCTTTCTCCAGAATAATAACAGCCTGAGCAACACTAGACCATTATTAACTTGTGGTTCCTAAAGAACATTTCTAGCTACAGCTCCATCACTGTGATCAGTTTAACTGCAGTTACAACTGATAACTCTGAGCAGTCCTGCACATTCCCTACGTATTATCACATAACTCAGACAAAATAAACATTTTCCCACGATTACAATTTCGGTTTGGGAACCACTGCTTTAAGGCAAATATTTTAAAATTAAGAGAGTTTGATAAGAGACGGAAATGCAGAGAGAACTTTTATTGCTGTTACTAATACTCAGACTATAATAAAATGAAAATACTCCACATCAGAACAACCCAGATTTATCCAGGCTCAACTCTGTTGTGCCAGGTCTTGAATTTCACAGCTGCTACGTGCCAGTTCTAGACATGAATTGGAAAAGCTGCTGTCTGGCCGTTCCTCAGATGTAACTAGCTGAGTAACCGGTACTCCAGGTGTGTCTGCTGAGCCCCAGATGTACACCGAACGTTCTGTAGCGCGGCGCCCCCCGGAGTGCTCCCCAGCGCTGCGCTGGAGCCCCGGGGCTGCCACCTCCCTCGCCAGAGAGCTGGCCACGGAACCAACCCCCTCCCGCAGACACGGGAAGGCCGGTCTAAGTCTGCAATTACGGTTAAACACGGCCAGTTACTCCTTCTAACAGTCCAACCAGCTGTACACAACACTTTTTAACTGCCAGCTTGTGATTTAAATCATCCACACTTTGGTTTCTGATCTACAAAACAGGTATGTTAATGGAACTTAACATTTTCTATTTTTTTTCTGTTTCATATATACCGACTGGAAAAAACATCGTAGGTAAAAGCCTTCCACATCTTACCAGGCACCTACAGTGACAAACAAAATGGAATCTCGATCGCAGTTCAGATGACACCCATTACTGCGGCACAAACGAGAGCGACAGCTGCGCTCCACGGGAGACGCACAGCTGCAAAACTCCCCATACTACAGAATCCACTACATGAACGAGCACGAGCATTCGATACAGCCGCAAGAACTTAAATACGACATGAAAAGAAACTCTTCACAATGAGAACGGCCCCTCATGGGAACAGATGGCCTGTGAAACCTCCAGCCCCAGAGGCTTCCAGAACTCAACCAGAACTCGACAGCCCCGTGTGGAGCAGGAGACTGAACTAACGACTTCCGCGGCTTCTTCCTACCAAAACCTTTCCATGATTCAGTCGAATAGACGCGGAAAACTTCGGAAAAGATAATTTCAGCAGGCTATTGTGAACAGTGAAGTTCTGGACTTAGTCCAATAGAAACTGCAGAAAATGTCCTCCATTATTTTCTTATAAGAATAATCCTTTTACAGACTATGTAAATGTGTACATTTCTGCAGGATCTTTAACAATTTTTCTGTAATTTTCCCATTACACGTTCTGTTATTCCACAAGTTTAGCTTTTGACTGAATTTAATACATCTCTTCAGCACATCCCTCTGGTGTCTTATTTTCTTCTTTTTAATCATCCTAATAGGAAGCTCCAAAACCAGTGTTTCTTTATCCAGAAACTATTATTGCCCTTCCTAAAGGCTTTCACAAGCTAGAGCTGTAATGTCAGGGCATTCTCTCCACCACTTTTCCAGGCATGCTGCTCCCCATCTGCTTATTCTTAGGAACTTTTTCTGACCCGTTTCAAAATACCTCTGTTAACAGGACCTTTACTGGAAGGATCATTCCACCATTTAACACAAGGATTATTTCCCCCCCAGCTCAACGCACAAATAGCCCATGACGTACCTTCATTGGCCTCTTCAGCGCCTCCTGAATATCCACACGCTTCCGCATGATGGTCTGGTCCAGCTTGCGTTCAAAGGCCAACAGGTCCATGTAGGCCTGGGACTCAGGAACCAGCTCCCGGATCTGAGGAGGAAACAAGAACGTCCCAGCACTGGAGACAAGGGACGCCCCAGCACTGGGGACAAGGGACACCCCGGCACTGGGGACAGACAAGGGACACCCCAGCACTGGGGACAAGGGACACCCCGGCACTGGGGACAGACAAGGGACGCCCCAGCACTGGGGACAAGGGACACCCTGGCACTGGGGACAAGGGACACCCCGGCACTGGGGACAAGGGACACCCCGGCACTGGGGACAGACAAGGGACGCCCCAGCACTGGAGACAAGGGACACCCCGGCACTGGGGACAAGGGACACCCCGGCACTGGGGACAGACAAGGGACGCCCCGGCACTGGAGACAAGGGACACCCCGGCACTGGAGACAGACAAGGGACACCCCAGCACTGGGGACAAGGGACACCCCGGCAGTGGGGACAAGGGACACCCTGGCACTGGGGACAGACAAGGGACACCCCAGCACTGGAGACAGACAAGGGACGCCCCAGCACTGGGGACAAGGGACACCCCGGCACTGGGGACAAGGGACACCCCGGCACTGGGGACAGACAAGGGACGCCCCAGCACTGGGGACAAGGGCCACCCTGGCACTGGGGACAAGGGACACCCCGGCACTGGGGACAGACAAGGGACGCCCCAGCACTGGGGACAAGGGTCACCCTGGCACTGGGGACAAGGGACACCCCGGCACTGGGGACAGACAAGGGACACCCCGGCACTGGGGACTAGGGACACCCCGGCACTGGGGACTAGGGACACCCCGGCACTGGGGACAGACAAGGGACATCCCAGCACTGGGGACAAGGGACACCCCAGCACTGGGGTCAAGGGACACCCCGGCGCTGGAGACAAGAGACACCCCGGCGCTGGAGACAAGAGACACCCCGGCGCTGGGGACAAGGGACACCCTGGCACTGGGGTCAAGGGACACCCCGGCGCTGGAGACAAGAGACACCCCGGCACTGGAGACAAGGGACATCCCAGCACTGGGGACAAGGGACATCCCGGCACTGGAGACAGACAAGGGACACCCCAGCATTGGAGACAAGGGACACCCCGGCACTGGGGACAGACAAGGGACACCCCGGCACTGGGGACAAGGGACACCCCGGCACTGGAGACAAGGGACACCCCGGCACTGGAGACAAGGGACACCCCGGCACTGGGGACAAGGGACACCCCGGCACTGGAGACAAGGGACACCCTGGCACTGGAGACAAGGGACACCCCGGCACTGGGGTCAAGGGACATCCCGGCACTGGGGACAAGGGACATCCCAGCACTGGAGACAGACAAGGGACACCCCAGCATTGGAGAGAAGGGACACCCCGGCACTGGGGACAGACCAGGGACACCCCAGCACTGGGAACAAGGGACACCCCGGCACTGGAGACAGACAAGGGACACCCCGGCACTGGAGACAACGGACACCCCGGCACTGGGGACAAGGGACACCCCGGCACGGGAGGGAAGAACCCGCCGCGCGCCAGCGCAGTGACACCGACCCTCCCCAGCCCCAGAGAGCGGCTCCCGACCCAGGGCAGGGCACGTGGTCGGCGCGGGAGCTGGCGAGCGGGGCACGGAGCTGGCGCCAGCGGGCTGGCAGAGCCAGCTGGGCCCGCAGCCGCGCACCGCGCTCCTGTCTGTCAGTCCAGGCTCAGCTGTGAGCAGCCTGGGAGCCGCTGCTCTCGCAACGCAAGAGCAAACTAAAAGAGTGCTGGGTCTCTTCAGACTAAAACTAAAGGGGGGGGTGTTCATGTCATTTTTAAAGTAAGTGTTACCCACGGTAAGCAAAACCTGCCATTTAGGAAGTCAAGGTTTGTTGAAACAACTTCTCAGCTGAGGTGCAATTGACCTTCACATCAGACTTCAACATGACCAGCTATAAGGTGTCAACTTCTGATCTCATGTTCTAATATATTAGCTAAATTACATCAGTTCTATTGAGAAACACCCTTTTTATTTTCCCTTTCCCAGACAAGTTAGTAGGGGAGGTAACATGAAGTAGATTAGGAGGAAGGTCTAACAATCTGAGCTTGGAAATGGGCAAGTAAACCCTTCTGTGAAAAAGCTGGTTCTTGGAATAACTCATGCAGGCAAACTAGAAAAGAAAGGAACTGTAAGTAATTACAGTAAATCTGCTGGACTGCCTTGTTTATTTCTACAATATCCACTCTAGCTTTCGCCTGTATAACTAAAATATTTAATTATTATACTACTTCTTTTCTATAGGAATTAAAACTAGTTGGTATTCTTGTCTACAGTTTCCATGTGGTGTAAGACACGAGCACCTGTGAGAGACCCCAGGCGCAGCCCTGCCCGCTGCGCCGTGCTGAGGCAGAACCGCTGCAGGGCTCAGCGCAAGGCGCCCTGTGCCACCCGCGCTGGCAGCACCGTACGGAGCAGCACCGCCCCGGCTCGTTCTGAACCTGCCACCCGTCAGCGCCGCTCGACGCCACCTCCCTGCGCAGCTGGGGCAGCTGGGGCGGGCATTCCCTGCGTTCCTCTCCAAACTGCCCGTGCACAGGCTTTTGTCATCCTTCCCTTAATATTTTTATTTTCCAGGAACAATTCCTGCCTTCTGTATTTAGACTGATCAAACATCATTAAAAAAAAGTATCTTTAACCTTATTTGTTTTGACATGCTGGAACAGCTGCTGTATTCACAGCAGGACTGACACTTCGGAGAAGCAGAAACCACGGAGCCAAAATCTCCGTTCAGCTTCAGCTGAACCACCGTATTTTAACCGCTTGTGTTCTTTCCTGAAGTCTTAGCAGAAGAATAAGGGAATATGAACATTTTTAAGGGTGAAGCACAAAGAGCAAGCATTGCCCTGCAAACACCAATGAGCTTGGCAATGCTCTGCCCCACAGTGAATGCAAATCTTTGGACCCAACAAAATACCCCAATGCTTCTACCCCATCCTACACAGAAGACTCCTCAGTTCCTTCTACACAGAGGAAATTAATCATTTTGTACTGCAACTAATTAAAAATCCTGGACCCAGAACACAGTTGCTGTCTTTTAGCTCCAAGCTCAGGGCTCCTTGGCGGGTGACGGAGCAGGATCTGGCCCCCAAGACAAAGCACACATGTGGCTGTGGTACAAACTGTCCGGCTGGTGCGCACGGCACTGGACCCAGGGCCTGATGAAACTTCTAACGAGTTTGTACAAACAGCAGTAACCTTCCATAAATATTTATATCCACACTTTACATCTCTTACCTCATGGAAGTGAAAGGGTATTTCCTGTTCACTCCTATAATCACAGTGGATGTTAAACTTTGTAAGATGTTAAGAAAGCATAAACATTTTAAAAATAGCCAAAGATAATACTGTGTGTAAACCCTTGAACTGCAAATGGGTGCAGGCTGGGAGAGTATTTGGGAGAAGAACTGTACCTGCCTGTGCTTTGTGCTCTTCTCTGGGCACGTGTTACGGTCACGGTGAAGACGGGACGCTGGGCTAGACCCAAGTGGGCTCAGACCGCTTCTGGCTGCTCCTGCACTCTTCTGCTTTCTCACCCTACGACTGGAATAATCTTTTGGAGGCACGACAACATTCCAACGTGATACTCTTTCCCAACTTCTCCTCAAGAGTGAAAGGAAAATTAAAGGGGAGCCCCAGCAATACCACATCATGATGAAGAATTTTACTTGTTTCTGGTACGTCTTAGCTCAAAACAATAAAGGTAGAACAGAATTTATTTTTCAGTTCTCTTCATAGGTAACGGAACGACAGTCATCGTGGTGTCCATGCGATAAGGACCCGTGCAGCCTGCCTAATTCTTTCCTCTTACATGGTGTGCCCTAAGAACTTGCAAGTCTCTTCTCTTCTGCAAAAGTTCTAACTATCAATGTGTAAAGAGTATTTCATGACTTGAATTCTCTGTTCAGGCCTTTATCTATCTCAGAAATCACAAAAAGTACCTAGCAGCAGCACGTCATCAACTGAGGTTTGAAAGCATGTATGTCAAACGTCATCTTAGAATCACACGGATAACTGGAACAGATTATTGCTAGCACTAGTAAGATAATGTCTTTCTAAAGGCTGGGGTTAACCTGCAGTGATCACAAGGTAATCTGGACCAGAAGGACCTTTGGAAGTCGTGCGGACCAATTGTTGCGCTAAACCAGTTCAGATCACACCAGGTTGCTCAGCACCTGGTCCCGTCGGGTTCTGAACACCTCCAGCCAAGGACGGACATCCCACGGCGTCACGTGGCAGCCTGTTCCAATGTTCTGGTACCACCATGGTACCATTACAAAATCAAAAACCCAAACGAGTTCCTGATACGGAGTCAATTGCCATGTTGCAGTGAGCTTGGGCTGCCTCCCACCCTGTTGTGCACCTCCAAGGGGAGTCTGGCCTTGTCCCTTCGTCACTGTCCCACATGGCGGGGCGCTCTCCAACGGGACCTCCCTTTCCCCTTCTCAAGGCTGGACAAACAGCGCTTGCAGGTTCTCTCGGTGGGCCTGTGCTCCGGCCCTCGGACTCCGGTCCTGTGTGGGCCTCGCTCCATGATGCCACGTCTTTGTGGTCCTGTGCCCAGAGGCGGTTTCACAAGTGTGGTATAGCAAGGAATACTCTCTTTCCTCGACTTCATGGCAACACCTGCACTAATACAGCCCATTTTGCAGCTGACCTTTGTCACGGCTGGCTTACCTCACAGACTCGTTCTCCGCTTGTTGTCCATGAGGATCCCCAGGTTTTCTTCTGCAAAACTGCTTTCTACCCCATTGACATCCACCTGTACCACTGCACAGCGTCACTCTACCCCAGGAGCACACTTTGTATTTGCCTTTGTTGAACTTCACAACATCGAACTGCCGCCGTGCTCCTGCAGCTTGTCACGGTCCCTCTGAGCAGCCACGCGCCCCTGACTCTGACGTAGGGTCAGGGACCTGGGAGGCCTGGAGACAGGACTTAGCAGGAGAAACGGAGGCAAAGACAACCTGAGTGCCTCAGCCTTCTCCATGGCTTCTGACATGAGTGGCAGAACCAGACCCAGAAGACGCAGGTTGTCCTTACTCTTCCACTGCTGATCCACTTGCAGAAGGCTTCCTTGTTGCCCATCACATCCATTGCTAAGTTCAATTCCAATGGAGTTTTGACTTTCCTAATTCCACGCCAGCATGCTTGGGCACCACGGTGCTGTTCTGGCTGGACAGACCATCCCTCCACATCCCTGTTCACACCTCCATGCTCTCCCGCTTTGTATTCGAGGCCAGGCAGGAATTTCCTGCTCAACCCTGCTGGCCTCCTGCAGGCGTGCTCAGCTTTCTGCACGCTGGTCTGATGGTTCCCCTTGTTTTGAAGAGGCTGTCCCTGAGTTCAGCCAGCCGCCCTGAGCCCCTTTGTCCTCCGGGGATCCCCACTGTCCCACAGGATCCTTCTGGGCAGATCCCTGCACACGCCAAACCCTGCTCTCCTGAAGTCCAGGTCTTGCTTGCTTCTCTCGGGATGGCAAACTGCCATCTCATGGTGGCGGCAGCCAGGGCTGCCTTCACCTTCACATCTTCAACCAGTTCTTCCTTCTCTGGGAGCGGCGGGTCCAGCAGAGCACCTCCCCTTGTTGGCTTGTTGAGCACCCGTGTCAAGAAGTATCATCAATGCACTCCGGGACTCTCCTGCAGCGCTTGTGCCAGGGCTCCTGCCCTCAGAGCAGACAGGGTGGTAAAGTCCCCCAGGACCGTGAGCGCCTGCAACCACGGCGCTTCCTCCAGATGTCCACGAAAGGCTTTGTCTGCCTGACCAGGCGGGTTGTTGTGGCAGACAGCCGCCACGCTGTCACCTGCACACCTTCGTTTAGTTTAAACTGAAGACAGGAAAACAAACAAACAAACAGACACAGAACAGCGTGCCTTCCAGACTGATGTCTCTTTCCAGGGGAAAGCTGGATATCATTAAAAGTTCCAGAAAAAAATAATAAGTAGAATTTGATCAGTTTCAGGTAGGAAATAACGATTGAAGCTGCATTCTTCACCACCTCAGCAGGACAAACAAAGCAGCTTTAGCATTTACTTCAAAGAAAAATCATCAGACATCTATCAATAGAGGTTTGGCAACTTCCTTAGAATTAGGCCAGCCTATAATTTCCATCTTTGGGAGAGGTAACAAAAGCCTCTTGCTGTCCCAAGTCTGACAACCTTGACTATATCCTGAGCCACACAGCCTACACATTTCAAAAATAGTGTTCAGAAGACAACATTTCTACATTACGAGTGACAACAACTGGAACCTGACTTACCCGCTACTGGGCAGTTTCCCTAATAAGAAGCTTTAGCCTATAGCTTATTGGCAAACGTTTACCGTTGAGGTGTCTATGGTGCTCAAAGGACAGCCGAGGGCTGGCGCTCCTCAGATGTCAGCTCTGTGCCGCCCGCTGAGTCCCGGACCCTAAGAGGCAATGTGTCCGGATTTCTGACTGCCTGCCAGAGCCAGCAACACCGTCCAGCAACGTGGCAAAGCAACTGAAGACTGCGCCGTTCTGAACTGCACAGCACGTGCAGGTACCACGGAAAATGCAAGAGCCTGCAACACCACAAGCAACAGTTAAGCAACGCTTTCACCAGCACAGACTGATGTGGGCAGACGGATGCAATACATACGCTACACACTGTTTGTTTTGAATGATTAATTACATAAAAAAAGGCATTCAGTGACATCTATGAATTAGGATTATGAGGAGTCCTGATGAGTTACTCTCAAAGCGCTAGCAAAAGCAATTCAGCAGCTCCTTTACGTTCAGTGGCTGGGCAGCACCTCCGACCCAGCCAAACCTGAGGCATATACACTCCAAGGAAACAACTGGAGAGGTGACCACAAAGTCAATCAGCCCCTGCTCCAGCACTGTTCTATGGACACCCAGCCAGCCCCTGCTCCAGCACTGCTCTATGGACACCCAGCCAGCCCCTGCTCCAGCACTGCTCTATGGACACCCAGCCAGCCCCTGCTCCAGCACTGCTCTATGGACACCCAGCCAGCCCCTGCTCCAGCACTGCTCTATGGACACCCAGCCAGCTCCTGCTCCAGCACTGCTCTATGGACACCCAGCCAGCCCCTGCTCCAGCACTGCTCTATGGACACCCAGCCAGCCCCTGCTCCAGCACTGCTGCACAGACACCAAGCCAGCCCCTGCTCCAGCACTGCTCTATGGACACCCAGCCAGCCCCTGCTCCAGCACTGTTCTATGGACACCCAGCCAGCCCCTGCTCCAGCACTGCTCTATGGACACCCAGCCAGCCCCTGCTCCAGCACTGCTCTATGGACACCCAGCCAGCCCCTGCTCCAGCACTGCTCTATGGACACCCAGCCAGCCCCTGCTCCAGCACTGCTCTATGGACACCCAGCCAGCCCCTGCTCCAGCACTGCTCTATGGACACCCAGCCAGCTCCTGCTCCAGCACTGCTCTATGGACACCCAGCCAGCCCCTGCTCCAGCACTGCTCTATGGACACCCAGCCAGCCCCTGCTCCAGCACTGCTGCACAGACACCCAGCCAGCCCCTGCTCCAGCACTGCTCTATGGACACCCAGCCAGCCCCTGCTCCAGCACTGCTCTATGGACACCCAGCCAGCCCCTGCTCCAGCACTGCTCTATGGACACCCAGCCAGCCCCTGCTCCAGCACTGCTCTATGGACACCCAGCCAGCCCCTGCTCCAGCACTGCTCTATGGACACCCAGCCAGCCCCTGCTCCAGCACTGCTCTATGGACACCCAGCCAGCCCCTGCTCCAGCACTGCTCTATGGACACCCAGCCAGCCCCTGCTCCAGCTCTGCTCTATGGACACCCAGCCAGCTCCTGCTCCAGCAATGCTCTATGGACACCCAGCCAGTCCCTGCTCCAGCACTGCTGTATGGACACCCAGCCAGCCCCTGCTCCAGCACTGCTCTATGGACACCCAGCCAGCCCCTGCTCCAGCACCGCTGCACAGACACCCAGCCAGCCCCTGCTCCAGCACTGCTCTATGGACACCCAGCCAGTCCCTGCTCCTGCACTGCTCTATGGACACCCAGCCAGCCCCTGCTCCAGCACTGCTCTATGGACACCCAGTAAGCCCCTGCTCCAGCACTGCTCTATGGACACCCAGCCAGCTCCTGCTCCAGCACTGCTCTATGGACACCCAGCCAGCCCCTGCTCCAGCACTGCTCTATGGACACCCAGCCAGCCCCTGCTCCAGCACTGCTCTATGGACACCCAGCCAGCCCCTGCTCCAGCACTGCTCTATGGACACCCAGCCAGCCCCTGCTCCAGCACTGCTCTATGGACACCCAGCCAGCCCCTGCTCCAGCACTGCTCTATGGGCACCCAGCCAGCCCCTGCTCCAGCACTGCTCTATGGACACCCAGCCAGCCCCTGCTCCAGCACTGCTCTATGGACACCCAGCCAGCCCCTGCTCCAGCACTGCTCTATGGACACCCAGCCAGCCCCTGCTCCAGCACTGCTCTATGGACACCCAGCCAGCCCCTGCTCCAGCACTGCTCTATGGACACCCAGCCAGCCCCTGCTCCAGCACCGCTGCACAGACACCCAGCCAGCCCCTGCTCCAGCACTGCTCTATGGACACCCAGCCAGCCCCTGCTCCAGCACTGCTCTATGGACACCCAGCCAGCCCCTGCTCCAGCACTGCTCTATGGACACCCAGCCAGCCCCTGCTCCAGCACTGCTCTATGGACACCCAGCCAGCCCCTGCTCCAGCACTGCTCTATGGACACCCAGCCAGCCCCTGCTCCAGCACTGCTCTATGGACACCCAGCCAGCCCCTGCTCCAGCACTGCTCTATGGACACCCAGCCAGCCCCTGCTCCAGCACCGCTGCACAGACACCCAGCCAGCCCCTGCTCCAGCACTGCTCTATGGACACCCAGCCAGCCCCTGCTCCAGCACTGCTCTATGGACACCCAGCCAGCCCCTGCTCCAGCACTGCTCTATGGACACCCAGCCAGCCCCTGCTCCAGCACTGCTCTATGGACACCCAGCCAGCCCCTGCTCCAGCACTGCTCTATGGGCACCCAGCCAGCCCCTGCTCCAGCACTGCTCTATGGACACCCAGCCAGCCCCTGCTCCAGCACTGCTCTATGGGCACCCAGCCAGCCCCTGCTCCAGCACTGCTCTATGGAAACCCAGCCAGCCCCTGCTCCAGCACTGCTCTATGGACACCCAGCCAGCCCCTGCTCCAGCACTGCTCTATGGACACCCAGCCAGCTCCTGCTCCAGCACTGCTCTATGGACACCCAGCCAGCCCCTGCTCCAGCACTGCTCTATGGACACCCAGCCAGCCCCTGCTCCAGCACCGCTGCACAGACACCCAGCCAGGCCCTGCTCCAGCACTGCTCTATGGACACCCAGCAAGCCCCTGCTCCAGCACTGCTCTATGGACACCCAGCCAGCCCCTGCTCCAGCACTGCTCTATGGACACCCAGCCAGCCCCTACTCCAGCACTGCTCTATGGATACCCAGCCAGCCCCTGCTCCAGCACTGCTCTATGGACACCCAGCCAGCCCCTGCTCCAGCACTGCTCTATGGACACCCAGCCAGCCCCTGCTCCAGCACTGCTCTATGGACACCCAGCCAGCCCCTGCTCCAGCACTGCTCTATGGAAACCCAGCCAGCCCCTGCTCCAGCACCGCTGCACAGACACCCAGCCAGCCCCTGCTCCAGCACTGCTCTATGGACACCCAGCCAGCCCCTGCTCCAGCACTGCTCTATGGACACCCAGCCAGCCCCTGCTCCAGCACTGCTCTATGGACACCCAGCCAGCCCCTGCTCCAGCACTGCTCTATGGACACCCAGCCAGCCCCTGCTCCAGCACCGCTGCACGGACACCCAGCCAGCCCCTGCTCCAGCACTGCTCTATGGACACCCAGCCAGCCCCTGCTCCAGCACTGCTCTATGGACACCCAGCCAGCCCCTGCTCCAGCACTGCTCTATGGACACCCAGCCAGCCCCTGCTCCAGCACTGCTCTATGGGCACCCAGCCAGCCCCTGCTCCAGCACTGCTCTATGGACACCCAGCCAGCCCCTGCTCCAGCACTGCTCTATGGACACCCAGCCAGCCCCTGCTCCAGCACTGCTCTATGGACACCCAGCCAGCCCCTGCTCCAGCACTGCTCTATGGACACCCAGCCAGCCCCTGCTCCAGCACTGCTCTATGGACACCCAGCCAGCTTCTGCTCCAGCACTGCTCTATGGACACCCAGCCAGCCCCTGCTCCAGCACTGCTCTATGGACACCCAGCCAGCCCCTGCTCCAGCACCGCTGCACAGACACCCAGCCAGCCCCTGCTCCAGCACTGCTCTATGGACACCCAGCCAGCCCCTGCTCCAGCACTGCTCTATGGACACCCAGCCAGCCCCTGCTCCAGCACTGCTCTATGGACACCCAGCCAGCCCCTGCTCCAGCACTGCTCTATGGACACCCAGCCAGCCCCTGCTCCAGCACTGCTCTATGGACACCCAGCCAGCTCCTGCTCCAGCACTGCTCTATGGACACCCAGCCAGTCCCTGCTCCAGCACTGCTGTATGGACACCCAGCCAGCCCCTGCTCCAGCACTGCTCTATGGACACCCAGCCAGCCCCTGCTCCAGCACTGCTCTATGGACACCCAGCCAGCCCCTGCTCCAGCACTGCTCTATGGACACCCAGCCAGCCCCTGCTCCAGCACTGCTCTATGGACACCCAGCCAGCCCCTGCTCCAGCACTGCTCTATGGACACCCAGCCAGCCCCTGCTCCAGCACTGCTCTATGGACACCCAGCCAGCCCCTGCTCCAGCACTGCTCTATGGACACCCAGCCAGCCCCTGCTCCAGCACTGCCCTATGGACACCCAGCCAGCCCCTGCTCCAGCACTGCTCTATGGACACCCAGCCAGCCCCTGCTCCAGCACTGCTCTATGGACACCCAGCCAGCCCCTGCTCCAGCACTGCTCTATGGACACCCAGCCAGCCCCTGCTCCAGCACCGCTGCACAGACACCCAGCCAGCCCCTGCTCCAGCACTGCTCTATGGACACCCAGCCAGCCCCTGCTCCAGCACTGCTCTATGGACACCCAGCAAGCCCCTGCTCCAGCACTGCTCTATGGACACCCAGCCAGCTCCTGCTCCAGCACTGCTCTATGGACACCCAGCCAGCCCCTGCTCCAGCACCGCTCTATGGACACCCAGCCAGCCCCTGCTCCAGCACCGCTGCACAGACACCCAGCCAGCCCCTGCTCCAGCACTGCTCTATGGACACCCAGCCAGCTCCTGCTCCAGCACTGCTCTATGGACACCCAGCCAGTCCCTGCTCCAGCACTGCTGTATGGACACCCAGCCAGCCCCTGCTCCAGCACCGCTGCACAGACACCCAGCCAGCCCCTGCTCCAGCACTGCTCTATGGACACCCAGCCAGCCCCTGCTCCAGCACTGCTCTATGGACACCCAGCCAGCCCCTGCTCCAGCACTGCTCTATGGACACCCAGCCAGCCCCTGCTCCAGCACTGCTCTATGGACACCCAGCCAGCCCCTGCTCCAGCACTGCTCTATGGACACCCAGCCAGCTCCTGCTCCAGCACTGCTCTATGGACACCCAGCCAGCCCCTGCTCCAGCACTGCTCTATGGACACCCAGCCAGCCCCTGCTCCAGCACTGCTCTATGGACACCCAGCCAGCCCCTGCTCCAGCACTGCTCTATGGACACCCAGCCAGCCCCTGCTCCAGCACTGCTCTATGGACACCCAGCCAGCCCCTGCTCCAGCTCTGCTCTATGGACACCCAGCCAGCCCCTGCTCCAGCACTGCTCTATGGACACCCAGCCAGCCCCTGCTCCAGCACTGCTCTATGGACACCCAGCCAGCCCCTGCTCCAGCACGGCTCTATGGACACCCAGCCAGCCCCTGCTCCAGCACTGCTCTATGGACACCCAGCCAGCCCCTGCTCCAGCACTGCTCTATGGACACCCAGCCACCCCTGCTCCAGCACGGCTCTATGGACACCCAGCCAGCTCCTGCTCCAGCACTGCTCTATGGACACCCAGCCAGTCCCTGCTCCAGCACTGCTGTATGGACACCCAGCCAGCCCCTGCTCCAGCACCGCTGCACAGACACCCAGCCAGCCCCTGCTCCAGCACTGCTCTATGGACACCCAGCCAGCCCCTGCTCCAGCACTGCTCTATGGACACCCAGCCAGCCCCTGCTCCAGCACTGCTGTATGGACACCCAGCCAGCCCCTGCTCCAGCACTGCTCTATGGACACCCAGCCAGCCCCTGCTCCAGCACTGCTCTATGGACACCCAGCCAGCTCCTGCTCCAGCACCGCTGCACAGACACCCAGCCAGCCCCTGCTCCAGCACTGCTCTATGGACACCCAGCCAGCCCCTGCTCCAGCACTGCTGTATGGACACCCAGCCAGCCCCTGCTCCAGCACTGCTCTATGGAAACCCAGCCAGCCCCTGCTCCAGCACTGCTCTATGGACACCCAGCCAGCCCCTGCTCCAGCACTGCTCTATGGACACCCAGCCAGCCCCTGCTCCAGCACTGCTCTATGGACACCCAGCCAGCCCCTGCTCCAGCACTGCTCTATGGACACCCAGCCAGCCCCTGCTCCAGCACCGCTGCACGGACACCCAGCCAGCCCCTGCTCCAGCACTGCTCTATGGACACCCAGCCAGCCCCTGCTCCAGCACTGCTCTATGGACACCCAGCCAGCCCCTGCTCCAGCACTGCTCTATGGACACCCAGCCAGCCCCTGCTCCAGCACTGCTCTATGGACACCCAGCCAGCCCCTGCTCCAGCACTGCTCTATGGAAACCCAGCCAGCCCCTGCTCCAGCACTGCTCTATGGACACCCAGCCAGCCCCTGCTCCAGCACTGCTCTATGGACACCCAGCCAGCCCCTGCTCCTGCACTGCTGCACAGACACCCAGCCAGCCCCTGCTCCAGCACTGCTCTATGGACACCCAGCCAGCCCCTGCTCCAGCACTGCTCTATGGACACCCAGCCAGCCCCTGCTCCAGCACTGCTCTATGGACACCCAGCCAGCCCCTGCTCCAGCACTGCTCTATGGACACCCAGCCAGCCCCTGCTCCAGCACTGCTCTATGGACACCCAGCCAGCCCCTGCTCCAGCACTGCTCTATGGACACCTAGCCAGCCCCTGCTCCAGCACTGCTCTATGGACACCCAGCCAGCCCCTGCTCCAGCACCGCTGCACAGACACCCAGCCAGCCCCTGCTCCAGCACTGCTCTATGGACACCCAGCCAGCCCCTGCTCCAGCACCGCTGCACAGACACCCAGCCAGCCCCTGCTCCAGCACTGCTCTATGGACACCCAGCCAGCCCCTGCTCCAGCACCGCTGCACAGACACCCAGCCAGCCCCTGCTCCAGCACTGCTCTATGGACACCCAGCCAGCTCCTGCTCCAGCACCGCTGCACAGACACCCAGCCAGCCCCTGCTCCAGCACTGCTCTATGGACACCCAGCCAGCCCCTGCTCCAGCACTGCTGTATGGACACCCAGCCAGCCCCTGCTCCAGCACTGCTGTATGGACACCCAGCCAGCCCCTGCTCCAGCACTGCTCTATGGACACCCAGCCAGCCCCTGCTCCAGCACTGCTCTATGGACACCCAGCCAGCCCCTGCTCCAGCACTGCTCTATGGACACCCAGCCAGCCCCTGCTCCAGCACTGCTCTATGGACACCCAGCCAGCCCCTGCTCCAGCACTGCTCTATGGACACCCAGCCAGCCCCTGCTCCAGCACTGCTCTATGGACACCCAGCCAGCCCCTGCTCCAGCACTGCTCTATGGACACCCAGCCAGCCCCTGCTCCAGCACTGCTCTATAGACACCCAGCCAGCCCCTGCTCCTGCACTACTGCACAGACACCCAGCCAGCCCCTGCTCCAGCACTGCTCTATGGACACCCAGCCAGCCCCTGCTCCAGCACTGCTCTATGGACACCCAGCCAGCCCCTGCTCCAGCACTGCTCTATGGACACCCAGACAGCCCCTGCTCCAGCACCGCTGCACGGACACCCAGCCAGCCCCTGCTCCAGCACTGCTCTATGGACACCCAGCCAGCCCCTGCTCCAGCACTGCTCTATGGACACCCAGCCAGCCCCTGCTCCAGCACTGCTCTATGGACACCCAGCCAGCTCCTGCTCCAGCACTGCTCTATGGACACCCAGCCAGCCCCTGCTCCAGCACTGCTCTATGGACACCCAGCCAGCCCCTGCTCCAGCACTGCTCTATGGACACCCAGCCAGCCCCTGCTCCAGCACTGCTCTATGGACACCCAGCCAGCCCCTGCTCCAGCACTGCTCTATGGACACCCAGCCAGCCCCTGCTCCAGCACTGCTCAATGGACACCCAGCCAGTCCCTGCTCCAGCACTGCTCTATGGACACCCAGCCAGCCCCTGCTCCAGCACCGCTGCACAGACACCCAGCCAGCCCCTGCTCCAGCACTGCTCTATGGACACCCAGCCAGCCCCTGCTCCAGCACCGCTGCACGGACACCCAGCCAGCCCCTGCTCCAGCACTGCTCTATGGACACCCAGCCAGCCCCTGCTCCAGCACTGCTCAATGGACACCCAGCCAGCCCCTGCTCCAGCACTGCTCTATGGACACCCAGCCAGCCCCTGCTCCAGCACCTCTGCACAGACACCCAGCCAGCCCCTGCTCCAGCACTGCTCTATGGACACCCAGCCAGCCCCTGCTCCAGCACCGCTGCACGGACACCCAGCCAGCCCCTGCTCCAGCACTGCTGTATGGACACCCAGCCAGCCCCTGCTCCAGCACTGCTCTATGGACACCCAGCCAGCCCCTGCTCCAGCACTGCTCTATGGACACCCAGCCAGCCCCTGCTCCAGCACTGCTCTATGGACACCCAGCCAGCCCCTGCTCCAGCACCGCTGCACAGACACCCAGCCAGCCCCTGCTCCAGCACTGTTCTATGGACACCCAGCCAGCCCCTGCTCCAGCACTGCTCTATGGACACCCAGCAAGCCCCTGCTCCAGCACTGCTCTATGGACACCCAGCCAGCTCCTGCTCCAGCACTGCTCTATGGACACCCAGCCAGCCCCTGCTCCAGCACTGCTCTATGGACACCCAGCCAGCCCCTGCTCCAGCACTGCTCTATGGACACCCAGCCAGCCCCTGCTCCAGCACTGCTGTATGGACACCCAGCCAGCCCCTGCTCCAGCACCGCTGCACAGACACCCAGCCAGCCCCTGCTCCAGCACTGCTCTATGGACAGCCAGTCAGCTCCTGCTCCAGCACTGCTCTATGGACACCCAGCCAGCCCCTGCTCCAGCACTGCTGTATGGACACCCAGCCAGCCCCTGCTCCAGCACCGCTGCACAGACACCCAGCCAGCCCCTGCTCCAGCACTGCTCTATGGACACCCAGCCAGCCCCTGCTCCAGCACTGCTCTATGGACACCCAGCCAGCCCCTGCTCCAGCACTGCTCTATGGACACCCAGCCAGCCCCTGCTCCAGCACTGCTCTATGGACACCCAGCCAGGCCCTGCTCCAGCACCGCTGCACAGACACCCAGCCAGCCCCTGCTCCAGCACTGCTCTATGGACACCCAGCCAGCTCCTGCTCCAGCACTGCTCTATGGACAGCCAGCCAGTCCCTGCTCCAGCACTGCTCTATGGACACCCAGCCAGCCCCTGCTCCAGCACCGCTGCACAGACACCCAGCCAGCCCCTGCTCCAGCACTGCTCTATGGACACCCAGCCAGCCCCTGCTCCAGCACTGCTCTATGGACACCCAGCCAGCCCCTGCTCCAGCACTGCTCTATGGACACCCAGCCAGCCCCTGCTCCAGCACTGCTCTATGGACACCCAGCCAGCCCCTGCTCCAGCACTGCTCTATGGACACCCAGCCAGCCCCTGCTCCAGCACTGCTCTATGGACACCCAGCCAGCCCCTGCTCCAGCACTGCTCTATGGACACCCAGCCAGCCCCTGCTCCAGCACCGCTGCACAGACACCCAGCCAGCCCCTGCTCCAGCACCGCTGCACAGACACCCAGCCAGCCCCTGCTCCAGCACTGCTCTATGGACACCCAGCCAGCCCCTGCTCCAGCACTGCTCTATGGACACCCAGCCAGCCCCTGCTCCAGCACTGCTCTATGGACACCCAGCCAGCCCCTGCTCCAGCACTGCTCTATGGACACCCAGCCAGCCCCTGCTCCAGCACTGCTGTATGGACACCCAGCCAGCCCCTGCTCCAGCACCGCTGCACAGACACCCAGCCAGCCCCTGCTCCAGCACTGCTCTATGGACACCCAGCCAGCTCCTGCTCCAGCACCGCTGCACAGACACCCAGCCAGCCCCTGCTCCAGCACTGCTCTATGGACACCCAGCCAGCCCCTGCTCCAGCACTGCTCTATGGACACCCAGCCAGCCCCTGCTCCAGCACTGCTCTATGGAAACCCAGCCAGCCCCTGCTCCAGCACTGCTCTATGGACACCCAGCCAGCCCCTGCTCCAGCACTGCTCTATGGACACCCAGCCAGTCCCTGCTCCAGCACTGCTCTATGGACACCCAGCCAGCCCCTGCTCCAGCACTGCTCTATGGACACCCAGCCAGCTCCTGCTCCAGCACTGCTCTATGGACAGCCAGCCAGTCCCTGCTCCAGCACTGCTGTATGGACACCCAGCCAGCCCCTGCTCCAGCACCGCTGCACAGACACCCAGCCAGCCCCTGCTCCAGCACTGCTCTATGGACACCCAGCCAGCCCCTGCTCCAGCACTGCTCTATGGACACCCAGCCAGCCCCTGCTCCAGCACTGCTCTATGGACACCCAGCCAGCCCCTGCTCCAGCACTGCTCTATGGACACCCAGCCAGCCCCTGCTCCAGCACTGCTCTATGGACACCCAGCCAGCCCCTGCTCCAGCACTGCTCTATGGACACCCAGCCAGCCCCTGCTCCAGCACTGCTCTATGGACACCCAGCCAGCCCCTGCTCCAGCACCGCTGCACAGACACCCAGCCAGCCCCTGCTCCAGCACCGCTGCACAGACACCCAGCCAGCCCCTGCTCCAGCACTGCTCTATGGACACCCAGCCAGCCCCTGCTCCAGCACTGCTCTATGGACACCCAGCCAGCCCCTGCTCCAGCACTGCTCTATGGACACCCAGCCAGCCCCTGCTCCAGCACTGCTCTATGGACACCCAGCCAGCCCCTGCTCCAGCACCGCTGCACAGACACCCAGCCAGCCCCTGCTCCAGCACTGCTCTATGGACACCCAGCCAGCCCCTGCTCCAGCACTGCTCTATGGACACCCAGCCAGCCCCTGCTCCAGCACTGCTCTATGGACACCCAGCCAGTCCCTGCTCCAGCACTGCTCTATGGACACCCAGCCAGCCCCTGCTCCAGCACTGCTCTATGGACACCCAGCCAGCTCCTGCTCCAGCACTGCTCTATGGACAGCCAGCCAGTCCCTGCTCCAGCACTGCTGTATGGACACCCAGCCAGCCCCTGCTCCAGCACCGCTGCACAGACACCCAGCCAGCCCCTGCTCCAGCACTGCTCTATGGACACCCAGCCAGCCCCTGCTCCAGCACTGCTCTATGGACACCCAGCCAGCCCCTGCTCCAGCACTGCTCTATGGACACCCAGCCAGCCCCTGCTCCAGCACTGCTCTATGGACACCCAGCCAGCCCCTGCTCCAGCACTGCTCTATGGACACCCAGCCAGCCCCTGCTCCAGCACTGCTCTATGGACACCCAGCCAGCCCCTGCTCCAGCACTGCTCTATGGACACCCAGCCAGCCCCTGCTCCAGCACCGCTGCACAGACACCCAGCCAGCCCCTGCTCCAGCACCGCTGCACAGACACCCAGCCAGCCCCTGCTCCAGCACTGCTCTATGGACACCCAGCCAGCCCCTGCTCCAGCACTGCTCTATGGACACCCAGCCAGCCCCTGCTCCAGCACTGTTCTATGGACACCCAGCCAGCCCCTGCTCCAGCACTGCTCTATGGACACCCAGCCAGCTCCTGCTCCAGCACCGCTGCACAGACACCCAGCCAGCCCCTGCTCCAGCACTGCTCTATGGACACCCAGCCAGCCCCTGCTCCAGCACTGCTCTATGGACACCCAGCCAGCCCCTGCTCCAGCACCGCTGCACAGACACCCAGCCAGCCCCTGCTCCAGCACTGCTCTATGGACACCCAGCCAGCCCCTGCTCCAGCACTGCTCTATGGACACCCAGCCAGCCCCTGCTCCAGCACTGTTCTATGGACACCCAGCCAGCCCCTGCTCCAGCACTGCTCTATGGACACCCAGTCAGCTCCTGCTCCAGCACCGCTGCACAGACACCCAGCCAGCCCCTGCTCCAGCACTGCTCTATGGACACCCAGCCAGCCCCTGCTCCAGCACTGCTCTATGGACACCCAGCCAGCCCCTGCTCCAGCACTGCTCTATGGAAACCCAGCCAGCCCCTGCTCCAGCACTGCTCTATGGACACCCAGCCAGCCCCTGCTCCAGCACTGCTCTATGGACACCCAGCCAGCCCCTGCTCCAGCACTGCTCTATGGACACCCAGCCAGCCCCTGCTCCAGCACCGCTGCACGGACACCCAGCCAGCCCCTGCTCCAGCACTGCTCTATGGACACCCAGCCAGCCCCTGCTCCAGCACTGCTCTATGGACACCCAGCCAGCCCCTGCTCCAGCACTGCTCTATGGACACCCAGCCAGCCCCTGCTCCAGCACTGCTCTATGGACACCCAGCCAGCCCCTGCTCCAGCACTGCTCTATGGACACCCAGCCAGCCCCTGCTCCAGCACTGCTCTATGGACACCCAGCCAGCCCCTGCTCCAGCACTGCTCTATGGACACCCAGCCAGCCCCTGCTCCAGCACTGCTGTATGGACACCCAGCCAGCCCCTGCTCCAGCACCGCTGCACAGACACCCAGCCAGCCCCTGCTCCAGCACTGCTCTATGGACACCCAGCCAGCCCCTGCTCCAGCACTGCTCTATGGACACCCAGCCAGCCCCTGCTCCAGCACTGTTCTATGGACACCCAGCCAGCCCCTGCTCCAGCACTGCTCTATGGACACCCAGCCAGCTCCTGCTCCAGCACCGCTGCACAGACACCCAGCCAGCCCCTGCTCCAGCACTGCTCTATGGACACCCAGCCAGCCCCTGCTCCAGCACTGCTCTATGGACACCCAGCCAGCCCCTGCTCCAGCACCGCTGCACAGACACCCAGCCAGCCCCTGCTCCAGCACTGCTCTATGGACACCCAGCCAGCCCCTGCTCCAGCACTGCTCTATGGACACCCAGCCAGCCCCTGCTCCAGCACTGTTCTATGGACACCCAGCCAGCCCCTGCTCCAGCACTGCTCTATGGACACCCAGCCAGCTCCTGCTCCAGCACCGCTGCACAGACACCCAGCCAGCCCCTGCTCCAGCACTGCTCTATGGACACCCAGCCAGCCCCTGCTCCAGCACTGCTCTATGGACACCCAGCCAGCCCCTGCTCCAGCACTGCTCTATGGAAACCCAGCCAGCCCCTGCTCCAGCACTGCTCTATGGACACCCAGCCAGCCCCTGCTCCAGCACTGCTCTATGGACACCCAGCCAGCCCCTGCTCCAGCACTGCTCTATGGACACCCAGCCAGCCCCTGCTCCAGCACCGCTGCACGGACACCCAGCCAGCCCCTGCTCCAGCACTGCTCTATGGACACCCAGCCAGCCCCTGCTCCAGCACTGCTCTATGGACACCCAGCCAGCCCCTGCTCCAGCACTGCTCTATGGACACCCAGCCAGCCCCTGCTCCAGCACTGCTCTATGGACACCCAGCCAGCCCCTGCTCCAGCACTGCTCTATGGACACCCAGCCAGCCCCTGCTCCAGCACTGCTCTATGGACACCCAGCCAGCCCCTGCTCCAGCACCGCTGCACAGACACCCAGCCAGCCCCTGCTCCAGCACTGCTCTATGGACACCCAGCCAGCCCCTGCTCCAGCACCGCTGCACAGACACCCAGCCAGCCCCTGCTCCAGCACTGCTCTATGGACACCCAGCCAGCCCCTGCTCCAGCACTGCTCTATGGACACCCAGCCAGCCCCTGCTCCAGCACTGCTCTATGGACACCCAGCCAGCCCCTGCTCCAGCACTGCTCTATGGACACCCAGCCAGCCCCTGCTCCAGCACTGCTCTATGGACACCCAGCCAGCCCCTGCTCCAGCACTGCTCTATGGACACCCAGCCAGCCCCTGCTCCAGCACTGCTGTATGGACACCCAGCCAGCCCCTGCTCCAGCACCGCTGCACAGACACCCAGCCAGCCCCTGCTCCAGCACTGCTCTATGGACACCCAGCCAGCTCCTGCTCCAGCACCGCTGCACAGACACCCAGCCAGCCCCTGCTCCAGCACTGCTCTATGGACACCCAGCCAGCCCCTGCTCCAGCACTGCTGTATGGACACCCAGCCAGCCCCTGCTCCAGCACTGCTCTATGGAAACCCAGCCAGCCCCTGCTCCAGCACTGCTCTATGGACACCCAGCCAGCCCCTGCTCCAGCACTGCTCTATGGACACCCAGCCAGCCCCTGCTCCAGCACTGCTCTATGGACACCCAGCCAGCCCCTGCTCCAGCACCGCTGCACGGACACCCAGCCAGCCCCTGCTCCAGCACTGCTCTATGGACACCCAGCCAGCCCCTGCTCCAGCACTGCTCTATGGACACCCAGCCAGCCCCTGCTCCAGCACTGCTCTATGGACACCCAGCCAGCCCCTGCTCCAGCACTGCTCTATGGACACCCAGCCAGCCCCTGCTCCAGCACTGCTCTATGGACACCCAGCCAGCCCCTGCTCCAGCACCGCTGCACAGACACCCAGCCAGCCCCTGCTCCAGCACTGCTCTATGGACACCCAGCCAGCCCCTGCTCCAGCACTGCTCTATGGACACCCAGCCAGCCCCTGCTCCAGCACTGCTGTATGGACACCCAGCCAGCCCCTGCTCCAGCACCGCTGCACAGACACCCAGCCAGCCCCTGCTCCAGCACTGCTCTATGGACACCCAGCCAGCTCCTGCTCCAGCACCGCTGCACAGACACCCAGCCAGCCCCTGCTCCAGCACTGCTCTATGGACACCCAGCCAGCCCCTGCTCCAGCACTGCTCTATGGACACCCAGCCAGCCCCTGCTCCAGCACTGCTCTATGGACACCCAGCCAGCCCCTGCTCCAGCACTGCTCTATGGACACCCAGCCAGCCCCTGCTCCAGCACTGCTCTATGGACACCCAGCCAGCCCCTGCTCCAGCACCGCTGCACAGACACCCAGCCAGCCCCTGCTCCAGCACTGCTCTATGGACACCCAGCCAGCCCCTGCTCCAGCACTGCTCTATGGACACCCAGCCAGCCCCTGCTCCAGCACTGCTGTATGGACACCCAGCCAGCCCCTGCTCCAGCACCGCTGCACAGACACCCAGCCAGCCCCTGCTCCAGCACTGCTCTATGGACACCCAGCCAGCTCCTGCTCCAGCACCGCTGCACAGACACCCAGCCAGCCCCTGCTCCAGCACTGCTCTATGGACACCCAGCCAGCCCCTGCTCCAGCACTGCTCTATGGACACCCAGCCAGCCCCTGCTCCAGCACTGCTCTATGGACACCCAGCCAGCCCCTGCTCCAGCACTGCTCTATGGACACCCAGCCAGCCCCTGCTCCAGCACTGCTCTATGGACACCCAGCCAGCCCCTGCTCCAGCACTGCTCTATGGACACCCAGCCAGCCCCTGCTCCAGCACTGCTCTATGGACACCCAGCCAGCCCCTGCTCCAGCACTGCTCTATGGACACCCAGCCAGCCCCTGCTCCAGCACTGCTCTATGGACACCCAGCCAGCCCCTGCTCCAGCACGGCTCTATGGACACCCAGCCAGCCCCTGCTCCAGCACCGCTGTATGGACACCCAGCCAGCCCCTGCTCCAGCACTGCTCTATGGACACCCAGCCAGCCCCTGCTCCAGCACTGCTCTATGGACACCCAGCCAGCCCCTGCTCCAGCACTGCTCTATGGACACCCAGCCAGCCCCTGCTCCAGCACTGCTCTATGGACACCCAGCCAGTCCCTGCTCCAGCACTGCTCTATGGACACCCAGCCAGCCCCTGCTCCAGCACTGCTCTATGGACACCCAGCCAGCCCCTGCTCCAGCACTGCTCTATGGACACCCAGCCAGCCCCTGCTCCAGCACTGCTCTATGGACACCCAGCCAGCCCCTGCTCCAGCACTGCTCTATGGACACCCAGCCAGCCCCTGCTCCAGCACTGCTCTATGGACACCCAGCCAGCTCCTGCTCCAGCACTGCTCTGTGGACACCCAGCCAGCCCCTGCTCCAGCACTGCCGCCCAGCCTGAGCAGCGCAGGCTCCCTGCTCCAACTGCTTCACCACAACAACAACGCTGGGAACCCTCCGCCTTTTACACTATTAGATAAGACGTTTTTCAAGAGTAAGATGTATTTAATAGGTTCTCCTGTGCCCCCCAGTTTCCAGAAAACACAAGCAGAAGTCTGCAGGTAACAGATGCAAACTGGCTGGAAAAGGCTCCAGAAGCGGCTCTGAAAGGTGGAGCTTTCACCCCGTGTTTCACATGCATTCCACAGCCACCGGAGCAAATCCTCCCTTGGCAGGACACGGATGCACACAGCATCCTCACACCATGACCGGTGAAGCGTGAGGAGGTTCTGACACACGGACTGCAGCCTCGATGAGACCCTAATCCCGACACAACGTTGTACCACCAGCACTGCCACTGCTCCGATAAAAACGCCATTGCAGACAGAACTCCGGCAGTTTGTGGTGCCTTATCGTCCATCAGTTAAAATTACTGCCTGACAGCAAGAAAGATACCGAAAGGCAAGAAGACTTGGTGACAGCACTGTTCTGAAAGCATGTGTAAGCTTTTTACATACTTGAATAAGGCTCCGTCTATTAAAGAATCATCATGGATTTGAGAAACAGAGGGACAAGCCTGCTGCTGCCAAACAAGTTTGGTTACCTCTGTTCTGAGACCTCCTTATCTTATAAAGGCACCAGACAAAAAGAAAACAACAAAGGCAGCCTTGAAATGAACATATATTTAAAGCAACAGCCTTGCCATCCAGAATGTGCAATTGTCTCCAAAACCAGTTTCTGTGGGACAGACAGAGGCGAAAGCACAAGAAATGTAGTTTTCATTCTAAGAAAGTACAGATTCCAAGCAGAGCAGGAATGAGGGTTTAACATAAACACCATGGAGGCTGCAAGTCATTCAAAGGTCTGGATTTAACGGCAGCTTAGTCCTTTCAAGAGAGCAGCGTGAGAGAACTAACGCCTCACCTGCGAGAGGCTCTGCTTTCACAACGTGGTAGGAATTACAAGAAAATAAGTGATAATACGGCATCAGGAGCGCCAAGGCGGGCTCCGCTCCTCGGGTGGCTGGCGCTGGGTACCTGTGGACGTCACAGAACAGAAGCCGGGGGCTGCCAGCACGGCCGGGTTTACACTAGCGGCAGACAGGAGACCTGAACACCCCTGTCAAAGAGGTCCTGAGCTCAGAGAAAGCGCCAGGAGCCAAAGAGCCTGGGACCAGGACGTGACGAGGGGGTGCGTTTTGAAGACGAAGGAAGCTCTGGGACTGAGTGGGTTTCGGGGAACTGTACTGAAGAGGGCACGAGAAAGGAAAAGTCTGAGAATAATGAAAGAGAAGGGGAGCAGAGAGAAATTCCCACGTTTAGAAAGAAAGCAGAAGATTTAAGCACTGAGGACCAAGGATAGGCAGACACCACAAGCTAGACGTATCTCCAGAGATAAGAGAACTAACAACTCTCCGCACAGTACAGGCCCCTAAACTCTGTTGTTTACACGGGTTCCCTTCGGTCCCGCCAGGACACAACCAGCAGCACCACAAGCGGCAGCGGCTGGGCCGCGGAGCCCCGCGAACAGCCCGTCTCTGGCAGGCACGGCCTGGCCAGCCTCGCGCGCTGCCGCTGCCGCTGCCGCTGCCGCAGCCGCGGGGAGGCCGCGGCGGGCCCGGCGTGCGCCAGCGCGGGGCTGCGGCGCTGACCCGCGGCCGGGCCGCGCTCCCGCCCAGCCCCCCCCGCCGGCCGGCTCAGCGCACTGTCACCCACTGCCCACTTACTTTTTAATTAGGTTTTTAAACAAAAAGTGAAACTATTTTCTAAAGCCCCTTTAATTACACTAAGATGCTGAACTGATTGTGAAGGGAATAGGAAATGAAAGCGACTCACCCTCTGAGGGAGAATTTTGTCAGCCATCTTCCTCCTCTTGGCACTGTACATTTTTTAAAGAAAAAAACACGTTACCATGGTGACAGATCTAGGAGTAACGAGGCCACCTGCTAAATTATCCTGACATCTCCACATGCTGGTGCACAGCTGTGCGTGCATCCGCAGAAGGGTCTCCCCCATGCCCAGGACCCAGGCCCTGCTCTCCGCAGCCCGAGAGGCAGTTTGCTAAGCACAACCCGGGCTGTCTGTTATGCATCTTGGAAAGAAGTGTGCAAGTTCTGTGGTCACAGCACCTTCTGTGGTGCAGGGCAGCACTCAATGCGAGCGCATGTGCCTCCTGTGTCCACAGATACAGAGCAAGCATGCGGGAGGGCAGCGCGCACGTGTGAAGCGCGCACGACAGACCTGTGCACGTGCGAGCGGCCGAGCGCCCGTGAGCAGAACGGGAGCTGTTCAAACGGACGACACGCATTCATCCACTCATGCCTCAAACTGAGTGCTGAGGAAAACACACCCGTATGCGTACTTCATATGATGTACGAAAACACACAGACGTACACTCCCTTCCCTATGCACATACACTTGTTTCATTGTCACGTATTTGCATCAGTGATATACAAAAGAAGCGTGCTTGCATTTCCATATTTGTTCATCTTTATGAACGCACATGCGGGAAGATACACGTGTGCCTGTAGCGTATATACATAATGTGTTCATACCCCTACATAAGCACATTTATGTATCTATGCTTCTAAAAACATACTTGTTCTCCTGTACATACGCACCGATGTGTACGTGCCTAAGAACCGGTTCTGTCAGGAAGATTGCCAAACACACTGTCTTCTGAATTCTTGCATTCTCAGAACCATTTGTGCCCACCAAACCCGTTACCTGGCTTTTGCTAACGGAGCCAAGAGGGAGCTCAGGCCCTCCCCGCACGTGCTGGTAACAAGCCTGGCCTGACGCCGCAGTTTCTCACTCTTCCCCATTCCCGCACAAGCCGGGCCTGAGGAACTCTTTGCTGCGAAGTGCAAACTACACCCTTCCTCGGGGCAGAAAATCCATCCACACAGTCACAACCAGCGTCGTGGAACAATGTCCCTTCTTGAAGTGCAGGAATAACGGGACTGGAATGTTACACAGTGGGAACCTCCAACACCTTCCACAAACTTGCACTGAAATAGTTCACAGAACCTGGGAGTAATGCCTGGGCAAGCTCCACCATCCCAAGGGGAAATGGGACGTACATGCACCTGCAACAACCCCAAAGGCCTGCATTTAAAAAGCAAGTAACAAACAAACAAAAAGCACCAAAAAACTTGGGTCTCAACCAGTTCTCTAAGACTCTATTACAGAAGCGAGATTTTTGTCTCCACCAAACCTGCCAAGAAACAACGACATAAACCGTGGGACTCAATTACTCCCGGATTTGGACCCAAGGTGCCAAAACGCTTGCCTGAAAAAACAGAAAAAACGCAATGGGAAACGACAAGGAGGTGGAAACGAACGAGGAGAAAACACTCAGCACATCATGCAGAGGAGGGTGTGGGAGAAGAATCAGAGGAGCCCTCCTGAGTACCGGGAGGCGCTGGTGGAGCTGCGCTGGCGGTGGCCGGGCTCGGGCTGCAGCGCTGCGGGGGCTCTGGGCGGGAACCGCTTCCTCCGGTGAGCTGCCTCATCAGCTCCTAGAAACGACCCCTGGAAACCAGGCAGCGCGCGATTATCCAGCAGCAGCAGTGTTCCAGGTGACATCTGCTCTGCATGTCGGAAGGCCGGGGTTACTCTGAGCGGCGTCCAGCGCGCCTCCGGCTGCTGTGGAAGGGCACGGCCTCCAGGACACACACACATGCTGCACTCACACACACTCCTGCTGTATTCAATCTTATTCAATCACAATGTATGAATATTCTCAGTCCTTTCCAGATGCATCCCAGATATAAGCGCCCCCAAGTTTGGCTTGCTGATCCAAGGCATTTAAGCTGAGCAGAGCAGGGTTCCTGGAACACTGAGCTTAGGGACATGTTTTACCTACAACTAGACTCGATGACACCACCTGAACACCATCTGAATCTAGATACACACCTACAGCGATTGTGTAAAAGGCAGAACACCCAGATGAGTGCGCCCACATATCAACACTGCTGAGGTCCAATCAGTTGCAAAATTAGTGAACCATTATTTAATGAAGAATGATTCGGCACTGTCTGAAGTGGGCACGATTCAAAAAGCAAGTTCCTTTAGAAAAATCCCTCTGATTCTGTTCAATTATTTCCTACCACACCTCTTCATTTTACCTCTAGGAAAGCCTGTGACAGTTGTGAGTTTCATGACCCTCCTGAGTGACCACGGTGTAAGTATTGACATGAACAACGAAAACATTTCTTCCACTTGTCTCATTCATAGATCATTTTGTTAGCTAGTCAGAAATCAGAGAGACTGTATGGAACAGATAGCAAACAACACAATAATTGTGGTATGCTAGAAGGTAACTGTTGATTAACTTAAAAGGCTGAACATAATGGCCAGAATTATAGCCAGATAAGCCCACAAACTGCAAAACCAGACATGAGTAAAGGTCAGTTTGTTCCAGAGCATTCGCAAACAAAGAGTAAAACTTAATGTTTTTCCTGCTTTAAGAAACTGACAACATATAACTCTTCCATGCTGTCTCATTCCATTTTTAAGGTATTACCTGTCGCTAAAAAGACATTTTTTCTTCCTCAAACCGTGCTCCCGTGTTTCCTGTCTGCAGCACTCACCTCCTGGTGCGGTTCTGCGTCGCCTGCTGCTGCTGCTGCACCTGCTGCTGCACCTGCTGCTGCTGCACCTGCTGCGGGGCCGCGCGCTTCCTCGTGGGCTCCATCACGGTCTGGGGCAGCCCAGGCCGCACTGACGGGCTCCCGACGTACGGGGGGCCCGGGGGACCCATGGGAGCCCCTTGGTGGGGCATTCGGGCTCCTGATGGCATCCCAGGTCGCTAGGAAAGAAGCGGAACAGAAAGAAGAGTCAGTTTGGTCCCTGTTTCTTCAGCTGCAGATACATTAGTGCATAACCAGACAGTAACTGCGGCAAGTTCCCCCTTCTGACCATCCTGAGAAGCGCTAAGCACGGACACAGAGCACATGAGCTCTGGACCGTATTTCCTGGACACCCCAACAGGCACTCGGTGATGGGCCGGAGGCAGGGATGAGAAGCACTGGCTGCAGGAAACCCCCCGTGGTGGGAAACACAGCCAGGCCGGCCTGGGGCACCACGTCCCACCTCCAGACCGGAGGACAGGGCCCGTGGCAGCGGAGCCGTCCACCCGCACAGCTCACACCTCTGGACCCGAGAACAGGGCTGTGGCAGCGGAGCCGTCCACCCGCACAGCTCACACCTCTGGACCAGAGAACAGGGCTGTGGCAGCGGAGCCGTCCACCCGCAGCTCACACCTCTGGACCCGAGAACAGGGCTGTGGCAGCGGGACCGTCCACCTGCACAGCTCACACCTCTGGACCCGAGAACAGGGCTGTGGCAGCGGGACCGTCCACCTGCACAGCTCACACCTCTGGACCTGAGAACAGGGCTGTGGCAGCGGGACCGTCCACCCGCACAGCTCACACCTCTGGACCCGAGAACAGGGCTGTGGCAGCGGGACCGTCCACCTGCACAGCTCACACCTCTGGACCCGAGAACAGGGCTGTGGCAGCGGGACCGTCCACCCGCACAGCTCACACCTCTGGACCCGAGAACAGGGCTGTGGCAGCGGGACCGTCCACCTGCACAGCTCACACCTCTGGACCCGAGAACAGGGCTGTGGCAGCGGGACCGTCCACCCGCACAGCTCACACCTCTGGACCCGAGAACAGGGCTGTGGCAGCGGGACCGTCCACCCGCACAGCTCACACCTCTGGACCCGAGAACAGGGCTGTGGCAGCGGGACCGTCCACCCGCACAGCTCACACCTCTGGACCCGAGAACAGGGCTGTGGCAGTGGGACCGTTCACCCGCAGCTCACACACCAGTCACAGCTACGGGACGCTCACAGCTCCAGCGACTCCGACTGTGCGTGGACCAGTGGGGAGACGAAGAGGCAAAGCGAACCACGGGAACACTGACAGGGCATTTTCCGTCAAGAGCCCGCTCCTTCACCTACACCGGGAGCAGTGTAAGCTCATAAACGACACGAATCCCTCAGGAAAACGTCATGTCTCTGATCAAGCCCCTCAAGTTAAAAAAAAGGGATGTGGTAGTTCGCAAGCAGCCCCTGCAGACGTTCCGACGTCCTGACATTCGTGTTTACTTCAGCGTGCTCTGAGAAACCCTTTGGGTCAAACCACGAGCTCAATGCCACACAAGACACACACTAAACTGAATTCTACATCCCAAAATTTATAGTCATCAAGGAAAAAACACCAGTAAAATAACTACCATCCGTAAAATGCAATTTAAAACAGAGAAGAGATGAGTTCCATTCTAAGAGTTATCAAGATGTTTGTTTTATGTCTACGTACATGTGAAAACACAGACAAATACACAACCTATAGGCATTTGAGCCAGTATGTGAATAAGAATAACCATACACAAAATTATTTTGAAAGTCAAGTCCCTCTGCAAAGTCTGTTAAGGAAACCAAGGTGCAGCAGCATCTATCATGGGTAAATAATTGGTTAAAGGACAGAAATGAGACAGCAGCAATTGGTTTAGAAAACAGCGGAAGGCACCCAGAGTTTGCTGGGACGTGCTTTTCAGCACAGCCATAAGCAACCTGGGACAAGAGACAAGGAGCGGGGAAGTGAAAAAGCTATCCAAGCTGGCAAAGGTGAAGGCCAGCTCCAAAGAACTGCAGAAGGGCTTCGTGAGACAGAACGGACACTTCAAAGGAACATGAACATGGATTTCAATACGGATTGAAGGGAACTACACGGGGAAAACAAATCCAGCCATCAACAAAACGACGGGCTCTGAGCTGACCGCTGCCCTTCAGAAACAACATCGTGGAGTTCAAACAGTCACTTCAGGAAAGGACAAAAGTTCACTGCTTACTAGAGGTCACCTAATAAATGCCAAGGAGGGGAACAGAACACGGCTGTGCGCTGCCCACGGCTTGGCCCCGCGCTGAACGCCTGTGCAGCTCTGTTCTGCAGCTCAGTACGGTGGAGCAGACCCATAAAACCACAAAGAATGGCATGGAAATTGTTAAGATATGGAACTGCATCTGCATAAGTAAAAGTAAATACATGATGGTTTTCCATCTGGAAAGAGGTGATCCAAGGTAACCCAAGGGGGCATTTCTGGAGCTCTGCACGGTCCAGAGTGGCCTGGAGAGGGCAGCGGGGCACCGGCTGTTCTGTGCCCCCTCCAGACCATAAACCATGAGCCAGACCCACACACACACAGACACGCAAAGGGGTTTGCACACCGGGAGCTGTCAGCCTGAGCAAACCCTCCCAAAGAGGTGCTAACGGCACGGAAAACAGCTCCGCAGCGATACAGTCCCGGCACGAGTACCCGGCGGCCTGCAGGGTGAGGTGTGTGCACCCCGAGGGTGTGCGACAGTCCACGCGGGTGGGGAGAAAACGGGGTTTGCACCGTTAATGAATAGAATAACAATTTTAAACATGGTTTAGTTCATATTTATCTCATCCTTTTATAATTTCTAAATATATAATTACAATATATATTATAATAGTACATAATTCTAAATATAATTTGGACCTGCATCTCCAAATTAACCACCCGAGCCCACTGTAGCCCCCAAAGCCCCAGCTCGGTGCCCTCCCTGACCACACAGGTCTCAGACATTCCTTGTGCGCAAAGGAAACCTGAGAAAGAACGAACGGGAGTGGATGGTCAGCAGAGGCCCATTGGCTACACTTGGTACGGACAGAGCAAGGCTGACGTAGCAGGGAGCCCAGCACGGGAGCCGAGCAGGAGAATTCAGCAAGTGTCCATGTAGAAACCGGTTGAGAGAACAGTCGCTGAGCAGAGAACAGCAAACAGGCCGAACCGAGGCTCTGCCGGAGCTGGAAACCCCTTCCATAAACACGGAGCTCTGAGAGCTGCTGGAGCAGAGCAGCTGCCCACGCAGCCACCCCCACCCGGGCAGAGCCGGCACAAACGGCCCAGAAAATGCTCTCACTTGAGCCTGTGTTTGAGATCTCTCTGTGTCCGTCAGCCTGCACACCGTGGCCTCCTTCCAGCAACGAGCAGGCCTGCTGTTCCCTGTCAATCACTGGGGACATCTGACATTCCGGAGAGACAAGGTCCTGAGCGCGGCCATCTCGCGTCCGTGCCCCCGGGGACAGGCCGGACTGCGGCGCCGCCGCTCTGCTCCACAGAGGGCACCTCGGCGCCTGGAACAACGGCAGCAAGCCGGAGCTACTCGGTTTAGATCTGACATCTTCCAACCTCCTTCAGTGCCCTTTGTTAAGCATCAAAACAGAGAAATACAGAGAAAGCACCAAACTGAGAAAAGGAGACATCTCCAGCAAAACCACATTCGATGCCGCCCCCGCCCCGCCTCAGCCCTTCCCTCCACCTCACGCTCCTGCCTCCAGGATCGCCCACCCACAGCACGTCACTGACCACGGCCGCGTCCCCGCTGCCAGCCCACCAGGCTCTGGACACGCGGACGCTTTTGCCATCTCAGCTGTTACAGGAGAACACACAAGCAGCACTTTATCTAAATGCTTATTTTGCTCTCAAACACATGTACAAGAGAAGCCAGAGACAGACAATACATTCAGTTTCTCACAGTCTCGATACTAAAGAGCATTACAATACCATCACATCTTTTGAGGGGGATCTTGGGGGCCCACCTGCCTACAGATTCACATCCATCTCTCCCCTGTTCCTCAGGGGGCTGAACCTGCCCTGGACAAGTTCCACGTGTGCTGAAGGCCGCAGTCCAGCCCAGCACCGCCACACACCGTCCCGCGACACCGCCTGTCCCGGGCCACGCTGCCCGCCCCGGCTCTGTCCCCAACCGCTGACCACCCCCGCTTTGCCCCCTCCATTCCATATTACACGGATTACTCCGCACTACTTCAAACACGTCACAGGCCAGAGGACAAACCTGGAGCGGGCTGCAGGCCCTGAGGAAGAGCACGGCGTGTGCCCAGCTCAGGGACCGCTCTCACAGCTCCGAGATGAAGGAGCGGAGCTGCCCGCAGAGCAGCGGGACAAGGCCGGGCAGTGCACAGGGGCACACAGCAGCACCTCCATGGCTGTCACAGAGCAGCGGGACAAGGCCGGGCAGTGCTCAGGGGCACATGGCAGCACCTCCAGAGCTGTCACAGAGCAGCGGGACAAGGCCGGGCAGTGCTCAGGGGCACACAGCAGCACCTCCATGGCTGTCACAGAGCAGCGGGACAAGGCCGGGCAGTGCACAGGGGCACACAGCAGCACCTCCAGAGCTGTCACAGAGCAGCGGGACAAGGCCGGGCAGTGCACAGGGGCACACGGCAGCACCTCCATGGCTGTCACAGAGCAGCGGGACAAGGCCGGGCAGTGCTCAGGGGCACACAGCAGCACCTCCATGGCTGTCACAGAGCAGCGGGACAAGGCCGGGCAGTGCACAGGGGCACACAGCAGCACCTCCATGGCTGTCACAGAGCAGAGGGACAAGGCCGGGCAGTGCACAGGGGCACACGGCAGCACCTCCATGGCTGTCACAGAGCAGCGGGACAAGGCCGGGCAGTGCACAGGGGCACACAGCAGCACCTCCATGGCTGTCACAGAGCAGCGGGACAAGGCCGGGCAGTGCACAGGGGCACACAGCAGGACCTCCATGGCTGTCACAGAGCAGAGGGACAAGGCCGGGCAGTGCACAGGGGCACACGGCAGCATCTCCTGCATGCATCCCGGTCTCACTGCTCCACTGGTGGCTGCGTTCCCGCACGCCGTCCGTCGCCGTCCATCGCCGCTCACCGTCCGTGCGGCGAGCGCTGCACCTCCCGCACGCCGCCCACGCCCCGCACCCCTGTCCCTGCTCCCAAACACGCACACCCGCCTTTCCACCTCTGCCCCGTCCGAACCTCCTCTGAACCACCTCTGTCCTCCTCCCCTTTGTCATTTCTTCATGCAAACTTCTCAGAAATGAAACAACATTGGACTGCTGCTTTTCTGTGTATTTCTACTGCAGAGGCTTTTCTCAAGGGACATCAACACCATAGCAGCCAAGTGCTAAAGCAGAAAAAAGAAGAGTTCCTGTCTGGACACACCAGAGAGAGGAAAACAACCCAGAGAGCTGACAGGTAAAAGTAAAAGAAAGCGTCAAGAAAATAAAAACCAAAAATGCCCGTAAGAGCCTTACAGAAAGGGACTGAGCAGGGAGTCACTGCAACGCAGCCCAGCAGCGGGCGGCACCCACGGCGTCCTTTCTGAGGGACACAGCGTCCGTCCCGGCACCACTGGCACCCCCATGGCAACAGTGAGCAGCCACCACCCCACGGACACAGGGACCCACGGGGATCGGGAACGCAGGGACCCGCGGGGTCTGAGAACACGGGAACCCATGGGGTCTGAGAACACGGGAACCCATGGGGTCTGAGAACACGGGAACCCACAGGGTTTGGGAACACGGGAACCCGCGGGGATCGGGAACAACAGTTACCAAGAATACGAACAGCATGTTTTAAAACTGAAAACAGAGCTACCTTGGCTAGACAACATATCGTGTTAGTGCATTACAGCAGCTACCGATTTCTATAAGGCACCAACATAAGGCAGAGGAGACGCCAGATGCTGTCTGAGGGTAAGAACATGCCACTGGAAGTACCTGGAACAGTCAAGAAATCTAGACCTGACTGATATTGTTTGATGGCAACGGGTTTCTGACCGCACAAACAGGGTCCCACTGCATGTGCTGCTTCAAAATGGACTATTAGAAGTACAAGAAAGCTGCAGACAGCTCCTCTGCTCTCGCTACAGACGTCCCCTCATACGAGTTCATTTTCTAACATCTATTAATCTTCTAGATTTAGTAAGCAGAAACATTAGCCTTGCAATTCTTCGTGCTCGTCTGCCATATTCACCTTCCTCCACTTCCCAAAAGCTCTCGCCCATTTTCATATAATGTCCACGACCATCCAAAAATCTTCAATTTAGAAAGCATCCCATTTCCTGAACTGGGAACTGTAACTTGAGACAAAGCGCAGTGATCACTTTTCTGTGTCATGCATGTCCATTCACGGCTCAGAAAATCAGACAAACCTCAAACGAACACTTGGATGCACCCAAGGAAAATAAAAACTCTTTGGGGTTGAAACCACCAGACCCTATAGACTAAAACATAAATCTTTGGGACTGAAGCCACCAAACCCTATAGACTAAAACATAAATCTTTGGGACTGAAGCCACCAAACCCTATAGACTAAAACATAAATCTTTGGGACTGAAGCCACCAAACCCTATAGACTGTCTTTGAGCTCACAGACCCGATCACATCCACCGCTGAGCTCCAGCGCACGGAATGGAGTCGGTGTGAAGAACTCGGTGTCTGGGTGAAGCACCGCCAGGTTGCTGCCTTGTCCCTGTACGGCGCGTGTCCTGCCGCTCCCTGTCACTGCAGACACTGCGTTAAATTGTTCACTGTCACTCTTTTTGTATTCCTACAGTATTTCTTTTTTAGAAAACAGAAGAGCAACTCAAACATCTCACATCAGTTACATCTGTGCCACGATATTCATCTGCAAATCCGAATTTTCTCAACAGGCAACTCAAATTTGTTCAACAAGCCCACATTGCATAAAACCACGACAACTAAGGACAAGGTACTGATCTCTGTTAAAGGCCTCTATAGAATTAGTATGATTTTCTTGCCTTAATTACCTGTGAACTTTTCTACACTTGTCAGCCTGCAATGAGTCCGGGGCTGGGAAAGGACAAACCTCGGGTCTCCGTGGGCAGCTCACGCAGCCCAACACCGTGCAGTGTTCCCCCCCAGGCTTCCGCAGGCACGGTCCCAGCCAAAGCCCTTCCCGTGGGGAGGTCCCGGTTTCTCCCGGCTGCCCCGAACCCGTTGGGCACAGCAGGGCCCGCGCGGCACACGGCGCCACCGGACCCGACACGGCCACGCCGCGGCAGCTGCAAACCTGCGCTGGAACGGGGACACGCTGCCCAGCACGGTCCTGAGGCTCCTCTCCAGCCCTTCCAGTGCCGGCTGACCTGTGCTCTGACCAGACTGTGTTTAGAGCCGTGATCATATAAAAATTAGTAGGATATTTTTCATTAGCTCGTCTGTTCTAGTGGTGATCTCTGCAAACTGATGACTGTCTGGAAGAAACAGTCACCTTTATCCACTTACAACAGATCACTGTTCCATTTGGGGAGCATATATTTAGTTCTTCCCATTCTAATGAAACAAATACAATTTTTATATCCTACTGAAATGTGAGTCCTTGAGGTCATCCAGTCCTTCCTTGTCTCTAAGTAGTATCACCGGTATCTCCATTATCTTTGATAGGTGTTCACTTCTTCAACCAGTGCCTAAAGGCCTCTAGTGACAGAGATCTTACAACTCGCCTAATCAGCTCCCATCCTTACGTATTATAAATAATCTTTTAAAAAAAATTCTCTTCTAGATTAAGTCTTCACGGGCTTCCCACCACCACTGACCCCTGAGTTGTTCCTCCTTTGCTTGCTGGTCACGCAGGTGACCAAGATCAGGAAAACATTCCTGTAAGTATGCCCTGGATCTACGGTCACTTCTGCGTTATCCTCTGCCCCATCTCCTGACCAGTTTAGCTGCTTTCCCAGCAGCGGCTGCTCACGGTACATCCAAACCTTCCTTAACACTTCATTTAAAACCCAGCGATGCATGAGGACATGCAAAACCTGCTTATGAAATCAACTGCTTACTCCCTTTTCCAAATCACCGATAAATCTGTTAGACACTCCACACGTATCTTTGGGGCATCATACCTGTCTTTCTGTCTGTTTTAACGCTGGCAACGAGTTATCTACCACTGCCTGAAACACCCATTGCCACCATGGCACGCGCTGAGACCGTCTTCCACCGCGACAAACGCCGCCTCTCAGAACAGCGTCTGTACCCACCCAGAATTCTCTGGATCCGAGACGTAGATAACTAGACAAAACGACGACTAAGGACAAGCAAAGAAGCCACATAAGTGATACGGAGGTTCGTATAAATTAGCAATCTCAATGTGTAACTAATATTAAGCTGTAGAGATTAGCAGGAACTATGAAAAAAACATATATTAGCAGAAAATAAATATGGATAAGGACTTATATTAACAGGAAGAGCTTCCTGAGCACAGCACAGAGGACAAAGAACAAGATCGCTATGGGAAAAAGAAAGTAATTTGAAGTGACAGCAAGTATATTGTAAATACAGATATGACTTGATGGTTGAGAAAGGGACACAGACCTTTATAGGTGTATCTTGTGTACAAAAGGCAGGAAGATTGGTTTTGGAAGGGAGATAAAGTGGGAATGGAAAGAGGACACAGAAGCAGATTAAAGAGGTCAAAACAGCACAAGAAAACGAACCTCTCAGCAGCTTCTTGTGCGGGGACGACACCGGCAAGGTCGACGGCACGAGGCGCCGGAAAAGACAGAGCCACGAGAGGACAGATGTTGGACAAGAGCCGTGGCAACATCTGCACACGCGCCTGCCCGGAGACGGGGGAGACCTGATGGGGTATGGACGCAGGGGGAACGAGGGAAAGAGGGAAAGAGGGAAAGAGGGAACTGTCAGGCGTTTCAGGGATCTAGCCCACGGGGAGGCCGGTGACAGAGGACAGAAGAAACAGAAGATCACTAACGTGGTTTGGTCAACACAATCTACGGCAACAGCTGGACACTCGGAGGGAGGTGTCATAAAGACTGCCTGAAATGTACTGCTGGACAGTAGAAAACGCATCAATAAAGAGACAAATCAACACAAATGTGGTGATTAAAGCTATATTTATCCATAAAAGTGCCAGAAATAGAGCAGAGAGGAACACACACACACAAAAAAAAAAGAGAGGACAAAATAAAGGATGGAGCCTTTGGGGAAAAGATTTTCTCTCTTCCCACAAGAACAATGTGCAAGGCCCTGATGGAACAGAACAGCAGCAAAGAATCGTAAAAACAAATAACCGACAGAAATGTAACCCTTATGAAAGAGCCGCTGACCACAGGTGTGACAATCCGTCAGGAACTCAGGCAGGAGGAGAATGAAGCGTCACACCTGAGATTTCTACCCATAACGAGGTGTCACCGTTCAGGGTGTCGGGACAAACAAGGCAGAACAAGGAGGAGAACAAGCGCAGAACCAGGTGCGCGGGAGCACAGGGCGAAGTGACCTTAGCGCAGGAACGGGTGTTTCCAGAAAGATCAAGTGAACCCAAAAGGACCTGCCCCTAGGAACCCTGCGATGCATCCTGTTCACCCCGCGTTCACAGAGCAAAAACCATTTCTCTATCTACTATTCACCTCTATTTACCTCTTCTTCTTCTGGGCAAGAGGGGAAAAGAGAAAAAAGAAAGGTGCACCCTGCCATAAGAAAATCGAATAATAAATAAGTAATTTGAAGAGGACACTTTTCCCTGAAATTAGAGCAGAATCAGACTCCAAGAAATGGAAATAAAACTCAATAGCTAACAACACATAAACTCAAGGTAACGGCTGTGACGGCACATTCTTATTTGGTAGGATACAGGACCAGGGGTGTTAAAATGAAGTTATAACTCCTATTATCTCTTTTAAGCAACAGAAGACTGAGTACCCCAAGCTGCGCTTTGATCAAAATGAACCCCAGCCAAGGAAGAACCTGGGAGGCCAAGCAGAACTGCAGGAGATGGTCAGGAGGAGAGGCGAGGGCACCAACCACGGCCACACCGGGACGAGAGCCGGGGAGCCCGGCCCCACCGGCACACGGCGGGAAGGCGGCCAGCGAGCACACACGTTCCAGGTGAAGCGGATAGTCAGGTAAGATGCCACGAGCGGCAAAACTCCCAGGGCAGAAAAGACAGAGTTCTCCAGCATCCAAACAAGTAATGGAAATGAGCTCTGCTAAATGTATTCTGGTATAGATTAAAAATTTCCATGTTTCAGCAGCCACCATGCTGCTTTCACGTGAAGGCCGTCTACATGGGGAAGAAGCACATCCACAGAACTGTTTTTGCCACTCCTCTTGATAGTAAAGGAAGACGACTGGTGCGCAAATGCCAACAGAAACCATGGGAAAGGCAAAAGCATCCCCTACACCCACTGCTCCCAACCCACCCATGGTTCTGCCCAGACACAGCCATCAGGAGCAAGTCACCCCAATACCCCCAGTCCCACACTGAACCCGTTACAGACCCGCGCACCGGCTCTCCCGTCACCCCAATACCCCCAGTCCCACACTGAACCCGTTACAGACCCGCGCACCAGCTCTCCCGTCACCCCAATAACCCACAGTCCCACACTGAACCCGTTACAGACCCGCGCACCAGCTCTCCCGTCACCTCAATAACCCACAGTCCCACACTGAACCCGTTACAGACCCGCGCACCGGCTCTCCCGTCACCTCAATAACCCACAGTCCCACACTGAACCCGTTACAGACCCGCGCACCGGCTCTCCCGTCACCTCAATAACCCACAGTCCCACACTGAACCCATTACAGACCCGCGCACCAGCTCTCCCGTCACCCCAATAACCCACAGCCCCACACTGAACCCGTTACAGACCCGCGCACCAGCTCTCCCGTCACCCCAATAACCCACAGCCCCACACTGAACCCGTTACAGACCCGCGCACCAGCTCTCCCGTCACCCCAATAACCCACAGCCCCACACTGAACCCGTTACAGACCCGCGCACCAGCTCTCCCGTCACCCCAATAACCCACAGCCCCACACTGAACCCGTTACAGACCCGCGCACCGGCTCTCCCGTCACCCCAATAACCCACAGCCCCACACTGAACCCGTTACAGACCCGCGCACCGGCTCTCCCGTCACCCCAATAACCCACAGCCCCACACTGAACCCGTTACAGACCCGCGCACCGGCTCTCCCGTCACCCCAATAACCCACAGCCCCACACTGAACCCGTTACAGACCCGCGCACCGGCTCTCCCGTCACCCCAATAACCCACAGCCCCACACTGAACCCGTTACAGACCCGCGCACCGGCTCTCCCGTCACCCCAATAACCCACAGCCCCACACTGAACCCGTTACAGACCCGCGCACCGGCTCTCCCGTCACCCCAATAACCCACAGCCCCACACTGAACCCGTTACAGACCCGCGCACCGGCTCTCCCATCACCCCGCGCGCCCGCGATCTCCAGCTCCTGCACTCTGCGCCACATCCCTGCTCGCCGCTTCAGAAATACAGAATGCCACCTCAAGGTCCTTCGTCTTGCGAGTCCCACCATATCAGGATGTGCAGGACACACTATGGATCCTACACATCTGGAGAAAGATGGAACTATGGAGACAACTTAGGAGCTTCACAGATTTCTGTGATCTGTGCACAAAAGCCACCACCTGATGTCTTCAAAAAGGTGTCGCAGGAGGTGCCAGAATCCTCAAGAGAGAAAGCACTCAAGACTGTCAGTATCCAAATAATATCTGCATTCCTTGGCGCTCTTTAACAGTCTTATTTTTGTTAAATATGTATCAATACAATTAATCCAAATGTTATAAATGGTGACTGCTTCCAACCACTAGAGAGTCATTTAAAGAACATCGTTTCCAATGCAGCAAAACAGGGTTGGCATTTCCCCTTAAATGGAGATCGAAGACCTGATTCTTAAACAAAAGCTGGAACATTTTTAAGGACCTGAAGGATGGCTTTAATGACGCATGGCACCCTGAAACTCTCCTGTGGGTGCGTTCCCATAGACTGCCACAGATCTGCAGAGCTAATCTCTTCAAGCCCCTGAAAGTCACCTGTTAAGTAGCCAGAGGATACACGAGAGCCAAGACTGGAGACAAGAACCAGAGGCAGCACCGCAGGCTTCATCAGGCTTTCATCAGAATTGTTTTCCAAAACACAAGTTTGATTACAGAACAAAGTGTCCTACAAGCCCATTTGGGTCAGATCCAGTGCAGATTCTGCACCGTGACCAGGCTCAAAAGCACGCTATTCACCATTCATGGAGAATCAAAGCAGAAATCACAGCACACACCCCCCAGACGCCAGCCTGTACCACCAACGAACCGGTGCCTGCCCTGGGGGCTCCGCGGCCCCGCGCTGCCCGGCGAGGCAGAGCAGCGCCCGGGAGCACCGCAGAGCTCCCGCCCGGCGCCGAGCCGCCGCTTCCACTCATCCCTCTATTCAGAGCCAGCCAGCTCACTAACTTTCCCGACTCACCACCCCATGGACCAGAAACTCAAAAAGTTTGCTTTTCGTAGCTTTGCGAGCCCCTCCTGTAACTTCGTCTGTAGCCATCGGGGTCTGCTCAGCCTCTCTCACTCTCTCTCTTCCTCTTTCTTTCCCTTTTCTGCCTTTTTCTCCAACTCTCCCCTCTGAGTCCTGCTGGGCTCTCACACTTCTAATAGCGCGGAGTGGGGAGGGGGCCCCTTCAGGGCCTTGCTGACGGCCCACTCGCGCGAAGCCTCAGCTGCTGCATTCCTCCACTGATAAGCCAGAAATAGTTTGTGCTGCCGGGTTCTGTGTGTTTACTCTGCAGGGACAGAAAATCCAGCTTTTTAAACCTCTGTCCAAACAGCAGAGATAAGCAGGAGGCAAATTGAAAACACGTCTCAGCTTTTCCGCGGCAGCGCTGCAGCCTCTCCTCCTCTGCACCGGGATGGTAAATTCTGGGGCAGGGGGAAGGGGGAGGGGGCAACTTCAGCAGCAACACGCAACTCGGTGCCTCACAGAGCGTGTTTTCCCACTAGAAAATGCAGCAGGCGAGCAGTGAGAAACAATGGTTTTCCCTCGCTCCCACTGCTCCTCCCGCGCTGCGTTTCCAGGCCCTTTCCCCGGGGACCTGGCAGGCAGCACACAGAAACATTCGCTGGCAGCGTTTCCAGCCTGCGAGACTGAGAACTAACCCCTCTGGACAAGAGAGAAACAGCGGGAGGCAGAGAGCTGGGAACAGGGAGGGACAGCGCGAGAGCGCGGGAGGAAGGAGCGGGGCAGCATGGCGACCGCGCGGCGCCCGGCTCGCGCAGCGCCCGGCTCGCCTCCCCGCTCCCGCCCGCGGGACGCCTCGGTGCCACCGTGACGGATCCATTAGAGACCCCGGTGACTGACAGATGCAGACAAATTATAACACCGCAGCTGCCGTGAGACATCAGCCGCTCGCTGCTCATCACACAAAGCCCTGCGTGACAACACGTGCCAGCCCAGACGCTGCTGGGAACACGGCGCCCACCTGCCACCCGGGGGAAGGGGCACACAGCAGCACCGTCCCCTCCGCCCGCAGCACGGCGGCCATTCCAGGAGCAGCGGCGCTGGCTGCTCCATCATGGCAGCCAGGCGGCGTGGCCTGGGGCACCGATTGCTCACCCGCGGCTCCTTGTGCGTCTGCTGCTTGCGAGGCTGACGTTTCCCAGTCTGCCTAACACCGCAGTAGATGAGAGGTTGCCAGGTTACGAGAGGGGTTTATTCTATTCCTCTGCTTGAAATTCTTGTCTAGGGGCTGTGAATTTTCTGGCAAACAGAAGAGAATCAGATCTGAAACAAATAAATAAATTTATGCCCTCAACCAGTAACAAAAACAAGCACAGGAGAGACACTGCATTAGGCAGCAGTAAAGAGCAAGCCGCAAAGATCACGCTGTCATTTGCACATGGGGATGAAGGCAACAACCTCCTCTGACATTCAGGATGACCCCAATCCAGGTGCTACTGTACAGCAACACCCCTGGGAATCACAGAAATTCAGAGGGTGTGCACCGTTACCAGTTCCCTGCTGGTCCCTGGGAAGGAACACGCCAGGCAAAGCAGCACGGCCACATTCAGCGCCTGAACTGCTCCAGCTTTTAGCTGAGCTGGCCTAAGGGCATGTGTAATCTGCTAACTGCTACGTGCCTGGCGGGCTTGGTAGCGTTTGATTAACAGTTGGACTAGGTTTTAAGGGTCTTTTCCCACCTACATGATTCTATGATTTCACGTGTCAGCGTGCCTGGCCAGGTGGCACTGGGCCTGCGCCTCCCGTGCTTTTCCAGATCCCGCAGCAGGGAGAACGCCGGCTCCCACGTCGTGAGCCCCTTCCCGGGTTCCCGGCGAGACAACACGTTTTCTCTGGAACTGCACTATGGCTCCCGCCCTGGCCGCAGCAGCGCCAGCGGTCCCCGCGGTGGCGACCCCGACACCGGCGCTGCTGCTCCCGCTCCTCGCGGCGAACCGCGCAGCCTCCTCCGCTCCGGGACACGCGCGAGGGAGCCGCTCGCGGGCAGCGGCTCCAGGCGAGCGGCCGGGCGGACCCCGGCCCGGGCGGCGGCGGCACCGGGCGCGGCTGCAGGCTGCGCGCGGCGCGCGGGCCCCCCTCGCGTCCCCCCGCGCTCCTCCGCCAGCACCATCGGCACCGAACGGCAACGGCGCGCCCGGCACGGGCAGGGCGTGCGCCAGCCGCGGGCCCGGCTGCGCCGCCGGCGGGCGGGGGCGGAGGGCCGGGCCGCTCGCCCCGGGCCGGGCCGGGCCGGGCCGGGCCGGGCCGGGCGAACCGAAGCGCGGCGGCCGCGCCGGGCCGGCCGCACGTCCCCGCGGGCCCGGGCGCGGCGGCGCGCATGCCCGGCGCGGCTCCGTGAAGGTCAGCCGTGGCCTAGCGGGGACGCGCGGGCGGGGACGGCCGGACGCGGGGAGGGAGCGGCCTTAACCCTTCCCGCGCCGGGCCCGGGCCGGCCCCGCCCGCTGCGCGGGCCGAGCTGAGGGCTCGGGGGGAGCCGGGGCCGCGGCGGGGCCGTTCCGGGGCTGCTCGGGCCGGGGCGGCTCCGCCCGCCTGCGCCCCGCGGGGACGGCGCTCGGTGCCGCGGGGCTGCCCGGGCTGGAGGCGCAAGACAAAGCGAATCGGGCGCTTCGCAGGCGTTTTGCGAGTGCCGTGACAAACTGGCTTGTCGGGGGCGCCGAGGGCGCGGCGAGCGGCCGCAGACCGGGCCCGGCCCGGGGCGGGCGGGACGCGCCTGGCCCGCGGCTCTCTGTCCGCAGCCGGGGCCGCAGCGCGGGGCGGGAGGCTGCGGGCTTCTCGGTTTTCTGAGCGGGCAAAGCAACGAGCTGCCGTTGCTCCCGTCTCCGTCACTAGCGGGCTCATCACGTTCTGGAGCAGGAGGATACGTTGAGTGTTACCGAATTTCAATTTAATACCATACGACATGTGTTGTATTCTATCTGGCTGCTCTTAACAGGCATTACATGAAGAGATTTCCTGAAAAGAACATCAAATTACAAGGTCAGCCACTTGAAAATTAAGGAATGGCAGACTCACTGTAGCCATACACGGAGTCAAAGTCAAAAAAACCCAAAATCATGCAATAATAAAATTAATCTTATTTAGTATGATTGTAGTTCTTTACCATCATTAGAAACAGCTCTTTTGTTTTGAAAATGGAAAAGAAGGTGCAAATGGATGGAGGTGACTTGCCCACATCACCTGTTTGAGAATGAAATCCTTTTCCCGTGACTCTTCCACTCCCCGCAACACGGCCAAGGAAAAGCAGCGCACAATGCGCCTGCACAGGAGGGGAGGACGGTGCAGGAACGTCTTCTCCCAAACCACGAGAGAAATAATATCGTTTTCTTTTGTTTCTTCTTCTATTTTCCATAAAGTTTAGGAGAAAAGCGTGTTAAGCTGCCTGGTTCAGCCCAGGTCCTGCCCAACAAGCATCGCGGCAGCTCCAGGCCGACCCGGGTCTGGGAGGTGCCGGTGCCAGGGGACCCCAGCGGGTTCCTTCAGAGCTCGGGGCTGCGCAGACGCTGGGGCTCCTGGCGCCCGCACGCGCACCCCGAGTCAGCTCGTGCTGTTCCTGCCCGGCTGAACAAGGACAGGCTGACACTTCCTCCTGCCCAGGGACCGAGGCACCTTTTCTGTCCCCAGCCTGGGTGTTTTTCCAGCTTTTAAGATTCTTAAACGAGGATGGCCAGGTTAGAAAAGATGTGAACCAAGCTGTTGCTTCAGGAAAATATTTTTGCAGCTGCTTTCGTTCTTTGATCCGCAGGTAAGTAAAGACGTACACGGAGGTGCTGGTTGCCTTCAAGAGCCCTGGTTTCCCTTACCCAGTTTTCACTGAAGTCAGCAGCGCTCTGCTCACAGAAACTTAAAATATCCTCCATGGTTTTGGAATTGATGGAATATGGGATTGAAAACACACTGAAAAATGGACAGAAAATATCCCGAGATTGAGGGTCTGCTTGTTGTAAAGAAATGACCACTTGTTCCTGCGTTCAGAATTATTCAATGTTCTCATTAACAATATGGACAAGGAACTAGAGAACGTGCCTATCAAACTTCCTAGCAAACAGGGTTTGGAGGGTTACAGGTCTGCTAGGAGAGAATTAAAATCCTGACAGGCTGGAGATGTGATTTGGAAAAACAAGACATCATTCAATCAGAAATAGGGTGAGATTCCACATCAAGATAGAAATCAACAACTACACAAATACAAGATGGAGAACGACTGGCTGAAGAGTACTTTTTTCCAGAAGAAACATTTGGGGCTATAACAGATGATGGAGTTACCGGTGCTGCGCTGGCACAGAACACGCAGAGCGAGCGACCCCCGCGGAGCGGGAGCCAGCGCTGCCCCGCGGCCCCTGCGCGGCAGCACCAGATCTCCCCCTCCACGCTTTGTCGCCCCGGGGCAGGCTCGGCCGGCGCGCCCTGGGGCTGCAGAGCTGCACTCTGCCAGCCTTGCTGAGGAGCCGCTCCGCAGCAGCCGTGAACGGCTCAGCCGCGCCGTCCCTTGCCGCGTGGGGCTCTGCGCTTCAGCCGAGGCGTGTGGGACACGCAGCGTGGGTCAGGGACAACAGCGGGCGTGGCGGGGACTGCAAAGCCCCAAAAGAGAAAATAACACTGTCCAGCTGTCCAGGGGCGGCTGCAAATACAGGCTGCAAATACAGTCCCCACACATGGAGGACCAGAAATCATGGACTGAAACGTCTGCCAGGAAGATTTACGTTGGGTATTACGGAAGAAAGTCGAGGTGTTCTGTACAGCAAGGATGGGAACCTCCATCCCGAAGGTCTTCCAGGAGCGGGTCAGGCAAGCAGAGCGATGGATGCTGACCGGGCGGGACAAGGGACGGGCTGGTCCCCAGAGGCTCCTTTCCCTTCCTTCCCTATGGAAGCTGTATGGCATTTCAGAAGGCAAAGATAAGGCTTTCTTCAATCCAGAGAGTTTTCCCTCGCAGGTTTCACAGATCTTATGCAAACAAATTAAAAAGGTCCCTTATTTTTTTTTTGAAAAAATACCTATCCGATTGCTACAACAAAGCGAGAGTAAGGAATCGCACACACAGATGGCTGCCAGTTGCATCTGAGACCTCCAAGTATCGCACCGCTTTTACACCGTGGCTTCTCTCTCCGTGACTTACGTATCCTCAGCTACCGTCTCGCATCACTGCTTTGTGGACATACCTTTTGAGGTCAGGCCTTTCCACTAACAGCTTAAAATCTATCTGCAATGAAGAAATACCATGGGCAACTTGTAGCAAGAGTAAAGAAAACTTGAAACAAAGGCAAAAAAAGAATAAATGAAGGCAAGGAAAAGCATTTGTGTCTGTCTCCAGAGCTTCCAAACATTATTCTGCAGAAGCAGTAAAATCTACCGCCCCCCAGTCCGAAGAGCGTATCGTGATGCTGCTGGGTGATCAGAGCGATGGCGCTGGGGCGTGCTGGGTAAGAGCACCGTAGAGGATACACCTGCTGTTAGTGACGGACAGAACGCAGACGGGACAGCTGGGTTAGCGAGTCCAGTCCTGTATGATCAACAGCAAACATGTCACGTAACCCTTCCAGACACAAATTTATTGCACAGCACTTCAAACTTTGGTGTTCCTGTGGGACAGCTGCTAAAACCAGAGTTCTTTGAATGACCATCTTCTTTTAGTACATGGGTCTCTTCCAGCCAAAATGATTCTGTGATTCTATATCTTGCTATTCCCATTTATTCTTTTACCAACATTGCCCTTAATGGTTTTTCTTTGTGTCTGATGTTTCTGCTTCGGAGCACTTATACATCGCAGTCATACCCGCACTCACTCCTTTGTCAGGTCAAACAATCAAAACCTGCTGCTCGGTCTCTTTAAAGCTGATTGCCCAGTTCTCATCGTTTCCTCGGCCCTTCCCGAGTCCGCCCCAGTTAACCGGCCCAGAACAGGGCAGACAGAACCGAGCCCCGGTCCCCCGGAGGCCACGTCCTGTGTGGCGCTGATCCTCCTCCCGCCGGCAGAAGCCCCAACAGCCGCGCGTTTCTCCACGCCTGCACAGCCGCAGCGACAGCCCCACGTCCTGCGCGTGGGCGACGTCCGTCGCTCAGCCGCCGCCACCGCAGCAGCCGCAGCGTACGGGGCTGCTTCCCGTGACGCGTCGCGCCCGTGCGCGGCGCCGTCCTCAGAGGTCACCCCCGTCCTGCTCGTGGGGGCTTCGGAACCTCCCAGTTCTTGCCACGTAACTCATCTCTTCTGCTTCAAATCTACTCACTACACTTGCTATTTTTGTGCCGTGGGCATTACTGAAAATACTAAATGACACAAATCTCATGGCAAATTGAGGAAACCGCAAAGTTCTTGTGTCGTCTTTGCTGAGCTCCTCACCTACCTCGCAATTCTTCTGCTACCTGAATTTTCAGACAGCATTGAATCAAAGGCGTCACTGACGTCTGCATGAAGACGACACACGCTGTTTCCTTTAAGTAGAAAATCAGCTGAGAAAGACAGCGGGTTAGCAAACTGATGCTGCTTTTTTATACCACCTGCGCCCTCCTCATGCTCCGTTATCTTCTCCTTTAAAAATCATTCTTGAGCCTTGCCTGTACTCAGAATCAGACTAATACAACTGCCTGCAGTATTCTTGCCCCTTTGTATTACAGGAAAAGCAGCAAGATGTCCTGTTTCTTTATCAGGAAAAAAGAAAATAAGCCCTTTTTGATGAATAATGCTAGGGATTATATCCCGCTCTCACTGAAAATCACTTCAAAAGTATCTGTAGTTAAGCAGATCAATAATAAGTAAATACTAACCGAAAGATGTATTAACAGGCAAAGCTGCATAAGAACCGAGACGCAGCCTCAGAAAGCACCGGCGGCCGGGACGAAGCCCGTAACCGAGGAAGGAAACAGAGCGGTGTTGGCACGGCTGTCCAGGGGACCCACCTCCCGTCCCGCCGAGCCGGGCACAATCAGCGGCTGAATAAAGGCCCATCAGACTCGGAGCACTTGAACCGAGCAACCGGTAACGCCGGTGGTCACGAGCCTGCACCGCCAGGCAGGCCCCAGCGCCCGCCAATTCCCTTCGCTTTTATTTGGCAGCATAATCACAACAATTACAAACTAATTACCCTCCCAAAAGTCAAAGTTAATCGCAAACAGTATATAATCACAGCAAACATCATGATCTTGGAAAATGGCAGCCAACTGGGAAATGGCAAATGTAATTAAATGCAATGTAGTAAAACATAATTATATGCCTGAAATTCTTACCGTGAGCACGATTTGTATGTAACTGCCAGGAAAATAAAAATTACTGAAAGGTTATTAACAAAGGTTGTAAACAAATGACAAAAATAAGTGGAAGGGAAGTGGCTACTAAGGACACCCAGCACCACGGGCCCGCTGGTCCTGAGCTGCCACACCCGGCACCACGGGCCCACTGGTCCTGAGCCGCCACACCCGGCACCGCGGGCCCGCTGGTCCTGAGCCGCCACACCCAGCACCACGGGCCCGCTGGTCCTGAGCCGCCACACCCGGCACCATGGGCCTGCTGGTCCTGAGCCGCCACACCCGGCACCGCGGGCCTGCTGGTCCTGAGCCGCCACACCCGGCACCGCGGGCCCGCTGGTCCTGAGCCGCCACACCCGGCACCATGGGCCCGCTGGTCCTGAGCCGCCACACCCGGCACCGCGGGCCCACTGGTCCTGAGCCGCCACACCCAGCACCATGGGCCTGCTGGTCCTGAGCCGCCACACCCAGCACCACGGGCCCGCTGGTCCTGAGCCGCCACACCCAGCACCATGGGCCTGCTGGTCCTGAGCCGCCACACCCGGCACCGCGGGCCCGCTGGTCCTGAGCCGCCACACCCGGCACCGCAGGCCCACTGGTCCTGAGCCGCCACACCCAGCACCGCGGGCCCACTGGTCCTGAGCCGCCACACCCGGCACCGCGGGCCCGCTGGTCCTGAGCCGCCACACCCAGCACCGCAGGCCCACTGGTCCTGAGCCGCCACACCCGGCACCGCAGGCCCGCTGGTCCTGAGCCGCCACACCCAGCACCGCAGGCCCACTGGTCCTGAGCCGCCACACCCAGCACCATGGGCCCGCTGGTCCTGAGCCGCCACACCCAGCACCGCAGGCCCACTGGTCCTGAGCCGCCACACCCAGCACCATGGGCCCGCTGGTCCTGAGCCGCCACACCCAGCGCCACGGGCCCGCTGGTCCTGAGCCGCCACACCCGGCACCGCAGGCCCACTGGTCCTGAGCCGCCACACCCAGCACCGCGGGCCCACTGGTCCTGAGCCGCCACACCCAGCACCGCAGGCCCACTGGTCCTGAGCCGCCACACCCAGCACCATGGGCCCGCTGGTCCTGAGCCGCCACACCCAGCGCCACGGGCCCGCTGGTCCTGAGCCGCCACACCCAGCACCATGGGCCCGCTGGTCCTGAGCCGCCACACCCAGCACCGCGGGCCCGCTGGTCCTGAGCTGCCACACCCAGCACCATGGGCCCGCTGGTCCTGAGCCGCCACACCCAGCACCGCGGGCCCACTGGTCCTGAGCCGCCACACCCAGCACCGCGGGCCCGCTGGTCCTGAGCCGCCCAGCCCGCGCTGCGCACACCCGGCGCTGCGCACACCCGGCGCTGCGCACACCCAGCACCGCATCAGCCCACCCCCAGCACCGAAGCGCAGGAACAGCCGCCGGGGCTCACCGCCCTGGTGTCTCCTGGGAACGAGGATGCTTCATTCTGCAAGGAGGTTCCCTGGTGCTCAGCCATGCTGGTACGGGCACCTCTGATACGGACACACTGAATGTTATCAATACGATGCCAAATAATGAGACATAAATCTCCTCTAAGGTTATAGAGAGAAAGGCTTTCTAAATTGTTCCTTATAAACCTAAATAAAGATATCAAGAAAATGATAAAGTTATTTCATTAAATTCCTTTAGTTAAGATCTTGGCTATTAACCTGGAGCAGGATTTTTGCCCATCTAAACAAGGATAAAACAAACTCTAAAAATTAGTGAGTTTATGTAATGGAAAGTCAGTCACTAATATTCCAACCATAAGAAATACAGGAAAGACATTCCAACACGCACAAAAAGCCTGGCCCTGTTTCTGCTCCTGAGAAAGGCTGCTTTTGTCTGTAACATACCTGACTTTTCCTACTGCACCCGATCTCTAGCAGCCCCTCACTTGGCTGCTGTTGTCTCAACAGCCACCCCTACCCGTCTTTACCTCCTCCTGCTCACTGAGTCGCTTCTTCCTTTCTGCAGTCACACTGATGGCACTGCACAGCTCACCACTGCACTGCAGTCCCAGTGACACTGCAGCCACTGCACAGCTCACCACTGCACTGCAGTCCCAGTGACACTGCAGCCACTGCAGAGCTCACCAGTGCACTGCAGTCCCAGTGACACTGCAGCCACTGCACTGCTCACCAGTGCACTGCAGTCCCAGTGACACTGCAGCCACTGCAGAGCTCACCACTGCACTGCAGTCCCAGTGACACTGCAGCCACTGCACTGCTCACCAGTGCACTGCAGTCCCAGTGACACTGCAGCCACTGCAGAGCTCACCACTGCACTGCAGTCCCAGTGACACTGCAGCCACTGCACTGCTCACCAGTGCACTGCAGTCCCAGTGACACTGCAGCCACTGCACAGCTCACCAGTGCACTGCAGTCCCAGTGACACTGCAGCCACTGCACAGCTCACCAGTGCACTGCAGTCCCAGTGACACTGCAGCCACTGCAGAGCTCACCACTGCACTGCAGTCCCAGTGACACTGCAGCCACTGCACAGCTCACCAGTGCACTGCAGTCCCAGTGACACTGCAGCCACTGCAGAGCTCACCAGTGCACTGCAGTCCCAGTGACACTGCAGCCACTGCACAGCTCACCAGTGCACTGCAGTCCCAGTGACACTGCAGCCACTGCAGAGCTCACCAGTGCACTGCAGTCCCAGTGACACTGCAGCCACTGCACTGCTCACCAGTGCACTGCAGTCCCAGTGACACTGCAGCCACTGCAGGGCTCACCACTGCACTGCAGTCCCAGTGACACTGCAGCCACTGCACTGCTCACCAGTGCACTGCAGTCCCAGTGACACTGCAGCCACTGCAGAGCTCACCACTGCACTGCAGTCCCAGTGACACTGCAGCCACTGCACTGCTCACCAGTGCACTGCAGTCCCAGTGACACTGCAGCCACTGCACAGCTCACCAGTGCACTGCAGTCCCAGTGACACTGCAGCCACTGCAGAGCTCACCAGTGCACTGCAGTCCCAGTGACACTGCAGCCACTGCAGAGCTCACCACTGCACTGCAGTCCCAGTGACACTGCAGCCACTGCACAACTCACCAGTGCACTGCAGTCCCAGTGACACTGCAGCCACTGCACAGCTCACCAGTGCACTGCAGTCCCAGTGACACTGCAGCCACTGCACTGCTCACCAGTGCACTGCAGTCCCAGTGACACTGCAGCCACTGCACAGCTCACCAGTGCACTGCAGTCCCAGTGACACTGCAGCCACTGCACTGCTCACCAGTGCACTGCAGTCCCAGTGACACTGCAGCCACTGCAGAGCTCATCAGTGCACTGCAGTCCCAGTGACACTGCAGCCACTGCACAGCTCACCAGTGCACTGCGGTCCCACTGACACTGCAGCCACTGCACAGCTCACCAGTGCACTGCAGTCCCAGTGACACTGCAGCCACTGCACAGCTCACCAGTGCACTGCAGTACCAGTGACACTGCAGCCACTGCACTGCTCACCACTGCACTGCAGTCCCAGTGACACTGCAGCCACTGCACAGCTCACCAGTGCACTGCAGTCCCAGTGACACTGCAGCCACTGCACAGCTCACCAGTGCACTGCAGTCCCAGTGACACTGCAGCCACTGCACAGCTCACCAGTGCACTGCAGTACCACTGACACTGCAGCCACTGCACAGCTCACCAGTGCACTGCAGTCCCACTGACACTGCAGCCACTGCACAGCTCACCACTGCACTGCAGTCCCAGTGACACTGCAGCCACTGCACTGCTCACCCGTGCACTGCAGTCCCAGTGACACTGCAGCCACTGCACAGCTCACCAGTGCACTGCAGTCCCAGTGACACTGCAGCCACTGCACAGCTCACCAGTGCACTGCAGTACCAGTGACACTGCAGCCACTGCACAGCTCACCAGTGCACTGCAGTCCCAGTGACACTGCAGCCACTGCAGAGCTCACCAGTGCACTGCAGTCCCAGTGACACTGCTGCCACTGCACAGCTCACCAGTGCACTGCAGTCCCAGTGACACTGCAGCCACTGCACAGCTCACCAGTGCACTGCAGTCCCAGTGACACTGCTGCCACTGCACAGCTCACCACTGCACTGCAGTCCCAGTGACACTGCAGCCACTGCAGAGCTCACCACTGCACTGCAGTCCCAGTGACACTGCAGCCACTGCACAGCTCACCGCTGCACTGCAGTCCCAGTGACACTGCAGCCACTGCACAGCTCACCAGTGCACTGCAGTCCCAGTGACACTGCAGCCACTGCACAGCTCACCAGTGCACTGCAGTACCACTGACACTGCAGCCACTGCAGAGCTCACCACTGCACTGCAGTACCACTGACACTGCAGCCACTGCACTGCTCACCAGTGCACTGCAGTACCAGTGACACTGCAGCCACTGCAGAGCTCACCAGTGCACTGCAGTCCCAGTGACACTGCAGCCACTGCACTGCTCACCACTGCACTGCAGTCCCAGTGACACTGCAGCCACTGCACAGCTCACCGCTGCACTGCAGTCCCAGTGACACTGCAGCCACTGCACAGCTCACCAGTGCACTGCAGTCCCAGTGACACTGCAGCCACTGCACAGCTCACCAGTGCACTGCAGTCCCAGTGACACTGCAGCCACTGCACTGCTCACCACTGCACTGCAGTCCCAGTGACACTGCAGCCACTGCACAGCTCACCAGTGCACTGCAGTCCCAGTGACACTGCAGCCACTGCACAGCTCACCAGTGCACTGCAGTCCCAGTGACACTGCAGCCACTGCACTGCTCACCACTGCACTGCAGTCCCAGTGACACTGCAGCCACTGCACTGCTCACCAGTGCACTGCAGTCCCAGTGACACTGCAGCCACTGCACAGCTCACCAGTGCACTGCAGTCCCAGTGACACTGCAGCCACTGCACAGCTCACCAGTGCACTGCAGTCCCAGTGACACTGCAGCCACTGCACAGCTCACCAGTGCACTGCAGTCCCAGTGACACTGCAGCCACTGCAGAGCTCACCACTGCACTGCAGTCCCAGTGACACTGCAGCCACTGCACAGCTCACCAGTGCACTGCAGTCCCAGTGACACTGCAGCCACTGCAGAGCTCCCCACTGCACTGCAGTCCCAGTGACACTGCAGCCACTGCACTGCTCACCACTGCACTGCAGTCCCAGTGACACTGCAGCCACTGCACTGCTCACCACTGCACTGCAGTCCCAGTGACACTGCTGCCACTGCACAGCTCACCAGTGCACTGCAGTCCCAGTGACACTGCAGCCACTGCAGAGCTCACCACTGCACTGCAGTCCCAGTGACACTGCAGCCACTGCACAGCTCACCAGTGCACTGCAGTCCCAGTGACACTGCAGCCACTGCACAGCTCACCGCTGCACTGCAGTCCCAGTGACACTGCAGCCACTGCACTGCTCACCAGTGCACTGCAGTCCCAGTGACACTGCAGCCACTGCACAGCTCACCGCTGCACTGCAGTCCCAGTGACACTGCAGCCACTGCACTGCTCACCAGTGCACTGCAGTCCCAGTGACACTGCAGCCACTGCACAGCTCACCAGTGCACTGCAGTCCCAGTGACACTGCAGCCACTGCACAGCTCACCGCTGCACTGCAGTCCCAGTGACACTGCAGCCACTGCACAGCTCACCAGTGCACTGCAGTCCCAGTGACACTGCAGCCACTGCACAGCTCACCACTGCACTGCAGTCCCAGTGACACTGCTGCTACTGCACAGCTCACCAGTGCACTGCAGTCCCAGTGACACTGCAGCCACTGCACAGCTCACCAGTGCACTGCAGTCCCAGTGACACTGCAGCCACTGCACAGCTCACCAGTGCACTGCAGTCCCAGTGACACTGCAGCCACTGCAGAGCTCACCACTGCACTGCAGTCCCAGTGACACTGCAGCCACTGCACAGCTCACCACTGCACTGCAGTCCCAGTGACACTGCAGCCACTGCACAGCTCACCGCTGCACTGCAGTCCCAGTGACACTGCAGCCACTGCACAGCTCACCAGTGCACTGCAGTCCCAGTGACACTGCAGCCACTGCACAGCTCACCAGTGCACTGCAGTCCCAGTGACACTGCAGCCACTGCACAGCTCACCAGTGCACTGCAGTACCACTGACACTGCAGCCACTGCAGATCTCACCACTGCACTGCAGTCCCAGTGACACTGCAGCCACTGCAGATCTCACCACTGCACTGCAGTACCACTGACACTGCAGCCACTGCACAGCTCACCAGTGCACTGCAGTCCCAGTGACACTGCAGCCACTGCAGAGCTCCGCACTGCACTGCAGTCCCAGGGACACTGCAGCCACTGCACAGCTCCCCACTGCACTGCAGTCCCAGTGACACTGCTGCCACTGCAGAGCTCCCCACTGCACTGCAGTCCCAGGGACACTGCAGCCACTGCAGAGCTCACCACTGCACTGCAGTCCCAGTGACACTGCAGCCACTGCACAGCTCACCGCTGCACTGCAGTCCCAGTGACACTGCAGCCACTGCAGAGCTCACCGCTGCACTGCAGTCCCAGTGACACTGCTGCCACTGCACAGCTCACCAGTGCACTGCAGTCCCAGTGACACTGCTGCCACTGCACAGCTCACCAGTGCACTGCAGTCCCAGTGACACTGCTGCCACTGCACAGCTCACCAGTGCAATTCTGTCTGTTCTGAACTGGGCAAATGCTTTTTTACTCTGATTAAATCCACTTAGAACGCTGCTGGCAAAATGCTCTGAAACTAAAATGCCAAATAGAGGGGTAAGAAAATGCCCACCTGTTCTGCAGCCTCTGTCTAATCCAGCTGCTGCTTTACCCACGTGAGGACAGCCTTGCCCAGCATCAATCACGGCACTCAGCTGCAGGATGCCTCGTCTCTTCCACAGCGCTGCAAGGAGCCAACAAGCACAGTTCCTCACGAGAAATAATTTGATCAAGCATCAGTTACAGTTACCCCTCTCCTTGTTATGGCCTTACTTGAAGGTTTAGCATTGTTCTTCCCTATTCCCCCCTTCATACATTAACTCCTTTTATCTATCAAAGGACAAATTCTGTGAACCATATTGTGTGTTTAGGAGACCAGTTATCTGACATTTCAAACCAGACAAAGCCCTGAAGAATACCGTTGGAAAACAACTGTTCTGCCTGGCAGCTGGTGAAGAACGGACCGCATATAACTAAAATAGTTAATAGCCTTGCATCTTTTGATCCTCTTGCAGTCTCCCCAAAATAAAAAAGGTTTGGATCCTTCCCACGGCAAAGCACGTGAGAGAGCAGGAATCAGTCGGATGCTCTTTCAGCCATTTGCCTTTGGCTGGAGGACAGCAGACACTCTTAAGACTCATGCAGATGTGACGGATTCTCTTGATGCCCATAGCAACACGCAGGACCTGCTCCTGGGCTAGCAGGACCACCCCATGTCCCCGCAGAAAGCTGCGCGATCCCTGCACGCCGTCAGCGCGGCTCTCGCCTCCCCTCCCAGACCGAGCACGCACAGAACCCACGGCAGCCGGCGGCTCTCAGGCCGCGGCGCTGCAGGAACCACACGGCTGTTGGGAGGGCAGCGGGGGCCAGGGGTCACTCTGCAGCCCGGGGGAAACAGGGGTCACTCTGCAGCCCGGGGGCAGCCGGGGGTCACTCTGCAGCCCGGGGGAAACAGGGGTCACTCTGCAGCCCGGGGGGAACGGGGGTCACTCCGCCGCCCGGGGGGAACGGGGGTCACTCCACTGCCTGGGGGCAGCCGGGGGTCACTCCACAGCCAAGGGGGAACGGGGGTCACTCCGCCGCCCGGGGGGAACGGGGGTCACTCCACTGCCTGGGGGCAGCCGGGGGTCACTCCACAGCCGAGGGGGAACGGGGGTCACTCCACTGCCCGGGGGCAGCCGGGGGTCACTCCACAACCCGGGGGGGGAACGGCGGTCACTCTGCAGCCCGGGGGCAGCCGGGGGTCACTCCGCAGCCCGGGGGGAACGGGGGTCACTCCGCAGCCCGGGGGGAACGGGGGTCACTCTGCAGCCCGGGGGGAACGGGGGTCACTCCACTGCCTGGGGGCAGCCGGGGGTCACTCCACAGCCCGGGGGGAACGGGGGTCACTCCACAGCCCGGGGGCAGCCGGGGGTCACTCTGCAGCCCGGGGGGAACGGGGGTCACTCTGCAGCCCGGGGGCAGCCGGGGGTCACTCCACAACCCGGGGGGAACGGCGGTCACTCTGCAGCCCGGGGGCAGCCGGGGGTCACTCCGCAGCCTGGGGGGAACGGGGGTCACTCTGCCGCCCAGGGGGAACGGGGGTCACTCCACAGCCCGGGGGGAACGGGGGTCACTCTGCCGGCCGGGGGGAACGGGGGTCACTCCGCCGCCCGGGGGCAGCTGGGGGTCACTCCACAGCCTGGGGGCAGCCGGGGGTCACTCCACAGCCTGGGGGCAGCTGGGGGTCACTCTGCAGCCCGGGGGCAATGGGGGTCACTCCACAGCCCGGGGGGAACGGGGGTCACTCTGCAGCCCGGGGGGAACGGGGGTCACTCCACAGCCCGGGGGCAGCCGGGTTCACTCTGCAGCCCGGGGGCAATGGGGGTCACTCCACAGCCCGGGGGGAACGGGGGTCACTCTGCAGCCCAGGGGGAACGGGGGTCACTCCGCAGCCCAGGGGCAGTCGGGGGTCACTCCACAGCCCGGGGGCAGTCGGGGGTCACTCCACAGCCCGGGGGCAGCTGGGGAGACGCAGCTCCACTGGGCATGAGCGCTGAACCGTCTGAGCGCGGGGGCAGGACCGGCAGGCACACCAACAGGGGCACGTTGTGTGGGGTGGCTGCTACCGCCCACCTGCTGAGGAAGAACTGGACGAGACCTCAGACAGCAGGAAAACCCTCATGTTCACAGGCTCTGGTCCTCACGGGAGACTTCAACCGCCCCAATATCTGCTGAAGGGATAACAGAGCAGGCACCAGCAACCCAAGAGGTTTCTGGGCACACTGAAGGTGAATTGCTAACACCGGTCAGACAAGGAGAGCTGCTCTGCTGGACCTGACTCTTATGAACAAGGAGGAGCTGGTCAGGAGCGGGAAGGTCGGGGCAGCCTTGGCTGGAGCAGGACATAAAGGAGTTGAGGAACACGATGGGATGGAGCAGGGCAGAAAATGGGATCACAGCTCTGGACTTTGGAAGGGCAGACTCCGGCCTGCTCAGGATCTGCCTGCAAGAATTGTCATGGCCTTGGAAATAAGAGGTTCCAGGAGAGCTGGTTGATTTTCAAAGATTGCCTCCTCCAAATCGAGACTGGTCCCTCCCAACAGGCAGGAAATGAAGCAAAGCAGCAGGAGGCCTGCAGGCACCAACAAAGAGCTCAGACGTCACAAGGACGCATAGCAGAGGCAGAATCTGGGACAGGTGATCCAGGAGGAACATAGAGACGCTGTTCAAGCACGCAGGGATGTGACTGGGATAACAGAAGCCCGCCTGGAGTTGGATCTGGCAAGGAACACGAAGGGCAGACAAAAAGCCTTTTATGAGTACATGAGCAGCAAAACATGGGGAAATGTGGGGAAGCAGACTTGCTGAGAAAGAACATAGAAAAGGTTGAAGCACTGAATGGCGCCTTTGCCTCCTTCACCAGCAAGGTTGGGTGTTGGGAATCTCCTGAGCCCAGTAAAGAGGTCTGGAGCAAGGAAGACTTGCCCTTGGTGGAGGAAGAGAACGTTAAGGAACATTTAAACAAACTGGACACGCAGCAGTCTGTGGGACCTGACAGGATGCGCCCAAGGGTGCTATGGGAGCCAGTGCCACGGTGAGACACCTCTCCAGTGCCTCTGAAAACTCCAGAGACTGGGAGGGTTCTCGAGGACTGGAGGAAAGCAAACGTCACTTCTGTCTGCAACAGGAGGGAGGAGGAGGAACGGGGAAAAGCAGGTCATTCAGGGAGGGTAATGAAGCATCTCCTCCTGGAAACCACGGAGCACAAGAAGGTGACTGAGAGCAGTCAGCACGGATTTGTGCAGGAGAAGTTGTGGTCATGCACCAGGACGGGCCAGGGGACGACTGGCTGGGAATCCGCTTTGCAGAAAAAGAGCAGAGGATTCCGGTGAGCGACCAACCGAGGATCTGCCAGCAGCGCTCCCTGGCAGCACAGAAAGCTCACAGCACCCCGAGCTGCAGTGGGCGGACACCACCAGCAGGTCAAGGGACACGACCCTCCTCCTCCTCCTCCACCGGTGAGACCACGTCTGGAGAGCTGCGTCCAGCCCGGGGCTCCCTGTACAAGACACACACAGACATACCGGAGACGGTGCAGGGACTGGAGCAGCCATCACCAAGGCAAGGCTGGGAGAGCCGGGACGTTTCCAGCACGGAGGAGGCTCAGGGGGTATCTTACCAATGTGTGTAAACACCCGATGGCAGGGGCTGAGGAAGACGGAGCCAGACTGTCCTCAGCGGCACCCAGGACAGTACCACAGGCAATACAGAAAAGTTCCTTCACACACAAGAAAAAAGCTTTTTTACTCAGAACCGCTTTTTTCCTTAGAACAGGTTGCCCAAAGAGCAACTTCACTCCGTCCCTGAAGATATCCCAAACGTCACTGGACCTGGTGCTCAGGCCGTTGCTCTGGCTGGCCCAGATTTGGAGGGGGAGGTTGGACCACGGGAGCTCCAGGGGCCCCTTTCAACCTCGGCCATTCTGTGGCTTTATGATTCTACCCAGGAACCTGAGCATTACAGGTAACTCAAACACACGCCAAATCAACATGCAGCAGATTCATGTGCGGAACCACGGAACGGAGACTGACGGCAGAAACAAGGCAGTGGCAGAACAGCTGGAACCAGATGTGCAGAGCCAGCCGCTGTCTGTGCAAGCACAGAAAATCACGGAGTGCAGAGACGGGGAGAAGAATCAGGGGCTGGAGGGTGCGGGAGCAGGGACTGAAAATGCCAGAGCTTCTTTACTTCAGAAGGTATTAGGGGACAAAACAGTAGAATAGTGAAAGTAAGTAATGCATTTCTTTTTACTATTCCTTAATGCAGGACTAGGGAGAAGCTACTGGAATGAAAAGCAGGCTATTGATAAAAAACTTCAAGACAAAAGAACAAACACAATGTTCAGTAATACCTATACATAACACATACAAATGCATACAAAATGCTGCTTCTAAAATGATTTTCCCAGCCGATCACTCTGAAATGACCACTGTCCCACTGGTGCTTTTGCATCCCACACCTTGTATTTAAAAAAAGAAAAGACCAAACCACGCTCCGATCCTGCTCGTGGTCCCTGCCTGAGTCTGCTCCCTCAGAAGAGCATCGCGACGACTTTAGAAGTGGTGCCTATCATATATAATTTGTTTACCATATTAGCAGTTTCTTACATGGTGGATCTAGTGCAAGCTGACCTGCCAGTGGTTCTACCCAGTTCTCCTTCTGTCCTTGCAGACACCAGAAAGGATCGCTGGGGTGCAGGCTCCCTGCACACGCCTTGTCTCCTGTTTTCCAGATATGCCCGTCCGCTGCCCTGAAGGCATTCCTAACAGAAACTGCCTGATGGCGCTCTGGCTAGCGAGAGCGCTGCTTTCCCTACGAAGAGCTGCAAAGAATCCTCAAGGCTGGCAGCTAGTGACTGAGGACGGAACTCCTCGGACGGCAACACCAGCGTCCGATCCGCCTGCTTCAGGCAGGGCGCCAGGACAGCGGGATCGGCGCGGGCCGGCTCTGCTCCAGGTGAGGCGCGGACCCACAGCCGGCGCCGCGTGCGGCCCGGCCCGGCCCGTCTCCATGGGAACAGCACATGCCTTTCCCGTTGCCGAGGAGACAGCAGCTTTTTGAACATTGTGCCCACGGCATTTCAGCATCTCTGAGATCATAAGGAGCTTTACACAGGCGTAATCACCCCCTACTCCATTTAAACACGTCAATCATTCTCTTATTTTTCAGAACCCGTTTTAAGCATTTTTATCTAACATGTCAGATAATTCCTAATATCTGGGTTTGATATCAACATTTAAAATGACATTGTCAACCTAACACCTCTGTATGCCTGTAAGTCTTTTCCTCTATTGTTCTGTGACTCTTCAGCTCTCACTGACCTAACTTGCAGTGAAACGAATTCTCCGTGGGTTTCCGTGGTGTGGACCTGGACTTAGAAAACCCTGTTGGGCAAAGCCAGCGTCCATCTCTGCTCTGACTTCTCGCGCTCGCTTTAAAGAGCAGCCGTGTTTGTGAAACCGAGGGCTCTGTGCGCTGGAGGCCCCACACGGGGCACGGTGAAGGACGCGCACCCCGGTAACCCTCCTGACCCGGCGGGTGCGGGACGGGCTCAGGTAGGAGCAGGTTCATCTGCAAGTGAACAGCTGCCTGGGACTGTGTCTCGCACAGAGCTCTGGCCGCGTGGCCACGGCTGCCTCTGGGGACTGAGAGCGGAGGAGACAGGGCCCGTTTGGCAACGTGGCGCAGGAGCCCCTCTGGCCGCCGGCTGGGAGAGGAAGGAGAACAGCCCCGTGTGTCGGGGGTGACAACAGCCTGGGGAGGGAAGTTCACGGTGCAGATCAATGGGAGCAAGAGTGCCCTTGGGGAGGATGCAGGGACCCACTTCCAGTGCTGCACACAAACACACACAGGCTGGGAAACGTGAAGTCAGATAAGTTATTCCAAGCACACATTTACATTTTTGTACTCAGAAACTTCGGGAGATGTCTGAAGAAAGCGCTTACACAGACGCCGAGGCCAGAGGGCCTCTGACAACAAGTGCGCCTTACCTTGTCCACAAGGGCACGGTTTCCCTGCTGTGCCCCTGGCTCATTCCAGGAGAGTATCCAAGTACCATCATATTCCTCCCGTTTTCGTACTCGTCCTTACAGTTACCCTCAGCCACTGTCGAAGCTTTGTGTTATACCCATGATGTGAGCCAGGACAGCTCCTCCCACAGCACAACCAGTAATCTCTCACTCAGCAGATTCCTCACACCATTTAACTTACAAGCTATAAAGATGCTGAAAAGTCATGCAATCCTGATTAAAGAACGCAAGTGATCTAGGATCTGTGTCTTGACTTCTGCTCTTCCACGGTTTAATTACCCTCACTGTAAAACTATGCCTCACTTCATGTTGGAGTTTCATTATGTGGAGCTCCCATTTGTTTTCCACCCTACCCAGACCTCCCGGGGTCTGTGTAGCCACACGAACTAACGGCAGCAGCAGCAATAATTCCTAAATTAACACAGAGCAAGAGGCAACGATCATCTGTGCTATGCATATCAGACTAGAAATCTGTGTCTTCATACGAAATGGCCTTGTGAACTATCTTCCCCGTTTAGATTCTTTAAAATTAAAGCAAAATCCTCGTCAGCCTCTCCTGAGTGAACAAAATACACATCCTTGTGGTTGCTCACTATGCGACAGTGTTAACTACAGCTTTAAACTTTGTATATGTCTCTTCTGAACACCTTTTCATATTCCATCAGCCTTCTCGAAGTACAGATACTTTAAACGGAGCCGGTTACAGTAATATGCAGTAACGTCCCCAGAAGGGCATCGCTCTAGGACCTTGGGTTTTCCTTTACTACCGCAATCCCAAAGCCCATTGACAACTACTCTTTCTATACAAATTAATCCATGTTTGTTTCTCAATACATGATCCTTGTGTATTACACCACCAAAAATAAGGGTGTGTTAAAAGGAACCTACCATATAAATCAACTTACAAACAGCTGAAATTGGTCAATACGTAACATTCCCTGCTACGCATCGCTGCACTAATTGTCTCTGCCCACCCGCTTCCTCCTGCCCCCGGGACGGGGATGGCGGTGACCCCAGTGCCAGCTCCGCTGCCCACCGGGGGGGTCGCCTGTCACGGGCCTGGGCGGCTCCAGGGACCGTCCTGGCCACCCCCGCCGCTGGGCTCTGCAGCTCCTCGGTGGCTGTACACGAGCAGCTTTTCCCCACGGAGAGCTGCGAGCCCCAGGAAAGCACCCACGTCCGTGATATCTAAGAAATCTCACCATTGCCACTGGTTTTATATGGAAAGACAAATAATACAGAAGCGGTAGTAAAATAATTGAAAGCTACGAGAAAGTGCAAATCGTGGTGTCACTAGCTGCTACATACATACAACACTGTAAGTAAATGTTGGGCTTAACTATCTCTACTTCATCTGACTTGGATCTAAAAAACCCCAAAAACTTACTATGAAGACCAAAGCTGATGCCAGAGCCGCGCTGCCTCTGAATGATGTGTCCACAGCCAAAATCAAGAAATACAACATGACTCTCAGCCCATTCCTGGGCACCCAAACGTCTCTGCTCTCCAAGGGAAGATAATATTATTTACCTTCAGTGTGCAGAGCAAAGGTGAAGGGATGGACGTCTTCTCCTGGCCAGCGGGACTGTGCTTATCACCGCGAACCCCCGGCCTCCTCACGCCACGTCTGCGCGATGTGAGCTGCGTTGTGCACGTCTGCACGTCTAATCACTGATCTGTCCCGATGAGGTGCAAAGTGAGGGAACGTTTTGTGGGGCAGCTGGTGTCAGGAGATGGTGGGGAAACGCCTTGAGAACAGAATCCAGCGGCAGAACCAAGCCCTGTGCTGCACGGTGTCAGGGACGAGGTGGAGCTGACCTGGGGGCACCTGCCCAGAAACACCGCGGGCAGCGAGCGACCCCTCGTCCACGAGTGGGTCTGCCCAGAAACATCACCGCGTGTCTGTCCAGAAACATCGCCGCGTGTCTGTCCAGAAACACCGCCGCGTGTCTGTCCAGAAACACCGCCGTGTGTCTGTCCAGAAACACCGCCGCGTGTCTGTCCAGGAACACCGCCGTGTGTCTGTCCAGAAACACCGCCGCGTGTCTGTCCAGGAACACCGCCGTGTGTCTGTCCAGAAACACCGCCGTGTGTCTGTCCAGAAACACCGCCGTGTGTCTGTCCAGGAACAGCGCCGTGTGTCTGTCCAGAAACACCGCCGCGTGTCTGTCCAGAAACACCGCCGCGTGTCTGTCCAGGAACACCGCCGTGTGTCTGTACAGAAACACCGCCGTGTGTCTGTCCAGAAACACCGCCGCGTGTCTGTCCAGGAACACCGCCGTGTGTCTGTACAGAAACACCGCCGCGTGTCTGTCCAGGAACACCGCCGCGTGTCTGTCCAGGAACACCGCTGTGTGTCTGTACAGAAACACCGCTGTGTGTCTGTCCAGGAACACCGCCGCGTGTCTGTCCAGAAACACCGCCGTGTGTCTGTCCAGAAACACCGCCGCGTGTCTGTCCAGGAACACCGCCGTGTGTCTGTACAGAAACACCGCCGTGTGTCTGTCCAGGAACACCGCTGTGTGTCTGTCCAGAAACATCGCCGCGTGTCTGTCCAGGAACACCGCCGTGTGTGAGCAGACACGTCCTGAGCGCGGGCAGCGAGCGGCCCCTCGTCCACCAGCGGGTCTGTGTGTGAGCAGACGTGTCCTGAGCGTGGGCAGCGAGCGGCCCCTCGTCCACCCGCGGGTGCGGGCCCGGCGCAGCGCCCGCGTGTGCCCTGTGCCTGGCGCGGAGCAACAGGCCTTGCATGCACGTCCTAAAAATATGAACAATCGCCATGAAAACACATGTGCACAGAAAAAACTGAATAGTGAGCATTAAAAAACTCTGAATTTCAGTACTTGTGTTGAAGAAAATCAGAGCGATATGGGGGGGGCTCTTCATTTAAGAGCACTTCATTGGAAACTCAAAACCCATAATCTAAAACAATAACAAAGTAATTAAAAGGACTCTCCTTTAGATGAGAGAGTAACAATGTAATGAATAAGGGGCAACAAACAGTACAAGTGATACTGACAATTTTTACATTGTGGTCTCTACATTAAGTTCTGTAACAGAATGTTACAGCAATTGATTCAAAACTCCATGATGATACAAAGTCAAAAACAAGACACAAATACTTCAAAGTAATATTTTGATAACAAAAAATGTCCTCCTATGAATAATATATGTTTGATGCACTTTCAAGAGAGTTTACAAAATCGTTGACAATAAGCATTCTGTTAAGTGTTGACGAAGAGGTCAGAGGGGGTGCTCATCATTTATGTTGGTGATAAATAACAGGGTGCTTATTACTACAACCATTCTACACAAGAGCGCTCAAGTCAGACGATTTACCGTTATTATCTGGATACTGCCATGCAGCAGCTCTACGAGAAATAACTCGTGCGTTCCTTGGACTGCTGTTGTTACCTTCAGAAACCTCGAAACACTGAAGAAGAAAGAGGGGAAGCGAATGCGGTGTCAGATACTCAATAGTGAACTGGGTGGCAGGACCGGTAATACACCAGTAAGCCCGACAGTCTAACAGTATTGCTGCCGTAGTGCTCAGGAAATATTAATTAACACTAATCAAAATGGGTTTATGGAAAACATATGAAAATATACCAGCTTAGTTTGACAAGATATTTCCATAAGGCTATTAATAAAAAACTGTTCTTTGTTCATATAGCCCTCCATAAAGCACCGACCCCGTCAGCATGTTCGTTTGACCGAGGTGGGACCTGAGGCTCTAGCCCAGCACAACACCCGCTGACACGACATGCAGTGACATGGCACATGGTGACACCGAACGCCCGGTGACATGACACTCGGTGACACTGGACACCCGGTGACACCGGACGCCCGGCAGACGTCACCTCGGCACAGGCAGGTGTGTGAAACATTGCTGAGCTGACTGCCCTGGGCAGTCAATGGACAGAAACAGGCACCGTCAGGGACAGTTCAGGTGATTACAGTAGGATCTAATTAGCTGTTTGTACTACGGAGCGGTGAGTCAAACCCTCTGCTCACTGCAAAAGGAACTAGAACAACTAGTTCAGTTCTAGATGCCTACAGTCAAACAAACAAACATCTCCTTTATGCACTTGTAATCAATGTGGCAGAACTTATACCAAGAAATCACAGAACAGTATATCAAAAGTGCTTTGAATAGCGTAACTATCTTCACAAGTACTGAGATGCACAGTTGCAAAGTCACCGTGTTGATAAACTGCTACTCTTCAGTCAGGTGCTGTAATTAAGACACTGCCAAGCAAACTCCAGAGCAATGGTTATGCCCAGAGCACCAGCTGACGAACGCTGTCCAAGTGTCCCCAGCTGGGACCAGGCCTGGCTGTCCTCATGTCCCCTTAATTGCTTCCCAATCAGAGTAACAGAAATCCTGTGAGAGCAGAACACCGTTCAGGCCAGGAACCCGCCTTAACTCCATTTGCAGGGCCCACAAGTCGCTACAGCAAAACCATGCAGGGAGAATCAAAGCACCGCAAGAAGCAGCAAGAAGCAGCCGGGACAGAGTGAGAACTTCAATCAGCTTTATCGATACATTCCGGTTTTTTAGATGAGAAGCAAGAAAGGTGAAGAAAATTCACAATGACATTCACTTGTAAATAGCTGTGTTTGTAAGCATTTGAAATAAACTAGTCCAGAGTAATGTGGTGCAATCAGAAAAAGAATGAAGGCAAGATTGCCACACATTGCTGGGTTTGGAGAACAGGAGATCAGGAACGCCCAGGGACAGTCTCAGGATGTCAACAGCCTGAGTGCTGGTCAGGTTCACAGAAGCCCTGCACTGTGACTCGTGTCACACTGTGGAGCATCTGCTGTACCCGAGAGCATTGTGAATGAAACACTCAGCCCTCCACAAACACCAATACAGCACATACTTCAGCTATGCCAAAAGAGAACAAATCCTAAATAGTAACAGCTAAATGAAGAATCACCATCAGATAGGAACCTGTTGTCTGCTTAAGCTCATTTGTCAGTGATTCAGGAGAAAGTACGAAATAAAAATGAATACCAATTAAGATTGCATAAGTCACAAGGAGACAGGACAAGTCATTTATAATCTTACTCAAGTAGTATTGTGAACTTGGAACAAAAACTACATATAAATAGAAGTGTATTCAGAGAGCCTGGAGGAGCAGGCAGAGCACTTGGTGCACGGGATGTGTGCTCTTGGGAAGCGAGGAGCCGAAGGAGAGCGTCAGAAACGTGAAAGACGCAACACAGGCGAGCTGCCCAGGCGAAGCGAGGGCTGAGGCGGGTGCGCCAGCCAGGACAGCCCGGCACGAGCGGCCGGGGGACCCCGCGGCACCGAGGTCAACCTGGCACCTGGAACAGAGAGCCGAAACAGCGTAAGGGGCCAAACGGGGAAGGAAACAGCAACAGAAACCTTAGAAAAAATCCTACAAAACATGAAGATGGGGAGAAAAGCACAGTAACACCAGATAAGGAAAAGAGCTCAAGGAAGGATTTATAGGTGTACAGAAAGTGACGTAGGAGGCCCACAAAGAAGGTGCAAGGAAGTTACTGGGACAAGGAAGAAGTTAAGGTGAAGCAAGACAAAAGCCAACGTCTAGGACAGCACTGCCAGTGGCTCGGGAGAAGGAAAAACGGCTGCAGCACAGGGAGGTGAGAGACAAGTTGTACGAGATGGGACCGACGCCATGTGATGAGGTGAGAGGACACACGCTCAGACCCTCCTGTGTCCCGTGTGAGAGGACACACGGTCAGACCCTCCTGTGTCCCGTGTGAGAGGACACACGGTCAGACCCTCCTGTGTCCCGTGTGAGAGGACACACGGTCAGACCCTCCTGTGTCCTGTGTGAGAGGTGCAGGAGCTGCTCCCCAAATCAACACAGACCCCGGGGCAACAACCTCAGGAGCCACCATCCCCGCAGGGTCTGACAGACACGGGTAGAGGTGCACTTGGCATGCCAGGCTGGGGGTTGGACTCGAACTAAAAGGTCTTTTCCAACCACAACTCTTTGAGTCTCTTCCACATCCACACGAGCGCTGCCACGCGGGCTGAGCGCTCAGAGCAGGAGGCGCCAAGCGCTCAGAGCAGGAGGCGCTGAGCGTTCAGAGCAGGAGGCGCTGAGCGCTCAGAGCAGGAGGCGCTGAGCACGCGTGGCTGAGCGCAGCGCAGCGGGACGCAGAAGGCACGTCCCCTCGCACGGTGCTGCCCCAGGCCCAGCCGTGTCAGCACACGGCAGCTGCTGCCGCTTCTGGAGCGTTGCCCCCCGTTCTGTTCACACCTGGAGAGCTGGGAAGAATCAGCAGTAACCCACAGGTGCTTGGAGGATCTAGACTGGAAGTTTGTAAGTAAGAAGTGACCTGAAGCACTTACAGAGAAAATAGGCAAGTACTTCTAACATAATCATAACTGTGAGATCATTACCCACCATAACTAGTGATACTTTTACTGAGGGACTAAATGTCTTTTGAAAAGACAACGTATGATATTAATGCGTGTTCTAATTTGCGTAACACTATTTCTCTCCACAATTGCCAGTTATGGTACCGTGACGATAAAGAAAGTAAGGATGTCCAAAAGCCAGGTTCTCAGGTTGCGCCAGGCTCTCCCCACCAGCCATCACACGCAGCTCCATTTCTGAAGCCAAAAGGTTCCCCCAAACAAACTGAAACTACTCCCCACCATTTCCTCTTCCTGCTTTTTTCCCCCAAGAGGAGCAAGAGCAGCTGGCAGGGAAAAGAGGGCAAGCTGTCCTGGATGAGGAGAGCTCTCCATATCCACAGCTCTTTTCCCCAACACTTTTTGCACTCTCTGCATAGCTGCTGTTTTTAGTTTCCTAATTCACATTTCATCTCAAAACAGCCCCTACGGCATCTCTAAACGAGCGCAGCTCCAGAGCTCTGGTCATTCACCAGAGTCCCTGCCCTTCCTGCGTCATCTGTTCTCTTCCTCGCTCCCAGGGCACCGTTTCCCAGCCCCGCGCCGCTCCGCTGCCTCCTGACTTCCTTCAACACGCGCTCCATGTCTTTACCGTACTGATGCAAACAGGTATTTAGCTCCCGGCTGTGCCAAGAGGCAGCGGTGCACAGAACAACCCTGAGCAGCGCAAACAGTGCAGGGGAGTCCAGACGGGACGTGCAGATCGGCCTCCACAGAGCCGGGGAAGCAGAGCAAAGCAAAGCCAAGAGCAGCCATCTGTGGCCGTGCCATCCAAACAGCCGGTAACCGGGCAGAGCAGCTTCAAGTGCAGACAGATCCTTCCTGAAGTATCTGAGAATCTCCCACTCTTTACACCTGGATTGAGCAGCAGATTTCAGAGGGTTCATTTTAATTTTCTAAATGGTGCTTTGTTTGGTACTCGCTAGGTTTGTTTTTCAAATTAAAGTGGAGGACTCTGCCACGAACACCACTCACCACACAGCGGCACAGCTGCTGTTGAGCTGCAAATCCAGCCAGGGGACGCTCCCACCCCCTATCGCACAGCCCTGCTGCTGGGACCACCCGGCACAGCCGCTTCTGCGTCCCTGCGAGGTACCGTCGTCCTCGCGCAGCACGAGAGCAAACCCGCGCCGGCGCCTGCTCACGGGGAGCACGTCCCCACGCCACGCGGAACGCCCGCCGCGTCGCCACGAGAAACGTAACTGGGCTTGGGAAGTTCTGCTGCCGTTTGGGGAAAACTGATTTTCAACAAAAGTTCTCCTGCCTTCCACTTTTATTCCCGTCCAAAGCACACGCTATAAATAGAAACGAAGCATTTTCATATTCAGTTTTATATCAGTGCAAAAGACTCACATAGGCATGGGAAGCCTGTAGAGTTCAGAGGGCTGACACATGAAAAACAAAGTCAAAGATGGGGAATGGGGTTTCAGATAAACTGTTTAACCTCTGTGGTTTTTTTCCTTTAAAGTTGCTTAACAACAAGGACTGACATCTGCAGTGAAAGAAGCCATTATCGTTCACTTTGCTCAGACCGCTAACGAAGATTCTGGAAGAAATCACATTTCTGACACCATCAGACCTCAGACCATGGCCCACTCAGCCAACACTTAGTGCCAGATGCTCAAAGACAGACTATGACAAAAATAAATACATCTTGTTTGGTTTGTTGGCTGTTTTGGTTTATTTGGGTTTGGTATTGATGGGTTTGGTTTGGTCTTTTTTCTTTACAACTGTATCAGGTTTTCTAGTAAACACACTCCTATATTGAAAACTTTTTTACTATAAGGGTAGAGCATGATAACCACAGCGCGTTACTGTGAGAAACAGGACACGCTTGTTCCCCTGGTACGATCGCCCTGTTTCCAGCATCCCCGGCTCACCGACACCCTGAGCCCGGACCACCGTGTCTGCTGGCCAGCGATGGACCCAAAGCCGTGTCTGAGCCACCTGAACCGCAGACACCCCTTCGAGTACAAAACGCTACTATCTGGTCTGGTGTGAGCTTAAAACAAACAATCCAACCACGCACACACACACACCAACAGCCCTTTGTGTTTGTTTTAAGGCTATTGCCTGATCCTTTCATCACATGTCCATACATTCTACCAATCTAAGTCCCCATGCTCTGTAAACAGCTGCTGCCTTTCCCCGTGGTGGCCGACGCTCTCCAGCACGGTGACCGATGCTCTCCAGCACCGTCACCTTTGTCCATCACCTCTCCACAGAACCCCCGCGCACCTCCTGTGGTACAGATCTCTGCACCTCTCACAGCCCTCAGCACCTTTTCTAGAACTGTTCTAGTTCTGCAGTCGCTGCATCCGAAGCGACACAGAACTGCGCTCGCGCTGCGGGACATTGCAACAACTCCCGTTTCGTTAATTCTCTTGCTGTAATATCTAACATTGACTTTTCCATTGTAATTGCCACTGTCTTATAGGTGCTAAGATTCCCCTCCTGAGGCAAAAGAGAGAATTTTGACAACAATGTGGCTACGTTGGTAGGATTGTTTCTCTACACATTTTACATATTAATTCACAAACCTTAAATTTATTCTGCCATATTATCACCCAGTTTTGAAGCACCCTTCCCCAATCTTAACAGACAGGTTTAGGTTCTGCTACAATGAATAACATCACATTATTCCTGGAGGAGTCCAGCAGAGGGCTGCAAAGATAATCGGGGGTCTGGAGCACCTTTCTGATGAGGAAAGAGTGAGAGAAACGGGTCTGTTCAGCCTGGAGGAGATGAGCGGGGACCTTTTTGATGCTGATCAACATCTCAGGGTGGGTGTCAGAGGATGGACCAGACTCTCTTCAGTGGTGCCCAACGCCAGGGTGATTGGCAACAGGCACAGACTGAAACACAGGAGGCTCCATCTGAACATGAGGAGGAGCTTCTCTGCTGGGAGGTGCCAGAGCCTGGCCCAGGCTGCCCAGAGCGGATGTGGAGTCTCCTGCTCTGAGACATTCAGACCCCCTGGACCCACCTGTGTGATCTGCTCTGTGCCCCCGTGTGATCTGCTCTGTGACCCTGCGTGAGCTGCTCTGGTGACCCTGTGTGATCTGCTCTGTGACCCTGCGCGATCTGCTCCGTGACCCTGCGTGATCTGCTCTGTGACCCTGCGTGATCTGCTCTGTGACCCTGCGTGATCTGCTCTGTGACCCTGTGTGATCTGCTCTGGTGACCCTGCGTGATCTGCTCCGTGACCCTGCGTGATCTGCTCCGTGACCCTGCGTGAGCTGCTCCGTGACCCTGCGTGAGCTGCTCCGTGACCCTGCGTGATCTGCTCTGTGACCCTGTGTGATCTGCTCTGGTGACCCCGTGTGATCTGCCCTGTGACCCTGTGTGATCTGCTCTGGTGACCCTGTGTGATCTGCTCTGTGACCCCGTGTGATCTGCTCCGTGACCCTGTGTGATCTGCTCTGTGACCCCGTGTGATCTGCTCTGGTGACCCTGTGTGATCTGCTCTGTGACCCCATGTGATCTGCTCTGGTGACCCTGTGTGATCTGCCCGGTGACCCTGCGTGATCTGCTCTGTGACCCTGCGTGATCTGCTCTGTGACCCTGCGCGATCTGCTCGGTGACCCTGTGCGATCTGCTTTGTGACCCCGTGTGATCTGCTCGGTGACCCCGTGTGATCTGCTCGGTGACCCCGTGTGATCTGCTCGGTGACCCCGTGTGATCTGCTCTGGTGACCCCGTGTGATCTGCTCGGTGACCCCGTGTGATCTGCTCGGTGACCCTGCGTGATCTGCTCGGTGACCCTGCGTGATCTGCTCGGTGACCCCGTGTGATCTGCTCGGTGACCCTGTGTGATCTGCCCGGTGACCCTGTGTGATCTGCCCTGTGACCCTGCGTGATCTGCTCTGTGACCCTGTGTGATCTGCTCTGGTGACCCCGTGTGATCTGCCCTGTGACCCTGTGTGATCTGCTCTGTGACCCCGTGTGATCTGCCCGGTGACCCCGTGTGATCTGCCCGGTGACCCTGCGTGATCTGCTCGGTGACCCTGCGTGATCTGCTCTGGTGACCCTGTGTGATCTGCTCTGTGACCCCGTGTGATCTGCTCTGGTGACCCTGTGTGATCTGCTCGGTGACCCTGTGTGATCTGCCCTGTGACCCTGCGTGATCTGCTCCGTGACCCTGCGTGATCTGCTCCGTGACCCTGCGTGATCTGCTCCGTGACCCTGTGTGATCTGCTCTGTGACCCTGCGTGAGCTGCTCTGTGACCCCGTGTGATCTGCTCTGTGACCCCGTGTGATCTGCTCTGGTGACCCTGTATGATCTGCTTGGTGACCCTGCGTGATCTGCTCGGTGACCCCGTGTGATCTGCTCGGTGACCCTGCGTGATCTGCTCGGTGACCCTGTGTGATCTGCTCGGTGACCCTGTGTGATCTGCTCGGTGACCCTGCGTGAGCAGGTGGGCTGGGGATCTACAGAGCTCCTGCAGCCCCAGCCAACCTGTGGTTCTGTATTATCAGCTAATTCTTTTTCTTCATTACCTGCCTCGTTAGAAATTACTCACCGTACGCTGAACACCAACGGGTAACCAAAAGGGCACTCCTTCCGTTACAGAAACTGAACATTTGTCCACCACGTTCACAGCTCCGAGGCCCAGAGATTCCACTAGTTCAGGTTAGTCCTCTCCAAAGCCATGCCTGTAGTTTCTTAATGGATCTCCAATTAGTGAAAGTGTATTTTGGTCTTTGTCCTCATTATCCCTCCACTAGCAGGTCTGTGTCTGTGCGGTTTTGAGCACTTCTCCCATTTACTTATTGTCCCTTTTGCACTGAAAACGTCCTCGCCTGCATGCACCTCCTGAAGAAGAGGTGTACTCCCACCTTCCACAAACCCTTACACCTGCTCATGAAGTTCACAGAGCACATGCGGAGGAACAGGCCCAGGCACCAGTATGTGCTGGGGCCACTCAGCCGGGAAGCAGCTTGTCAGAAAGGACACGAGGGTCCTGGGGACAGCGGGCTGAACAGGAGCCATCGGTCCCTTTGCTGCGAAGGAGACACACGGTACGCGGGGCTGCGCCAGGCAGAGCGTCGCCAGCAGGTGGAGAGGAGGCCCCTCTGCTCGGTACCCAGCACCGGTGCGGCTGCGGCACCGCGTCCAGCGCTGCGCCCGTCCGGCACGGCAGACACGGACGTTCTGGTCAGTGCCACGAAGGGCCTGGTGCATCCCTGCGGTGAGGAAGGGCTGAGGGAGCTGGGGCTGTTTGGCCCGGAGGAGACAAGGCTCAGAGGGGATGTTACTGATCTATATAAATACCCGAAGGCAGAGTGCAAAGCAGACGGAGCCAGGCGGTGCCCAGGGACGGGCCCGGGGCAGTGGGCACACGCTGGCACACGGGAGGTTCCCGGGAACGTCAGACACGGTTTTCCCGCCAGGGTGACCGAGCTCTAGAACAGCCCGTGGCGTCTCCCACGCCGAGGCACTGCAGGGCTGTCGGGACACGGTCCTGGGCAGGCAGCTGTGCTCGAGCAGGGCAGCGGAACGAGACGAGCTCCAGAGCACCCTTCCCACCTCAGCCATTCTGGGATGCAGTGATTTCCTGCCCTTCCTTACTGCTTAGGAGGAATCGTCCCTATAGACTATATACTCCCCTTATTAGCTTTTACATTCCTCAGACACCTTGCTGAGAGCATTTTCAAAACACTCAAGTACAACACGCTGACAGGCCCACTCTTGTTCGCATGACCCATCAAAGAATCCTAATCCTGATAAAATGGGGGCACAACTGGTAACAGAATAGGAACATAACAGCTGCGGCCGGTCTGCGCACACCCCTGGGCCCCGGGAGGGCTGGTGGTGGCGTTCTTGGCAGCACCACTGGCTCACTGCCCTCCAAAGACAGGTCTGGACTACCAAGCACAAAAATGGCACCAGAATTAGGTACAAACCATGTACAGATACCCCTGGGCTAGACATTTACACTCAGACAAGAACATCCAGAGCTGTAACGTCAAATGTTGGGAGAACAGTTAGAAACTTTGTAAGGAACCAAGTCCACAGCACTAAACCCAGGCTCCACCACCAGGATCCTCCCATGCAGGGCGGCTTACTGCCAGCGTTAATCGCGTGGGATTTGAAAGACCATTCTAGAGAGATGATTTATTTCTGATTCTATTTATCTCTAATTACAAATAAGCACTATGAAATACCAATAATGTCCCCCGTTTGCTGGCACAAGTTAAACAGTAAATGCAGTTAAAAGTGAAGGTTCCTTTGCAGGGAGCGTTAGTGGCCAGTCAGACGAGACCCTCCAGTGTCACTCGGCACAACACAAACTCAGCTCGAATGAAGCAGAGTGCAGGACAGGACTAAGATGGACCCATCCACAGTGCGTGTTTAAAGGCAAAGAATGATCTAAGAACAAAGAATGGAAAACACCCCCTAAAGCAGAACATCATGTCTTGAAAAGGTGAAAGTCTGAAAAGAAAGTAGGGACCACAGCGGGAGAACAACCCAAACTGAACTAATTACCTGTGCCACACTGTGGCAACGAGCCAAAGGAGCCCTTGGATTTGCGAGGAGGAGGAGGCAAGGACAGGCCATTTTCTCTATATACTTCAGTCACCAGAGAAGCCCATGTTGGAACACGAATATAGTGCCAAGCACAATACAGAAGTCTGAAATATGTCCTGGAAGCAGGTTTTGTCAGAGAAAATGACTGGGTTTAATATGCAAAAATAATTAATTTATAAATTCTCAATGTTAGGCCTTGCGATTTCACCAGAATAAGACCAATTCCTCTCACACCATCAAAAGAACATTTCCAAATCAAAGGCCACGTGCTTATCAACAGTTCATACAACTTCCCACTTCAGTGCCTATACATTTGAAAATATAGGACTGGCAAATCGTATTTTCTTCTCCGCGGTTTAGGATCTTGAAAGGACCTGGACTGTCTCTAAACAAATTATTTAAAAATTCATGAATGGGCAGAAAACGTGGCGGATTTCCGGGTGAGCGGCAGAAGCCACAGCGCTGGCTGGAGTCCGCAGGCGGCAGCCCGGGGCTCCTCAGCAGCCGCGCTGCTCCGGGAGGGACAGGGACGCCCCAGGGGAAACGCGGCTGTCGCTGCCAGGGGACAACAGGCGAACACAGGCACCCCGTGATCATGAGAACACAAACCAGTAAAGGCCGCTGGACTGTCAAAGGCTATAAAGGAAAAGACAGGAGTTTGTTGTTCAAACACTGGAACTAATGAATAGATTTTAAAGAAATGGAAGGAAGATCAAAACAGCTCAAAAATTCCTGGGACCCCTGTCCAGCGTTAAGGTGCCAGTGCTGTCCATATATCCAGGTACAAGAACGACCATATCCCTGTGACTTTCATGTTTACTCAGTGAACACCGGAAACATTTGACAAGGGCATCTCAGGCTGTGGCTTCACGGAAATCAGACGCACATCACTTGGCGAGCCCCGAGCAACATTTCCTGGACAGGAGCTGCTGGCCACTGTCTACACCGTGAACGCGTTGCAGAGAACACGGCAACAGCTCTGTGAGCTGGGATGAAGCCCGTACAGGTTGTGCTCATTTGCTTGCTTTTCTGCGCTTAGGACACTGCTGTGCAAATGAAAAACCTAGATAACTCCCATGGCATCACACCGGAACTCTTGATCGTTGACATTTTAGATTAAGAATCACCACATTCCTCCAGGTGGTTGAAGTGAACACCTCGCCTTCCATCAGGAACCTAAAGGGGTCTAATACATCAGCTCCTCTGATTCCGGCGAGGGCTGTGGACTTTCTGCAGGAATATACGTTACCAGGTACATTCTGCCTTAATTTAACATCAATGGGTTCTTAATAAGTTCGTCAGCACAGAGAACACGGCGTGTGATAGTCACAGGAACGGCAAGAAATGGAGCGGGTATCAAACTGAAAAGGAAGGGACCCTTCCAGATGTCTCCTAGAAAGGGCCTTTTGCCACATCTGCTGCCTGGTGTTCAGCGGTTGTCTTGAACCCACCACCACCCATAAACACAAACTAAAACATAACAAACGTGTCTCCTGGTTAGGACGTTACTGTTCTCACCGGGTTTGCATCCAGCCTGTCTCCCCAAGCACTGCAGCCGCCCTCTTTGCCTGCGCTCTCCCTCTCCCGGCAGCTCCATCCACACCTCAGTTTCCTGTCACCGGGAACCCGAGCCAGAACAACTACCAGACTGTCTAAGAGACACCCAGACTCAGCAACAGCTGCCAACTGGACACAGGCACCCACGGCCTCTGGGAAAGCGTCCAAGCGAACGGTCCGACAATGGCCCCTCAGTCCCTGGACTCGGGATCCCAGAGAACACGCAGCTGAGCACAAAGGCAGAGCAGGGACAGAAACGTAACCACAGCAGAGTCAGTCGCAGAACACCGGAACAACTCCTTCCAATGGGGAGGACATCGGAACGGCAGGCCCAAGAATGTGGTGGATTTTCTAACACTGTTTGCTCCAAACTGCTGACTCCATCACTGGATCACCGCAAAACTTACAAGGTATGGGGAAGAACAAAAAAAAGATTCCGCATGTGCCTCATTTCCCGTTCTCTGTCCACACGTCCATCACCACCCCCGTTTCCCTGAAAACAAGACCTACCCTGAACACAAGCCCTAGCATGATTTTTCAGGATTTTTGAGGAAGCTCGAGATATAAGCCCTACTCCAAAAACAAGCCCTAGTTACAGTTCATTAAAAAAGTCAATTTAAATAGCATACAGGCAGCTATACATGTAAAAAAGTAAATATCGTTTGGAGCAAAACTTAACACGAGAGCCTGTCCTGCTCTCAGGGAACAGCGTGGTCGGGGCAGGACGCCTTGGTGCGACCCGCACAGCACGGCTCCCGGGTCACGTGCGGGACGACTGTCGAGCGGTGCTGACTGACCAGCCCCGGGCGGCACCGCGCGGCGAACCCGCGACCGCGCTGCGGCACCGAGCACGACGGCCGCGAAAGGGCCAAGTCAGAGACAGGAACAACCCCAATGTGTCTTCAAACTTAAAAAAGTTATAACCTAGCCTATCTATTTCCAATGCAAAACAGAACGCATTGTTCTACCAGAGAGTTTACAGTGCCAGTTCAGTGATCTGTGCAGGTGAAAAGGCAGCGATCCGCTTGTGGGAGAAGCGAAGTCCCTTAGAGGCACACTGTGTACTGACCGCGAAAAGAGAGGGACACGGGTGCATATTACCAGGGGAAGCAACAAGGAGAACGGAGCCAGCGGCAGACTCAAGTACCTCATCATGGAGATGGTCACTGCGTATTCAACAACAGCAACCACTGGAGAAGTCCACCAGCTGGGAAGAGCCAACCACGCTAATTTAACCCTGCGAATCAATAACCGTCTGACGAGAACTAATCACATTCACTTGTAGCTAATGGAGTGATGAATTATCACAAGGAATACCTGCTACTACTCCTGCTCGCCATTCTGCCCGCTCGCAGGCCCGCTCGTGCAGCTGCGTTCTCTAATGTTGCTGGCTCTGAGCCCGCCTGGCCCGCCCCAGCAGACACCGCCACAGCAGCTGGCGAGGACCAGCTCAGGCCACCATCAGCAAGCAGGCAGTTCCGGACTTATTTCACAGACTAACACTTCTCGTCAGTCCAAAGGCAACATTTTCCAGTCCCAGTACAAGCGACAGACACGTTCTTCCCACGTAGAACAGGTCGCATTTCAAAGGGCTAAAACCTACCTGTACCGGCCTGGGCAGCTGGTGGACACCCGAGTCACATGCGTGCGGACCAGGGGGAGCAGGACACGTATCCAACAGGATGGGGCAGGGGACCAGGTATTATGTCATGATGAATTAGCAGCAGATACTCTCGTTGACGTGAGGCAGGAACAGCTCTAGGACAGCAGGCCAAGGACGCATTTGGATCCAGCTCTGAAAAGAGAAAGTACAGCCTGAGTGCAAAGGAAGCAATACACAGTATAAATAAAACTTCCTAGAACAGCACCAGCCCACATAACACTTCGTAAGCAGCACAAATGCAAAGAGGGACGAGCAAGATGGAACTGGCGCAGGCTTGGGGACCTCTCTCCAGACAGCTGCACGCAGACGTGTCCGTGATATGCGATGGTGCTCCTGCCCACCCCAACAGACCGTTCGGCTCTCACGCTGGAGCCAGCTCGGGGAAAAGGAAGAAAACATGAAGAAAGTACATTTGCCTGTAACCCATCGGCATGTTGGGGCATGCTCAGATGAGGACTAGAGGGTGGCCAGCCTGGAAGCGACCCCTGCAATTTGCCTGGCCTAACCAAGAAGGAAGGGTGTTTTCCTACACGTTCTCAATTATACTTCTGCCATCAGACACCTCTGGCCACCCTTGGGACAGCAGGCCAGGTCAGGAACTTTCATCAAGTCAGCTGGCTTTCATTCTTAAAAGATCAGATCCCCAGAGGATATCAGAACAGTGTTTCAGCAGCTGTTGTTAGCTGCCCCGGTAAGGTGGTGAGAATGTTGCAATGATACCACAGATTTAGGGTCTAGTCAGGCAGCTTCAGTGTCTTCACATTCGTGATCGTTGCCAGAAAAGACGAGCCAGGGTAAGAAGGAAAAGGGAGCTGCTCCTTGGGAGGCGCGAGCAGCTGCACCCGTGTATACAGCAGTGCAGCTCCTGACAGCTCTCCACTGCAGCTCCTGACAGCTCTACACTGCAGCTCCCGACTGCTCTCCAGTGCAGCTCCCGACTGCTCTCCACTGCAGCTCCCGACTGCTCTCCACTGCAGCTCCTGACAGCTCTCCAGTGCAGCTCCTGACAGCTCTCCAGTGCAGCTCCTGACTGCTCTCCACTGCAGCTCCTGACTGCTCTCCACTGCAGCTCCTGACTGCTCTCCAGTGCAGCTCCTGACTGCTCTCCAGTGCAGCTCCCGACTGCTCTCCAGTGCAGCTCCTGACTGCTCTCCAGTGCAGCTCCCGACTGCTCTCCAGTGCAGCTCCTGACTGCTCTCCAGTGCAGCTCCTGACTGCTCTCCACTGCAGCTCCCGACTGCTCTCCAGTGCAGCTCCTGACTGCTCTCCAGTGCAGCTCCTGACTGCTCTCCACTGCAGCTCCTGACAGCTCTCCAGTGTAGCTCCCGACTGCTCTCCAGTGCAGCTCCTGACTGCTCTCCACTGCAGCTCCTGACTGCTCTCCAGTGCAGCTCCTGACAGCTCTACACTGCAGCTCCTGACTGCTCTCCACTGCAGCTCCCGACTGCTCTCCAGTGTAGCTCCCGACTGCTCTCCAGTGCAGCTCCTGACTGCTCTCCAGTGCAGCTCCCGACTGCTCTCCAGTGCAGCTCCTGACTGCTCTCCAGTGCAGCTCCTGACTGCTCTCCACTGCAGCTCCCGACTGCTCTCCAGTGCAGCTCCTGACTGCTCTCCAGTGCAGCTCCTGACTGCTCTCCACTGCAGCTCCTGACAGCTCTCCAGTGTAGCTCCCGACTGCTCTCCAGTGCAGCTCCTGACTGCTCTCCAGTGCAGCTCCTGACTGCTCTCCACTGCAGCTCCCGACTGCTCTCCAGTGCAGCTCCTGACTGCTCTCCAGTGCAGCTCCTGACTGCTCTCCACTGCAGCTCCTGACTGCTCTCCAGTGCAGCTCCCGACAGCTCTCCACTGCAGCTCCTGACTGCTCTCCACTGCAGCTCCCGACTGCTCTCCACTGCAGCTCCCGACTGCTCTCCACTGCAGCTCCTGACAGCTCTCCAGTGCAGCTCCCGACTGCTCTCCAGTGCAGCTCCTGACAGCTCTCCAGTGTAGCTCCCGACTGCTCTCCAGTGCAGCTCCTGACTGCTCTCCACTGCAGCTCCTGACTGCTCTCCAGTGCAGCTCCTGACAGCTCTCCAGTGCAGCTCCTGACTGCTCTCCAGTGCAGCTCCTGACAGCTCTCCAGTGCAGCTCCTGACAGCTCTCCACTGCAGCTCCTGACTGCTCTCCACTGCAGCTCCTGACTGCTCTCCAGTGCAGCTCCTGACAGCTCTACACTGCAGCTCCTGACAGCTCTCCAGTGCAGCTCCTGACAGCTCTACACTGCAGCTCCCGACAGCTCTCCACTGCAGCTCCTGACAGCTCTCCAGTGCAGCTCCCGACTGCTCTCCAGTGCAGCTCCCGACTGCTCTCCAGTGCAGCTCCCGACTGCTCTCCAGTGCAGCTCCCGACTGCTCTCCAGTGCAGCTCCTGACAGCTCTACACTGCAGCTCCTGACAGCTCTACACTGCAGCTCCTGACAGCTCTACACTGCAGCTCCTGACTGCTCTCCAGTGCAGCTCCTGACTGCTCTCCAGTGCAGCTCCTGACTGCTCTCCAGTGCAGCTCCTGACAGCTCTACACTGCAGCTCCCGACTGCTCTCCAGTGCAGCTCCTGACAGCTCTCCAGTGCAGCTCCCGACAGCTCTACACTGCAGCTCCCGACTGCTCTCCAGTGCAGCTCCTGACAGCTCTCCAGTGCAGCTCCTGACTGCTCTCCAGTGCAGCTCCTGACTGCTCTCCACTGCAGCTCCCGACTGCTCTCCACTGCAGCTCCCGACAGCTCTCCACTGCAGCTCCTGACTGCTCTCCACTGCAGCTCCTGACAGCTCTCCAGTGCAGCTCCTGACAGCTCTCCACTGCAGCTCCTGACTGCTCTCCAGTGCAGCTCCTGACTGCTCTCCAGTGCAGCTCCTGACTGCTCTCCAGTGCAGCTCCTGACTGCTCTCCAGTGCAGCTCCCGACAGCTCTCCACTGCAGCTCCCGACAGCTCTCCACTGCAGCTCCCGACAGCTCTCCACTGCAGCTCCCGACTGCTCTCCACTGCAGCTCCTGACAGCTCTCCAGTGTAGCTCCCGACTGCTCTCCAGTGCAGCTCCTGACTGCTCTCCAGTGCAGCTCCCGACAGCTCTCCACTGCAGCTCCCGACAGCTCTCCACTGCAGCTCCCGACAGCTCTCCACTGCAGCTCCTGACAGCTCTCCACTGCAGCTCCTGACAGCTCTCCAGTGTAGCTCCCGACTGCTCTCCAGTGCAGCTCCTGACTGCTCTCCAGTGCAGCTCCTGACAGCTCTCCAGTGCAGCTCCCGACTGCTCTCCAGTGCAGCTCCCGACTGCTCTCCAGTGCAGCTCCCGACTGCTCTCCAGTGCAGCTCCCGACTGCTCTCCAGTGTAGCTCCCGACTGCTCTCCAGTGCAGCTCCTGACTGCTCTCCAGTGCAGCTCCTGACAGCTCTCCAGTGCAGCTCCTGACTGCTCTCCAGTGCAGCTCCTGACTGCTCTCCAGTGCAGCTCCCGACTGCTCTCCACTGCAGCTCCCGACAGCTCTCCACTGCAGCTCCTGACTGCTCTCCACTGCAGCTCCTGACAGCTCTCCAGTGCAGCTCCTGACAGCTCTACACTGCAGCTCCTGACTGCTCTCCAGTGCAGCTCCTGACTGCTCTCCAGTGCAGCTCCTGACTGCTCTCCACTGCAGCTCCCGACTGCTCTCCAGTGCAGCTCCCGACTGCTCTCCAGTGCAGCTCCTGACTGCTCTCCAGTGCAGCTCCTGACTGCTCTCCACTGCAGCTCCCGACTGCTCTCCAGTGCAGCTCCCGACTGCTCTCCAGTGCAGCTCCTGACTGCTCTCCAGTGCAGCTCCTGACTGCTCTCCACTGCAGCTCCTGACAGCTCTCCAGTGCAGCTCCTGACAGCTCTCCACTGCAGCTCCCGACTGCTCTCCACTGCAGCTCCTGACTGCTCTCCAGTGCAGCTCCTGACAGCTCTACACTGCAGCTCCTGACAGCTCTCCAGTGCAGCTCCCGACTGCTCTCCACTGCAGCTCCTGACTGCTCTCCAGTGCAGCTCCTGACAGCTCTACACTGCAGCTCCTGACAGCTCTCCACTGCAGCTCCCGACTGCTCTCCACTGCAGCTCCTGACTGCTCTCCAGTGCAGCTCCTGACAGCTCTACACTGCAGCTCCTGACAGCTCTCCAGTGCAGCTCCTGACTGCTCTCCACTGCAGCTCCTGACTGCTCTCCAGTGCAGCTCCCGACTGCTCTCCAGTGCAGCTCCCGACTGCTCTCCAGTGCAGCTCCTGACTGCTCTCCAGTGCAGCTCCCGACTGCTCTCCAGTGCAGCTCCTGACTGCTCTCCAGTGCAGCTCCTGACTGCTCTCCACTGCAGCTCCTGACAGCTCTCCAGTGCAGCTCCTGACAGCTCTCCACTGCAGCTCCCGACTGCTCTCCACTGCAGCTCCTGACTGCTCTCCAGTGCAGCTCCTGACAGCTCTACACTGCAGCTCCTGACAGCTCTCCACTGCAGCTCCTGACAGCTCTCCACTGCAGCTCCTGACAGCTCTCCACTGCAGCTCCTGACAGCTCTACACTGCAGCTCCTGACAGCTCTCCACTGCAGCTCCCGACTGCTCTCCACTGCAGCTCCTGACTGCTCTCCAGTGCAGCTCCTGACTGCTCTCCAGTGCAGCTCCTGACTGCTCTCCAGTGCAGCTCCTGACAGCTCTACACTGCAGCTCCTGACAGCTCTCCACTGCAGCTCCTGACTGCTCTCCACTGCAGCTCCCGACTGCTCTCCAGTGCAGCTCCTGACAGCTCTACACTGCAGCTCCTGACAGCTCTACACTGCAGCTCCTGACAGCTCTCCACTGCAGCTCCCGACTGCTCTCCAGTGCAGCTCCCGACTGCTCTCCAGTGCAGCTCCCGACAGCTCTCCAGTGCAGCTCCCGACTGCTCTCCACTGCAGCTCCCGACTGCTCTCCAGTGCAGCTCCCGACTGCTCTCCAGTGCAGCTCCTGACTGCTCTCCAGTGCAGCTCCTGACAGCTCTCCAGTGCAGCTCCTGACAGCTCTCCAGTGCAGCTCCCGACAGCTCTCCAGTGCAGCTCCTGACAGCTCTCCAGTGCAGCTCCTGACAGCTCTACACTGCAGCTCCCGACTGCTCTCCAGTGCAGCTCCTGACTGCTCTCCAGTGCAGCTCCCGACTGCTCTCCAGTGCAGCTCCTGACTGCTCTCCACTGCAGCTCCCGACTGCTCTCCAGTGCAGCTCCTGACTGCTCTCCAGTGCAGCTCCCGACTGCTCTCCACTGCAGCTCCCGACTGCTCTCCACTGCAGCTCCCGACTGCTCTCCAGTGCAGCTCCCGACTGCTCTCCACTGCAGCTCCCGACTGCTCTCCAGTGCAGCTCCCGACTGCTCTCCAGTGCAGCTCCCGACTGCTCTCCAGTGCAGCTCCTGACTGCTCTCCAGTGCAGCTCCCGACAGCTCTCCACTGCAGCTCCTGACAGCTCTCCAGTGCAGCTCCTGACTGCTCTCCAGTGCAGCTCCTGACTGCTCTCCACTGCAGCTCCTGACTGCTCTCCAGTGCAGCTGACGAGGAGAAGCAGCATTACAGCAGAACAGATGTGAACACGCACAGCTCTCACAGGTGCCAGCTCACACCTGGGCAGGCAGTTAGAAGCAACTGCTCACAGAACGGACAGGCGAGAGGGAAACACGAGCACCACGGTGCCAGTCGAGGCAGTGCTGGTCAGCACCAGAGCAGACAACTCCATCAGAAGCAGGACAAGGATCTCGGTCCAGCAGGGTCAAAATAAGGTGAGAACCAAGAGCAGGAAGAAGATCACAGTGAATTGTGCTAAAACAGAGCTGAAGTCACGGGAGACAGAGCCGGAAGAGCAGTGGCTGAGGCAGAACACGGCAACGGAGGCAGCGCAGGTTAGAAGGGCTGGGCCAGGAGAGCGCACGGGCGCAGACGGAACGTCACTGCAGCACTGCGGAGGAGCCACCAAAGCTGGAAACGGGGACTCTTGCCCTGGCGCAGGGCTGAGGCCAGGCTGGGAGTTCCCTCCTCGCAGACAGAGGATTCTGCCAGGGAAGTGCCTGGTTTCTCACGGCGGTGACCCCACGGTGGCCAGTCAGCTGTTGATCGCTCCCGAGGCAGCACAGAGGAACCAGTTCTTTTTAGAAGCTGCAGGAATCCCCTGGCTGGGCAGCAGTATGAAACCGGACTGCAAGAAGGGCAGTGCTGACAGCGCCAGGCACGGACACTGCGCCAACACCCCTGATCATGCTGACCGGTGAGGGGCCTTGCTTCCTCCCCAGTCTCCTATTGAGTTCTACCTGTCTTTCCCAGCTCCAGCTTGCACGCAGGGTCTGTCCAGCGGCCGCGCTGACAGAGGAGCGTCCCAGGAACAGGAGGGAGCAGCAATCTCCAGCAGCAAGCTCATGGTGCACAAGTGAGATGGTTTGCCCTGTGCGAAGTCAAGATCTTCTGGAAGGCCATACAGAACATCAGTCACCTACTGATACGGGTCGGTTTGTCCTGCAGGAGTATCCAGGACTACGTATGGCCCTCTGAAAACAGTGCTGGGGAGCAGCTTAGAGGCAGCAAAATGAATTCTGTCTCTCAAAAGGTGTGACCTCCCGAATGAGGGTTGGTTGTTCCCAGAGCACTGGAGACGGCTGTCAGTGCCAGGACAGCACCGGGTGCGGGTTGTCTCCAGGGACAAAGCGTTAAGGAGATGACCCTCCTCTACAGAGGACCACGCCAGGGCAGGCTGGACAAGTCCCGCTGCCTCCCCCAGGAAAGCCGGTCGCTGCTGAGGGAAAGCCTCCCGCGGGCTGCAGCCCGCATTCGGGAGTGGTAATGAGAGCGGGGCTTCCCCTCTCCGCGTGCCCCGCCCCGCCAGGTGGGTCCCTGCGCGCGGCAAAGCCGCCGCAGTCGGGACGGGAACGCGAGGGCACGGCTGGGGCAGCCGGGGCCGGGCAGGCGGCTGCCCCGGAGCACCGCGGACCCGCGGGAAGCGCGGAGCGAGCGGCGCGCCCGCCGCCGGGCTGCCGCACCGGGCCCGCGGGAGCCGCGGGAGGGGGCACCGCCGGGCGGCGCGGGGGCCGCCGCCCGCCCCCTGCCAGGCTGCCGGTCCGGAGCGCCGCGCACGCAGCGCCGGTGCCGGGCGCGCCGCTGGCGGGGGCAGTGCCCGGGCGGGGCGTCCCGCAGGTGCCCGGGGCGCAGCCACGGCCGGTGCCGCGGCGGGGCGGGCGGCGGACCCGTGCGAGGCTCACCGTCCCGTCCATGCTGCTCCCGCCGCTCTCCCGCTCGCACCGCGGCCGCCGGCCCGGCGCGCGGCGCGTGCGCACAGCGGCGCGGGGACCGTCCGCACAGCGCGGCCTGCGCGGGAGCGGCAGCGCGAGGCCGGACGCGCCGCCCGCAGCGCCGGGGACGCGGTCCCGGTGCGAGAGCGGCCGCTGCCGCAGCCCGGCCGCGCTCCGCCGCTGCTCCGGCGGCGGGAGGGCGGTGCAGCCGCGGTCCCTGTGCCGCGGCCCAGCCCTGCGGGGGCGGTGCGGCGCGGGGCTCCTCCCGTGGACGGGCGGGGGCAGCCCCTACACCTTTCCAGCCCCTCGGGCCGGCGCAGCCCCGCCGCCCGTGGTCCGCTCCCTCCCGGCCGCCGGCGGCGTCCACGGCAGCCGCGGGAAAGCCGGACAGGCTGCGGGTCCGCCGCTACAGACCGCTCCCGGCGGCACGGCCCACCGCCCCCGCCACCACCGAGCCCTCCACCCGCCGGCACAGACCCGCACCGCCACAGCCTCCGCACCGCCACAGCCCCTCACTCACCAGAGCCCCCGCATCGCCACAGCCCCTCACTCACCAGAGCCCCGCACCGCCACAGCTCCCGCACCGCCACAGCCCCTCACTCACCAGAGCCCCGCACCGCCACAGCTCCCGCACCGCCACAGCCCCTCACTCACCAGAGCCCCGCACCGCCGCACTCCCCGCCGCCAGAGCCCCTGTTACCGCCCCGGCTCCGCTGACCCGCGCGCACCGCGGCGCCGCCGCCCCCGGCCCGGTACCGGCAGGACGGGCCCGGCCGCGCTCCGTGCGGCGGGGGAGCGGGTCGGGCTCCGCCACAGAGCGCACGCCCAGGCCGCCGCGGGGCCGTAGCGACCGCCCGCGGACCCACCTGGAGCCGGGGCCGCCGCCGCAGCGGGGAGCGGGAGCGGGAGCGGGGCGGGTTCACCGAGACCCCGTGAGAATCCGCGGGGATGGGAACCCCGACAAACCGCGTGCGGGGAGTGAGCGGGGGGAGCTGTGGGGCACGTGGGATATTTCACACTCGAAACCGGCCTGTACTCAGAGTTGTTACCCTGTATTCGCACACTTGTTTTGCACACCCTTCTCTTAAGGAGCTTGTAAGTCCCAGGAGGCTGAGGCTGGGTGGTGCGTTGGACTGTGCCATTGTAACGGGAAAGGAAAAGGAAAATGATTTTGTGAATATGCAGCGGGAGGTATGTACAAAGTACGTTTTCGAAGAGTAATTTGAAGAAGTATCAAAGAGAGTCCGACATAAATTGAAGCAGCACTGCAAACAATGAGGGATTCACAGGGGAGTTTTATAGGACAGGCACTGAAAGTGAATAATTTTGCGTGATGCTCTAAGGATCTGTGAGAAAGGGGTGGAAGGAAACAACTCAGTCTAAGAGGAGTATCGGAGGAGCAGAAGCCAAGCGATTCTGCCAACTCCAAGTGTTCAGAAACGCTCTAAATCTGAAAGCTGGAAAAAGGTCTTGTAAAGATTATGAGGTGGATCTGAGCAAGAATACTTTGCTTTTGCTGGGGCAATGTGCACCCCGTATCCTTCTCTGTGTCTGGTCATCCCGTCTGACCACCAGCAGCTCCAAATCCGGCCTGTGGAAGCCCAGCCTGGGCCACCTGCACGCGATGGGCTCGCGCTCCGGGGCGCCCGCGGCGGCTGAGACCCGCGCTGGAGCGAGGAAACGCAGCGTCGGGGCAGCGGCGGCCGCGCTGGGGCCGGACAGACAGACAACCGGGCAGACAGACAACCGGGCAGCTCGGGCCAGCGAGGGAGGGGAAACCACAGCATTTATAGCCCAGTCTGGGACACTGATGGACACCATGAGCAGACACAATACCTGAGTTCACAACATCTGTATTTATTTTATTTTATTTTTTTTTAAGGATACCTTTAGCTGGGGACACAGTGGCAGGTCCTTCACAGGTGAGAAGATGGTGAGTCTACTTTAATCTGTTTCTTGAAGTTAAAAATGCAGCTGGGACAAGAGCCTCCTGTGGTTGTAACATACATGGTACATTTATTTCACTGGGATCAGCAAAGTCTGTTCCAACAGGGTAAGCTGCCTGTCTGGGACACCCAACGGAGCACGTTACCCAAACCAAGGAAGAAAAACCTCCAAGGAGATGGAGCCCAAAGAGAGCGAAGTCAACACAGAAGTACAGGCAGCAGAGCAGGACAGGCAAAGAGCAGCTGGGGCACAACAGGCAGCCGGCCAGGGCGTACGCTTTCTCTGTCTTGCGAGGTCAAAGATGACAGTCACGGTAATTTGTCTTCCTGGCCAATCCCTGACCCCGTCGTAGTCTATTAATTCTGTATCATGATCCTCATGCAGTTTATAACGTGTGGCTGAACTAAAGTGTGTCCTTGAAAAAGATGCAGTCCTTTTTTGCAGATAATAACACAGAAATGGTGATACAGAGTCAAATTGTAAGTACCCTGACTCACTTACCCTGTTCCTGACAGTGGCCAGCACTCAGCGCCCGCAGAAGACCACGACAATAGCGAGACACACGGCGACGGGCCCCGAACGCTCTCCCGGTGATCTGTGGTTCAGAGCTGCTGTGGCAGAGGCGTGGGCTTCGCGTGTCACAGCCTTTGATGGATTGCTCTTCTGCAACTTTCATCCACTATATATCCACAGTCGTGACATCTGAGGCCATGCAGGACCATTAATTCTGCCCACTTACACGTGGCAAGTAATTCCACACGGGCCTCCAATGATTTCTGTTACACACACCAAGTAACTGGTGACATACTGGAAAAGCTACCACTCCGTTTCACTAATCCCCTGCAGAACTAAAAGCATATGTGTGTTTTCAGTTGGAATTGTTGTTGCAGTTTAAAGCTGTTAGTTTTGCTGTTGTTGTCCCTTAACCCCGGACAATCAAAAATGTCTCTGGTATCCAGCCTTTCTCCTCAGTGAATGTACCTGCACTCCCATCAGATCACCTCGCAACCCTCTAACTGATCACAGCCCACCACTCACAGCTGGTTTGCGTTGGAGGGACCTCCCCAGCCCCCAGTGCCCCCCCTGCCATGACAGGGACATCGTCACCAGCTCAGGGTGCTCAGAGCCCCGTCCAGCCTGGCCTGGGGTGTCTCAGGGATGGTTCATCTACCACCTCTGGGTACCTGGGCCAGGTTCTCACCACCCTCAGGGCAAAAGGCTCTTCCTTACACCAAGTCTGAATCTACGCTCTTTTAGTTTAAAACCACTAAACCCAGATCAAAGCCATTACCCGTTACCTTATTGCTACACAAGCTCTGTATCACTGTAAAATACTCCTTCCAATCTTCAGATAAATTCCGTGAACCTCTCACACATTTTCTTTTCCTCTCTGTTCCCTGCAGGCCTTACACAACTGGCTGCGCCACCCGGGCCTCACTGCTGTCCCGCCGTCGACACGACCTGCTTCCCCTACACCGTCCACCTGTATAAAGCGGTTCTATCGTGTCTTAATCCTAAAATGTGAACTTTACAGCATGGCGATAGCTCTGTATTTTAGTGTCTAAAATAGCGGGTCCTGGGCAAATTAAGCTGCTTGTGCATTAATGCAGTCCGGACTCACCTTTTCTGTTTGCGTGGGGTTTTGTGGGTACTCCTCTTTGGGGAGCGATGTGCCTTCGCTTCCCCAAGCACAGCAGTTTGCACTTGACGGCTTTAAGACAAAATCTGTTGGAATAGCCTTACTCTGCTTCACCCTCTTCTTCATTGTTATCCTTTGTTTATGACGGGGTCTCGCTGTACGTATTTTTTACATAACCGCAGATTTTATCGGTGCAGATCTTACCTTTGTTTCCAAATCACCCATGAAGTGTCAAATGACCCTGGCTGGGAACTGTCCCCAGGACCCAAACGCCAGAGCTGGCTCCGGTTTGACACCCAGTCCTTCACTCACACGATTCGCTCGCTGCTCTGTCAGTTTCTGTTCAATAGTTAAACCGCTCTATTAAATCAAAAGGATTTCCAGGGCTGTCTGATCATCTTTAACCCAGCATGTAACTTCAAAGGCTTAAGTCGTTTGCCTGGTCTCACTCACTGTGCAACTTGACTAGTACTAGTAATGCAGTAATGCCAAATACACCGATTTTCTTATCGGTTAGCGTTTCTGGTTTCAGTCACTTATAGTCTCAGGTTAGGTATTTGTAAAGAGCAATTAACATTCTTCTTGTTTGATGTAACACTGAGTCACTTTGTTCAACACTTGATGTTTTTCTTTCCTCGTCACAGCATTTCCTTGTTGCGTTTTCAGTTTCCTGTCCCCAGGCCATTCCAGCTCGAGCGTAACTGTGCACACTGACCTGTGTGCCTGTAAGCCGCGAGTCGTTCCTTTCATCCAGCCCAATCTCACCCTGGGACGCAGAGTTACCATCAGTAAGCCAGAATCCTCGGTCATGGGCTCGGCCGTTTGCTGGCAGCATTTCCTGCCTTCCAGACAACAAAAGCAGCTTCCCGCTTCCCTCGGTGTTCTCCCAGACACCAGATACCTTTAGGAGTTTCGTGTTCTGTGTAGCTTCACATCACTGTTTCACGTGCATGACGGGGCGGTGACTTACCAAACAACAACCCATGTTTGGTTTGTGTACATAACAGCACATCAAATCTCACTATCCCATTTCCCATCATTCTCTTTCTTCTCTAATGAGGACTCACTGATAATTCCAGCTTGCCCTATGTCATTTCACAACCTTCTCTGCAGCAGATTGTTCTACATCGGATCTGCCCAAGTGCTACATCCCTTGCAGTTCCACCACCACAGAGGGAGGTTTCCTGACCGTCCACTTTCACGTCTTTATCAGTGTTTATTCTCTGGACCTGGCTGCGTCACGGACTGCTCACTGAGTTTTCCACAGCACCCCACGCCCACTGCCAGCCCTTGCACTTGTGTGATCTGGATCAATGATTCGGGGAATTCTCCTTGGGAATCACACCACATTAAAACCTGGTTTACAAACTCCGCATCCTCTCTGGCACCAGGAGGTTGTAGTTCATGCATCAGTCTCTTCTGTCTTCAAGAAGACAAACTCCCCAACAGCCAGGCAAGCAGGAGCAGCTCCTGCATCGTCCTCTCTGCCACTGTGAGCCTGCCTGTGCAGTCGCTGTGCACAGAGGAGCCAGTGACCACAGCACAGGTGACACTGCACGGGGCGACCCCAGGGCACGGGCGACACTGCACGGGGCGACCCCAGGGCACGGGGCGACACTGCGCGGGGCGACCCCAGGGCACGGGCGACACTGCGCGGGGCGACCCCAGGGCACGGGGTGACACTGCGCGGGGCGACCCCAGGGCACGGGCGACACTGCGCGGGGTGACCCCAGGGCACGGGGTGACACTGCGCGGGGCGACCCCAGGGCACGGGCGACACTGCACGGGGCGACCCCAGGGCACGGGGCGACACTGCGCGGGGCGACCCCAGGGCACGGGCGACACTGCGCGGGGCGACCCCAGGGCACGGGGTGACACTGCGCGGGGCGACCCCAGGGCACGGGCGACACTGCGCGGGGTGACCCCAGGGCACGGGCGACACTGCGCGGGGCGACCCCAGGGCACGGGCGACACTGCGCGGGGCGACCCCAGGGCACGGGGCGACACTGCGCGGGGCGCTCCGGGTGACACTCGGGCCCATGTTTCTGCACAAACCCCCTGCCAGCGCGGTGTCCCAGTCCTGCTGTGGTTCTGCCGCCGCTGTGGCTTCACCTTCATCTGAAAGTGAGGCAGGAAGTTCCATGAAACGTCCGTTCTGCCTGACAGCAGGAACGGTGAACAGAGCTGTTTTCCTGTAATCCTGTAACAGCTCCAACGGCCAAACGGGAGGCTCTGCTCCACAGAGGGGTTCTGCGTGGCCTGCGTGTCAGCGGCCCATTCAACGAACGCCACCTGGGCTCCCCGCATCTCAGGGATGTAAGATGCGTCCCTTCTCTCTTTATAGTGTTAGCTCTAATACATCGTACCTTAAACGATACCTTACACAGTCGCAGTGTCTTTCCTGCTGGGATCACAGCAGATCAGCACCTCCTCATGCAAAACAACCACTCAGAACAAGAATTTCCCAGCCAGCTTCTCTTTTTCTCACTCTTTGAAGGTTTTCTTAGCAACAAACACACATCCCAGCAAGACACCCAGCAGAGATTTGACTTCTTCCTATGTAAATATAGTCAAGACATCCATTTCACAATAAAGAAATCTGAGATTCCTATCCAATTTAAAGCAATGCTCCCAACCTAGAATACTTCTTTTGAAGCCTTTCTAATCTTCCAGCATCTCTTTTGCTGACACCAGACCTCACGAGTACAGCAGACACAATCTCTTTCCTCAAACAGCGCTCGTGCAGCGTTGGACGGGGTGAGTCACGCTCACCGCTAATCACGCTGAACCCCCAGGTTCACCTCAGGGCCCGGGCCCGGGACTTCCAAGGTACTGGCTGGGAAGATGCTGGGAAGCTGAAAGCTTTGCAATAAAAACACAGTGGGGCCCTGGTGGACAGGTTAAACGTGAGCCAGCGGCGGCCTGGGAGCGCCGGCACCGCCTGGGCTGCAGAGGAGCGCTGGAGCAGCGACCGGCCCTCCGTGCAGCACCGGGCTCACGGGGACAGACCGAGCCAGTCCAGCTGTGAAAATGGCTCAGAAATCGCAGTGTCTGCCACAACAGGGGACGCTGAGAGCTGGGACGGGTTAGCTGGAGAACAGGCTCCGTGTGGCTCTTACCCAGGCACGTCAGTCACTGCTGTGTCAGAAGACAAACAGATGCTTCTCACTGGTGTCCAGTGACATAACAAGAGGCAATGGGTACAGACTGAAATGCAACAAATTCCACTTAAACACGAGAAAGAACTTTTTAACTGTAAACGTTAAAAAAAAAAAAAAAAAAAAGGCATGAATTGAAACACCCAGGGGGTGCAACAACAGCACAGAGAGCAGCGCAGCTGAGCTAACTCCGTTCCAGTACACAGCTCACACTCTCTGCACCGCAGAACCGCATGGCTTAAAGTAAGGTCAACTCTGCAGCTTGTTTTACATCCCTTATCCCAGACGCTATGAAGTTTACAAGCAACCACGTGAATCTGCCTGGAAAGAAACCTTTATTTACTTAAAAAACAAACAAACCAGACCCACGAACCCCACAGAAACAGCCTCTCTCCGCAGCCCAGCCTGAGCCTCGGCGGGGCCAGAAGGTTTTCTCCCCCGTGAGCTCACGCCCCCGCCCGTGGCAGCGCTGGGAAGGGGGTGGAAAGTGCCAAGTGTTAAGGTGCTGAGAAGCTCCTGATGGTTCTTGTCTCTCAGGTGCTGTTGGCCTGTTCCTGCTCGAAGAGGGCCATGGCTAAATGCGAGCGGGACGCGAGCCCCTCCAGGTTGCTGAGCACGCAGCGGTGGTATAGCTCCTCGCTAAGCCGGGGGTTGCAGCTCCTCAGTGCGTATTTCTGCACTAACCCGGGCTCCACGGCCCTGAACAGATGCAGACCCGAGTAGCGCAGGAAGACATCGAACACCTCCATGCTCTCCAGCACCTCATCTCGGTCCAGGATATCAGCTGCTAGCTTGGTACGCGCCGTCATGTAGTCCGAGTTATAAAAGCAGGCCTCGGCAAAGGAATGTCTGTCGAAATGGCCGTCCCTCAGGAAGTCGGTGCCGGAGGAAGCCGTCTGCTCCCCGCGGTACACCAGCGCAGGGTTGAACTCCTGGAAATGCACTGGGAAGAACACCTGCCAGTTGCTGATGGTATTCATACGGCAGCGGTTCAGGAACTCCATGTTGATTTCTGTCCACACGCTGGCCAAGAAGAACAGTGTATCCACAGGGTGCTTCTTGGAGACTATATCCATGAGTTTCACTTGCGATGGTACCTCCGTTTTAACGCTAATCCAAGGGATTTTAACTTCTGCATAGCGTTTCTCCAGCTCTCCTACCATGGCTTTGACTCCAGCGAAAACATCCACCTGACTGACTCGCTGGGCGTCATAGGGATGGTAGATGAACAGCAAGGTCAGCAAGGCATTATCGTGTGTGTCCAGCGTGTTCATAGCAAACATATCCAGGAAGTTTGCCACAAAATCCAGCTCCTGCACTGTCAGGGGAAGCACCAGTTGCACCTGCGTGGCCTCTGTCACATATGGCATGGGAATAATTTCCACCTTACTTAGGGGCCGCACCAAGCTCACTCGTTTTGCCAGGACGTGACTGTGTCCCTTCTGGGTCACAGCCTCCAGCAGCAGGTCCAGCGTGTACTCCATGCCCCGCGTGGGGTCGAAACGCCGATAGCCGTTCAGCAGCTGCCGCTTGCTGAAGCGCAGCAGAGGCTGGTAGCGACTGTTAAGCTGCTCAAGTGCAGACTCGATGATTTCGCTGACATCTGCCTTGCTGGCTCCAGAGAGCTCGCACTTGGGGGAGCCGTCAGGGCAGGAGAAGAGGTGCTGCTCAGTGAAGTAGTCCCAGCTGATTACCTCAAAACGCGATTTTGGAAGGAATGGGGCATTAATGCCCACAGGCCACGTCAAGCCTGCCTCACCTGCAGGGGTCAACGCCGTCAGGTTCCTGATCTGCATCTGCGCAAGGAGAGAAGGCACACTGATCCCCAGCGCCTTCTCCAAGAGGTCCGGTCCATCTCCCACCCCGCCTGCCTCACCACCCAGAACCGCATCACAGCAGCGGTTTTGGGTAACGCAGTGCCAGAAGTGCTACTTCTGAGACACAGGACTATATCCTGCGTCTGGCCGAGAGCCACCTACGAACAGCAGCAATAACCTTCCTTCACTCTGCTGAAAGAAAAGGAAACCTGCTTGGCCAAGGAGCTTTTGCGGACACCCCTCCCCACATACCTGGAGGTCCTGGATCTCCTGGTAGGTTCTGTCCAGCTGGATCCTGCTGAAGTGCTTGTGCAGCCGGTACATCAGGGTCATGTCGGAAACAGGGTGCACAGCAAGAGCTGCTTGTAACTCCTCCTCTTCTTCCTTCTCCGGCTCAGTATTTTTGGCCAGTTCGTAGGTGTGATAATGCTGGCCCTGAAGTGGACAAGAGCCAGAAAGACTGGTCACAGAGCAGCCTTCCCTCAGCCCAGACACATGTTTGCCCCTCCTTCCACGCTGCCTGTGGCCCCCACAGACAAAATATAAGAGTTGCCCCTCCAACCCTACTCCCTGTACTATGTGCCCACTCGCTTCTTGGTACCAGTGTGCCCTTCATCTGACCTGCAAAAGGCTGTGAATCAGCATCTGCCAGTAGGCTGAAAATACTGCATGTGCTCTCTCCCCCAACATCTCAGCTTTGATTGTGGCCTTCTCCCCCACGCTGTCACACAGCCCCTTCTCCCTCTGTAGCTCAGGGAGGCTTACGGAACAGCCCCTCTGGCATGCAGCAGGGAACTGGTAAGGACACAGGTTCAGTCAGGCTCAGCTAACACCAAACCCCGAGGCGGGAGCAGTACCTGGAGCTGGGAGACACACGTGATGCCAAGGAAGTCGATGATGCAACGTCCCAGCCACTCATCTGGCCGCACGCTGAGGATCTCGTTGCGGCAGCTGTCCAGGTGCGGGTGCAGCTTCAGCAGCAGGCTGCGCGAGATCAGGTACCCAAAGCCGCCGTGGCAATAGCGGGCCTGCTCGTCCCCCCCGATAAACTCCTCCGCCCGTCCCAGGTACACGTCTTGGTTAATACTGAGGTGCGTCACCAGAGCCTTGACCTGTTCAGCCTGGGCGTAGGTGTCATCCTGCATGATGTAGAACCAGTCATAGTCGGAGCCGAAGTGCTGGTGGATGTAGCGCACGGTCTGGTACATGAGCCAGGTGGGCCGCTCGTCGCCGTGCGCCACCAGCACCATGCCGTGGGGCACCTTGGCGCCGCGCAGCCCCGCGAAGTACAGCAGGCGCGGGAAGTGATGGGCCACGGTCTTGTTCACGGCCACTGCCAGCGTGTTCAGCGTGGCCTTGGAGGTCAGCACGGCCACAAACAGCCTCTCGTGGAACCCCAGCTCCGTCTGGATGTAGCGAGTTCTGTCGAGGAAAGACACGCGCACATGGCAGACGGCTGGACGACAAAAATCGAAGGGTTATGGCAACGTGGGACAAGCCTTTTTCTGCTAGTCTACCAACGGTGAAACAGTCAAGCCTAGAAGCAGAGCTCTAAGAAAAGACTCTTCAGCAAGAGTCCCATCTTGTAAAAACACTTCAAGGAAACTACAACCTCGCACCATTTGTGTGAGCTAGGAAACTGTGCTAGTGCAAGTAAACAAAAACACAGCCAACCACTTGCAAATTACATACAGTGTCATCACCTGCTCGAAGTTTTCCTAATGGAATGCTTAAAAGGTTTTGAGGAATAATTTAATACATAACTCAACAAGCTATAAAAGAACAAATATTCTCAGTCTTCCTGGACGTTTTTGTTGCCTTTTCTTCTTAAATCAACGCGTTAGACACTTCTCTCGCACCCCTTTAGGGCAGCAGGTTCGGCCACTCCCCCGCTGCCTCCTGCTGCTCCTACACAGTACTTCAAACAGCACGTTCCACTGAACCTGCTGGCCTCCTGCAAGGCTGAAACCCCAAACGCACCGCGTGCGGCCGCTGTCCTCGAGGAACAGCCTTTACCTGAGCACTTTCTTGTACGGCTTGCTGGGGTCCCGGTAGTACGGGACGATCCTGGGCCGGAACTCCTCGGGTCCCGGGCCCGGCCCCGCCGCCTCGGGCCGCGCCCCGCCGGGCAGCGCCCCGGGCCGGGCCCCCGCGCACGGCTCCGCGCCGGGCCGGCCCCAGGCGGCGCGCAGGAGGCTGAGGCTGCAGCCCAGGGACAGGCCCAGCACCAGCGGCAGCACGGGCCGCAGCGCGGCCAGCAGCGCGGCCGCCCGCATGGCGGGACGGGCTCACGGGGCCGCTCCGCGGGACATCGCCGGCGCGGGGCCCTGCGGGGCGCTCAGAACGCGGAGGCTCAGCGGGTCGCTCAGCTGCGGACGGGCCGGCCCGGAGCTCCGAGCCCGGCGGAGGCCGCGGGGCCCGCCCGGCCGCGCTCCCGCCGCTGCCACCTCAGCCGCCGCATCGCGACCCCGGCGCTTCCGCTTCCCCTTCTCTCTCTGTGGTGCGCCGGCGGCCGCTCTGCCTGCTGGCGCCGGCGCCTCTATGGTACCGCGAGCCGCCGTCCCCCACGCCCTCACGTCTGCCCCCGCGGGAGCGGGGGGCGGGGCCTGGGGCCGGGCCTGACGCGGGCCGCGCGGTGCATGCCGGGACGCGCAGTGCTCGGGCGCTGGCGGCGCGCGCTGGCCCAGCCGGCCTCGCGAGCGCGGACTCCGCTTCCCAGGGCCGCGCGGCCGCCCGGCGCGGGTGACGCTCCGCGCTGCGATTGGCCGCTGCGCCGGGGGGGCGGGGCGTGCGCACGCGGTAGCAGCTGTCCCGTTGCGACAGAAGGAAAGCGCGGAGCGGCCGGTGCGGGCGGAGCGGCCGGTGCGGGCGGCGCGGCCGGGCCCGGCGGGGCGGGGGACGAGGGGCGGCCGCGGGGGTCGGGCAGCGGGGCGCGGGCAGCGCGGCGGGCGGGCGGGCAGCCCAGGGCCGGGCCCGGGCCCGGCGGCGCCGCGTGCTCTGGGCCGGGCGGTTCGCGGGGCCGCCGGGGCGGGGGACTGGGGCGGGGCGGCCCGTTGCGGGCCGGATCGGCGCGGCCTAACGGCGCCTGTCGCTTCTCCGCCGCAGCCCAGCGCCGCGCCATGCCCTCGGACCTGGCTAAGAAGAAGGCGGCCAAGAAGAAGGAGGCGGCCAAGGCCCGGCAGCGCCCGCGCCGGGCCCCGGAGGAGAACGGCGATGCCGGACCCGAGCCGCAGGAGCCCCGGCCCCCGGAGGCCAACGGAACGGCCCTACCAGGTGAGAGCGGCCCCGCGAAATGCCGGTCCCGCTGCGCCAGCGGGTGGCTGACCGGCATCCGTGCCCCGGCAGAGCACCCGCGGCCGTCCCGGCAGCCCTGTCCGTGAACGTCCCGCGGGCTGGACCCGCTCGGTGTCACCCGCGGCTCGGTGCGCCGGGACGGCTGTTCCCCGCCAGCTGGAACACCTCGCGGGCAGCGCTGGCTCTGCGCTGGACCCGCTGCAGCCTTTGCCATCGCGGCGCGGTCCTTGGAGCTGGCGGCGCACCCGGGGCGGCGTGTGCGGCTCTCCACAAAACGCGGGTGAGGGTTTCCCCACTTGGGACTTGCACGGTGAAAACAGAGGGTGCTGGTGGGGTCCTTTTCCTCTCAAAGATCCTGTTCCGATCTTCTGGCACTTCATACCCAGACCCATTTGGATTTTTGTTTTGTTTTGTATGTGTTGGTTTGGTTTGTTCTTTTGTTTGGATGTCTTGTTGCGTGTGTTCTTGGTTTTTTTCTTCCTGCTGCTGCAGAAGCCACTGCAATGTCGGAGTTCTTACTGTTGTTACCCTCTGTTTGTGTGTTTCTCTGGGACATACCTTGTTTGCAGAAACGAAGAGCCTGCCTATCTTAATGACTGAGACTCTGTCAGCAAAGAGCTGCTGACCTCCCTAAAGGAAACAGGCAGGCTAAAGCTCACAGAGAGAGGGTTGATTTTTGGTCCTTATTTCCGCCCGCCTGGTAACCCACAGGCTGTTGAGCACACAAGCGTTTTCCAGGCTGCGCACAGTGCATTGTGTTAAGAGGCACTCGGTGCGTGGCACAGCCGGGGACCCTGCTCGTCCCCCGCCGCGCCCGGGAGCGCTGGTGCTGGTGCTGGTGCTGGTGCTGGTGCTGGTCTGGCGGCTTGCGGGGCGCGAACCGCGGGCCGGGGCTCCGGCCCCGCCGGCGCCCAGCGCGGGTCAGCCGGTCCCCGCGGGCGGCCCGCGCTCCGGGCGGGCCAATCGCCGTCCCCTCCCGTGGCTCATTTGCATATTGCCTTGTTATTGGTGGATCCGGGGGAGCCGCGGCGGGGCCGGGGCGCTCGGCGTTCCCGCGCGCTCTCCGCCGGGCCGGCCGTGCTGGGCCCTAGCGCCGACTCGGCTGGAGCGGGCACCGGGACCTCGGGCCGTGAGGGGCAGCGGCGGCGGTGGGTCCAGAGGAGGCTGGCGGGCCGGTGCACACGTCAGAGGGCAGGTGATGTGGGTCAGGACCTGCGTATTTCTATCGGCAGTTCCCTGATAAATCATTGCATGTCCAGGATAAAACTGCCTTGCCACTCCGTTCACTGGTCTGACTGCTCGTTCGTGTAACTGGTCTGTTTGGGCTGCCTGTGCTTTTGAAGGGGCCTCTGTCAGTGCAGGTGGTGCTTTTTGCTCCTTCTTGGCTGGGACGCATTGCCTTGGTGGCACTAGTGACTCTACCAGGAGCGCTGGGGGTGACAGACAGGGTGACATCCCCCAGGAGTCGTGGGGTGACAGGCAGGATGACACCCTCCAGGAGTGCTGGGGTGACAGGCAGGGTGACACCCTCCAGAAGTGCTGGGGGTGGCAGGTGGGGTGACACCCTCCAGGAGTGCTGGGGGTGGCAGGTGGGGTGACACCCTCCAGGAGTGCTGGGGGTGACAGGCAGGGTGACACCCTCCAGGAGTGCTGGGGGTGGCAGGTGGGGTGACACCCTCCAGGAGTGCTGGGGTGACAGGTGGGGTGACACCCTCCAGGAGTGCTGGGGTGACAGGTGGGGGTGACACCCTCCAGGAGTGCTGGGGGTGACAGGCGGGGGTGACACCCTCCAGAAGTGCTGGGGGTGGCAGGTGGGGTGACACCCTCCAGGAGTGCTGGGGTGACAGGTGGGGTGACACCCTCCAGGAGTGCTGGGGTGACAGGTGGGGTGACACCCTCCAGGAGTGCTGGGGTGACAGGCAGTGTGACACCCTCCAGAAGTGCTGGGGGTGGCAGGTGGGGTGACACCCTCCAGGAGTGCTGGGGTGACAGGCAGGATGACACCCTCCAGGAGTGCTGGGGGTGACAGGTGGGGTGACACCCTCCAGGAGTGCTGGGGTGACAGGCAGTGTGACACCCTCCAGGAGTGCTGGGGTGACACCCTCCAGGAGTGCTGGGGGTGACAGGTGGGGTGACACCCTCCAGGAGTGCTGGGGTGACAGGGGGGGTGACACCCTCCAGGAGTGCTGGGGTGACAGGTGGGGTGACACCCTCCAGGAGTGCTGGGGGTGACAGGTGGGGTGACACCCTCCAGGAGTGCTGGGGGTGACAGGTGGGGTGACATCCTCCAGGAGTGCTGGGGTGACAGGGGGGTGACACCCTCCAGGAGTGCTGGGGGTGACAGGTGGGGTGACACCCTCCAGGAGTGCTGGGGGTGACAGGTGGGGTGACATCCTCCAGGAGTGCTGGGGGTGACAGGTGGGGCGACACCCTCCAGGAGTGCTGGGGTGACAGGCAGTGTGACACCCTCCAGGAGTGCTGGGGTGACAGGGGGGTGACACCCTCCAGGAGTGCTGGGGTGACAGGCAGGATGACACCCTCCAGGAGCGCTGGGGTGACAGGGGGGTGACATCTCCCAGGAGCGCTGGGGGTGACAGGCGGGGTGACACCCTCCAGGAGCGCTGGGGGTGACAGGGGGGTGACATCTCCCAGGAGCACTGGGGTGACAGGGGGGTGACATCTCCCAGGAGCGCTGGGGTGACAGGGGGTGACATCTCCCAGGAGCGCTGGGGGTGGCAGGGGGGTGACATCTCCCAGGAGCACTGGGGTGACAGGGGGGTGACATCTCCCAGGAGCACTGGGGTGACAGGGGGGTGACATCTCCCAGGAGCACTGGGGTGACAGGGGGGTGACATCTCCCAGGAGCGCTGGGGTGACAGGGGGTGACATCTCCCAGGAGCGCTGGGGTGACAGGGGGTGACACCCTCGCTGCCCTGAACGCGGACAGCCTGAGCACCCGGGCTGTGCTCTGGGCTGCTGCGCGTTGCTGGGATCCTCAGTGCCCTCTCCCAGTGGCCGTGTCTCACCGAGAAGGGAAAGCTGGGCTGTAACTCAGGGCTGCAACAGCAGATCAGCGTGGCAGGAAAGATTCGCTTGTCCTGTAGGAGCAAGGGAAGAGGCCCGCATGTGTGTGGACGTATTAGCTTCTCGAACAGTTGTTAGTGTCTATTCCAGTGCTGCTTCTTTCCTCCTCTCAGCTTTCCCTTCATTTATTTTGTAGCCAAGTTCTCCTTTGGCCAGCCCTTTCCTTAAGCTTGCAAGCAATACTTCAAGTTCTCTTCCCACCCCAGTTCTTCCTGCAGTGTTAGTCCCATCATGCTGGGATAACGCAATAGCTGTTCTGGCTGCTCACTTAGTTCTAGTGGTCCGATTTTATTTAGACAGCAGGTGAAGTTCTTGTTAGAGCATGTAGCATCTGCTAAGCTGAAAAGCTGAGTGTCATTGCATCTGGGTTTCCTCAACATTTCTGCAGGAATGGGGACATGGGAGTTGTTCTTGTGGTCCGGGGCCGGTTGGTACAGGGGCTCGCGGCTCCCTTGTGTTTGTAAATCGGTAACGCTCCTGGTCTGTCTTTGCGTACAGAGGTGGATGCTCTTACAAAGGAGCTGGAGGACTTTGAGCTAAAGAAAGCTGCTGCCCGAGCTGTGACAGGAGTGCTGGCCTCCCACCCCAACAGTACCGACGTGCACATCATTAACCTCTCGCTGACCTTCCACGGCCAGGAGCTGCTGAGCGACACCAAACTGGAGCTGAACTCCGGGCGGCGTTACGGCCTCATTGGGCTCAATGGCATCGGTAAGCGGTGGTGGCGTCTGGAACGCGGTGATTCGGTGTTGCCGAGGAGCTGGGCAGACGCGGGTGGTAAATGCTGCAGGCTGGAGGCTGTTAGACTGACGTGGCAGTTCCCGTTCTCCCATCTCCTCACCGAGGAAGAGGAATTGCTAAGATTGCTGCCAGAAGTATGAAGTTGCGTTCTGGCTTTGGACTGTGCATTTGAACTTGTTTCTGTGATGAGCTGGGTGAGATGTCTGGGATCTGAATCTGTCTGAGTCCTGTTTGCAGGATTTGTTTAGCAGTGTCAATAAACCCAGTGCTGGTGCTATTGGTCAAAGAACTTGCACAGTATGGAGGAGCAGGGGGTGTGTGGTTTGTCCTGAAGGGGCAAACAGCTGTGCAGTCGCTGGAGAAGGTGATGCTCCACATGGAGAGATGCAGAATGTGCGTGTAATTGAAGTAGAGTGAGTAAGAGCAACCAGCTGGTTTAACTTTCAGAAAAACACTCAGGTTCTCTAGCGATGGGTGCGTTACTTTCCTTCATGTTAGAAGTCTTTAAAGCCGGGGTCCTGGTAGCAGAGGTCAGACCTGGTTAGACAGCAGGAAGAAAACAGCAGAGTTCCCTGAATCCGGGCAAGGGCTGAACCGCGGTGGTTTCCAAGAGCTTCTTCGTGTCTCAGCGCCGTGCTCGGTGTGGTGCGGAGCTGGGGGCGGCCCCGCGCTCTGCGGCCCCGCGCTCTGCGGCCCTGCGCTCTGCGGCCCCGCGCTCCGCGGCCCCGCGCTCTGCGGCCCCGCGTTCTGCGGTCCTGCGCTCCGCGGCCCCGCGCTCCGCGGCCCCGCGCTCTGCGGCCATGCGCTCCGCGGCCCCGCGCTCTGCGGCCATGCGCTCCGCGGCCCCGCGCTCTGCGGCCCCGCGCTCTGCGGCCCCGCGCTCTGCGGCCATGCACTCTGCGGCCCCGCGCTCTGCGGTCCTGCAATCTGCGGCCCCGCCGCGCTCTGCGGCCATGCGCTCTGTGGCCATGCGCTCTGCGGCCCTGCGCTCTGCGGCCCCGCGCTCTGCGGCCCCGCGCTCTGCGGCCCCGCGCTCCGCGGCCCCGCGCTCCGTGGTCCCGCGCTCTGCGTTCCCGCGCTCTGCGTTCCCGCGCTCCGCGGCCCCGCGCTCTGCGTTCCCGCGCTCTGCGGCCCCGCGCTCTGCGTTCCCGCGCTCTGCGGCCCCGCGCTCTGCGGCCCCGCGCTCCGTGGTCCCGCGCTCTGCGGCCCCGCGCTCCGCGGCCCCGCGCTCCGCGGTCCTGCGGCCCCGCGCTCTGCGGTCCTGCGCTCTGCGGTCCTGCGCTCTGCGGTCCTGCGCTCTGCGGTCCTGCGCTCTGCCGCGCCGCCAGTTCTGGCCGCTGGGGCGCAGATTCCCGAGGATTTTCTGGGGCTGGTGTCGAGGGTTTAGATTGTGGGGTGACAATAAAACCCTGGCAGATGTATTGTTAACCCCCTCTGCCCCCACTTCCCCCGTTTGCCCCTCCATCTCCCCCCTTCCCACAGGCAATCAGGAGGGAAAGAAGGACAGAGAGAAGAGAGTTGGAAAAATTAACAATGTTTTACTAATGCTACTAATAAGAATAGAGAAAATAATACAAAATATACAAAACCAATCTGGAAAGTCTCAGCAACTGCAGAGCCGGCAACCAAAGTCCTGGACTGGACCGTGCAGCCAACCGGAGCTGGATTCAGTCTCTCACTAGGCCTCAGTTCGCAGGGACGACTAGCAAGGTCCTCTCCTAATGTCACCATAAGCAGAAGGGACAAAAAAGGGAAAGGGAAAAAGGGAAGGGGACGAGATCCTCGTGATCTCCCACTTCTATATGAAGTATTCACGTGAATGGGATGTTATACACAGTTGGTCAGTTTCTTGGTCACCAGTTCCTCATTGCCCCCCTCGCGAGATGTGAATCTGTCCTTATCAATAAGTTTGCATTCCATTGCTAGGTTTACCAAAACATGTGTCTGGTTCTCCAGGAAAATGCAGTTAATATGAAGCTTTAGCTGACAGGCAAATTCACTGAAAGAGAAACTTGTTTTTAACAAATCCGGGACAGCTGGAAAGGGAGGGAACCAAGGGGATCTGACTGCATCTCGTTTGTTTCTTTGTGATGCTGTATGTCACTGAATCTAGTCGTTAATTGTGGAGTGTCTGTGTGCACACAGGGAAATCCATGCTTCTGTCAGCTATTGGGAAACGAGAAGTTCCCATCCCAGAGCATATCGACATCTATCACCTGACCCGAGAGATGCCTCCCAGTGACAAGACCCCTCTCCAGTGTGTGATGGAGGTGGATACAGAGAGGGCCATGTTAGAACGAGAGGCGGAGCGTCTGGCTCATGAGGATGGTAAAGCGTGGAGTCCCTGCGCACAAGGGACATTTCCTCCATTTCCCTTCCCACCAAACAAAAGCTCTTATTTGGGTTTCTTGGCAGAGTTATTATGTGTTGTGGTACCTATTTCCCCCAGCTGCGCTGTACTAGTTGAAAAGTCCTGTGGGATTACACTTATTTGGATGAAATTATTCCACGCAGCTTTGGAAGAAGTGTCTCGGGCTTGGGGATGGAGGGTCTGAGTGGTGGTAAAGCAGATGGACCGTGAGCTTTCCCAGCTGTACAGATGTGCAGCCGAGAGCCTTCTATTGGCACAACTGCTGACAGGCTGGCTCTCTTTCAGCGGAGTGCGAGAAACTCTTGGAGTTATACGAACGCCTGGAGGAGCTGGACGCTGACAAGGCAGAAGCACGGGCCTCACGTATCCTTCACGGCCTGGGTTTCACGCCGGCCATGCAGAGGAAGAAGCTGAAGGACTTCAGCGGAGGCTGGCGCATGAGGGTGGCCCTGGCTCGGTGAGTGCTGTGCTGTCTGCTCCGGGCTCTGCAGAGCCACGCTCAGCCCGACAGCTCGGAGCAGAGCTGAGGCGCTTTGCGCTTACCTGTCCCGTCATCTCCCTCTCCTTTCAGAGCGCTCTTCATTCGGCCGTTCATGCTGCTGCTAGACGAGCCCACCAACCACCTGGACTTGGATGCCTGTGTGTGGCTGGAGGAAGAGCTGAAAACGTAAGCGGGAAGGAGTTTGCTGCTTCTATGGGTTATGCTTTTCTGCAGGGGCATCTTGTCAGCACATGAGCAAGCACTACAGGAATAGCTGTCTGTAGTTCCTGTGGCTACATAACTATCCCAGTACCAGTGACACCTTCTCATGCTCCTGCCGCGTGTGTCTGCAGAAGGGTTCTTGATGCAAGGGTGAGGAGTTCAAGACAAGCGCCCGTCTGTCCCTCACTGAAGAAACAAGGAACTGTGGTTAAAGCTGCTTCCTGAGAGCCAGGAGCAGCCCTGGCAGCCTGGGCGCTGGCACTGGCTGCTGCGCCAGCTGCGTGAACGTTCCAGACCTGGCTTCCAGCTGCCCTTCCCGGATTGGGTCCTCTGCTTTCACACAACTAGGGTGTCTCAGGGTGTCGGTTTGGACTGATGAGTGTTTTTCATAAACAAAGGCAAAATGTTAAGGCTTAAGGCAAAAAAGCTTAGGAATAGTAAGGAAGCTTAGATTATCTGGGTTGCGCATTAAAAGGGCTGTATGATGAGAAGGCCTTTTCACTTGCAGAGGTTTTTCTGTCAGCTTTGTCTGTGGAACGTTTTGCATGCTTGCTTTAGAAGTCAGGTGTCTGGGAAAGTAATCTGACTGTCTCTTTGGGAGGGTTGAAGCGGTCACTTCACGGGTTTGGGGCGGAAGGCAGAGTGCCCGCCGCCGGTGCTGTGCGCCGAGGCGGCAGTGAGCGGGAAAGGTTGGAGCTTCTCAGAAGTGCGATGCCAGCGCACTCAGTCTCATCAGCAGCCCTGGTCTTCTCCCGCACGGGCAGCCAGCTCTTGGCTCTGTGAAGAGTGTCCTAGCACAACGAAATGTTTGCAGTATCTGTTTACTGCAGCTGATTGGAGCTGCTTTAATCCGAATTTCCCTAAGCGTCTCCAAGGCTGTTATCTTTTTGTTCTTAATCTGGTTGCAGGCAAGAGAGATCTGGTGCATGTAAATCCTTTGGCACCATCAGGGCCAAGGAGTAAGAGTTCTTTTCCTAGCTTAGTCTCTGATAACTTTTGCGGTGCCACAGGTTCAAGCGGATCCTTGTGCTCATATCCCACTCCCAGGACTTCTTGAACGGTGTCTGCACCAACATAATTCACATGCACAACCGCAAACTGAAATACTACACAGTGAGTAAATGGTGCCCTGCACAGCAGGCTAAAAAACAGAGGAGCTGTTCTCTGCAGCACGGCTGATGTTGTCTGGTCTCTTTCTAGGGGAATTATGATCAGTATGTAAAGACTCGCTTGGAACTAGAAGAAAATCAAATGAAGCGATTCCACTGGGAGCAAGACCAGATTGCCCATATGAAGGTATCTGCCTAGCTGCATGAACGTCTTCCTGCCCGTGCAGGTGGGCATCCCTGCGCCTCCTCGGCCTCGTTAGTCTGGCTTTTGCCTAGCTCTGTGTTCCGTTGCAGAATTACATTGCACGATTTGGCCACGGCAGCGCGAAGCTGGCCAGGCAAGCGCAGAGCAAGGAGAAGACCCTTCAAAAAATGATGGCGTCTGGCTTGACAGAGAGAGTTGTGAATGACAAGGTAGGATCAGACATGGGGTTGCATCTAGAGACCAGGATTGGAAACATGGGCTAGACAAGCAGAGTGATCTTTGGCTGGCAGCAGCTTGGACCAAGGATAGGACACCCTTCCTGGTGGCAAGGATGGCGGTGCTGAGGACAGAGTATTGCTCAGGAGTGGCAAGAAAAGGAGTCATTCTCTAGGGGAGAGAAGGGGATTTGTCATATCAATACGGCTGTTTTGCAGACACAGAAATCAGGAATGGATGTCTGCTGAGGGTTGGAGAAGATGGGGGAGGGTGCTCAGAGCAACTCCTCCTCGTTTGAAGAGTATAAACCCACATTTGCTTCAAGGGGAAAGAAATAGCACTCATTAGCCAGCAGATGAACCTGCAAACATCTAATCAGAATAAATCTGTGGTTTATAAAAGTCGCAGTCTGGCGCCTTGGTCTGCAGATGATGTCTGTAGTGGACCGTGACTATACCAGAATAACGGGGTGTCTTGCAATCCAGGGTGTCTAACCAGTGCATATTCTCTGTTAACAGACTTTGTCGTTCTATTTCCCGCCCTGTGGGAAAATCCCCCCTCCTGTCATCATGGTGCAGAATGTCAGCTTCAAATACACCAAGGACGGGGTGAGTGTGGGGTGTGTGCTGAGTCGTGTGGAGATCTCTGGTATCGTGCCGTGTTCGTGAGCGCGAGGTGTTTGGCGAAGCTGTCCGATGGGGCTGCGGCATGTGACCAGCGTATCAAACTTCTTGGCAGCGTTGAGGCTGCTGAGGACGCAGCATTGCGGGTGCAGCATGAAGAGTCTGCACAGTAGTGGAAAGGCATAATTTGTGTCATGATTTTTGTGGTTTGCAGCCATGGATCTATAATAACCTGGAGTTTGGGATTGACCTGGATACCCGTGTAGCTCTTGTTGGACCCAATGGAGCTGGAAAGTCAACGCTGCTGAAGCTGCTCACAGGAGAGGTAGGCTGCCCGCGCTGTCTGCCCTGCTCTGCACCTTTATTCATGGGGCAGTCTTCAACGAGGCTGCACTTACTTGCCTGAGCACCCCAATCGGACCTTGGAAATGCTAAGGTCTTGCTGCAGGATAGGCCCTTTTCTCTCGTATTGTCTTCAGGCTCCTTCTCTGTGCCAGAGCAGAGATGGCTGGATGCTGTATTTCTGGCACACAGCAAAAGGAGGGATTTCCTGCTGAAATGCTTTATGTTCCCTTTCTAGCTCCTGCCCACAGATGGGATGATCCGCAAGCACTCACACGTGAAGATCGGTAGATACCACCAGGTACTTTGTGCAGCAGCCGCTGGGGAGGTGAAATGCTGAGGAAAAGGGCTGTCAGGAGTGAGGAATCTCGCCCCTCTAGTTGTGCTTCTGAGGCCTCTCCCGCTGCTGCCCTCTGTGCCCGAGGATGGGGAAGGAGCGGTGCCGATGGCCGAACGGGCTCGGGCACATCCTCACCCCGAGAAGAGAAGAGAAGAGGCGTGCTGCGGCGCTGTCTGCGCAGCTCTCGGCTTCCGTGGCGAGGCGCTTGCCCTGCGCGGGCGGGTGGACCAGGCTGCTGCGGAGCAGCGCTGCTGCTGGGCGGCGCTTCCTTCCGTAGCAGTCCAGCGCCGCGGCGGCGCGGGTTATCGGCTCTGGCGTTTGCTGCTCGGCTGGTGCCGGGGGCGCGAGGGGGGGCGTTCTGGCCGTGCAGTGTGTGGCCTGCACAGCCTGAAGGTGACTTTCCTTCTCTGTCAGCACTTGCAAGAGCAGTTGGACTTAGACCTCTCACCCCTGGAGTACATGATGAAGTGCTACCCGGAGATCAAGGAGAAGGAGGAGATGAGAAAAATCATTGGCAGATACGGTCTGACGGGGAAGCAGCAGGTGAGTGTGAGCTGTTGAGTTTGCTGGAGCTGCTGGTTTTCCTGTTGCTCTCCTGCTGTCTGACAGCGTGGTGCAGTCTGCAGCGTGGCGCACCGCAGCATCAAAATGCCTTTTCCGTCTCTGCCTTTGAATTTGGAGAAAAAAACCTGATGGCTCATAGGAACTTCCTTTGCATTGCAGCAATATAAGGGTTGGAATGGATGACCAGACAAGTTGTGATATAGTGCTAGACTCAAGGACATTTCAATTGTAACCTTAACTAATTTGCTTATGTCTTATTTCTGAGACGAATACCAGGCAGAAATGCTAAACTCATTCTTAACTGGGAGTCGGATCCACTTGGTTCAAACGAGAGGGTAGAATATATTCATCAGTGACTTGGATGAGGGAATAGAGTGACAGCAAGTTAGCTGGTGACACCAAGCTGGGAGCAGTGGTGACACTGGAAGCTGTGCTGCCATCAGAGACCTGGACAGGCTGGAGAGCTGGGCAGGGAAAATTGGATGAAATAGAACAAGGGCAAGTGTAGAGTCTTGAATCTGGGCAGGAACAGCCCCAGGTTCCAGTGTAAGTTGGGGAATGACCTATTAGAGAGCAGCGTAGGGGAAAGGGACCTGGGGGTCCTGGGGACAGCAGGGTGACCATGAGCCAGCACTGGGCTCTTGTGGCCAGGAAGCCAATGGTACCTGGGGTGGGTTAGAAGGGGGTGGTCAGTAGGTCAGAGAGGTTCTCCTGCCCCTCTGCTCTGCCCTGGGGAGACCACACCTGGAATATTGTGTCCAGCTGTGGCCCCTCAGTTCCAGCAGGACAGGGAACTGCTGGAGAGAGTCCAGCGCAGCCACCAAGATGCTGAAGGGAGTGGAGCATCTCCCGTGTGAGGAAAGGCTGAGGGAGCTGGGGCTCTGGAGCTGGACAAGAGGACACTGAGGGGGGACTCATTCATGGGGATCAATATGGGAAGGGGGAGTGTCAGGAGGATGGAGCCAGGCTCTTCTGGTGACAACCAGGGACAGGACAAGGGGCAATGGGTGCAAACTGGAACACAGGAGGTTCCACTTGAATATGAGAAGCAACTTGTTTGGGGTGAGGGTGGCAGAGCCTGGCCCAGGGTGCCCAGGGGGTTGTGGAGTCTCCTTCTCTGCAGACATTCCAACCCGCGGTGCTATAAATCTAAACTTGGCATGCTCCTGTATGTCAAATGTCACAGGTGTGACAGGAGTTGTCATCACTGCAGTTCAACATTGATTTTTACATTGTTCTTCCCCATTTGTCCTGCCAGAAGCTGAGAGTAGTTTTATGGCTGTGTCAGGATTCAGTGAGCAGTGGTCAGACCGTGATTAACTGTCCTTTGGAACCTCTAGCACGCTGGGTCTTGCTGGGGACACTCCTGCAGAAGCGGATTCTGTGGGTCTGCTGGTGAGAGCAGCTTAGTCTGGGTATGGCTGACCGGACTTTTCGTCCTGTGTCGTGGCTGCTGGAGACAGTGCGGGTGTGACACGCTGTGGTGAGGGAGGCGGTCTGTCCCTGCAGAGCTGCAGATGTCTGTGTTTGCCAGGTGAGCCCCATCAGGAACCTCTCGGACGGGCAGAAGTGCCGTGTGTGCTTCGCCTGGCTGGCCTGGCAGAACCCTCACATGCTCTTCCTGGACGAGCCCACCAACCACCTGGACATAGAGACCATCGACGCGCTGGCAGATGCTATTAACGAATTCGAAGGAGGGATGATGCTCGTCAGCCATGACTTCAGACTCATCCAACAGGTAAGAAGGGAGGTGAATTCTGTCAGAGCAGCTTCTGGCAGTTGAAGTAATCAAAACAGGGTGTTTTCAGCTGGCTGGCTCTTACGCATCCCAAAAAGACGTGAGTGAAAACATCACTGGACATGACTCTCTTGCCACACTAATGCAAAACAATTAGTGAGCTAGCCAAAGCCCTAGAAATGAAGAATAATCTAATGGAAACCATGACACTCTCTGGAGCTCTTCACTAGACTTTTTAAAAAGAATACGGGAGTAGTTCCAGCACAGTTTATCTGCACAAGTGAAGGAAACTGCACCATGTACACAGAAATGTCACGTGCTGATTTATCAGCTAGAGCTTTGTAAATTCAGGTATAATTCTGTTTTTCAGAGTGTTATATCCAAGTAGTTCATTTCAAGAACTACTGTTTGTTTCAATTCCCAGTTTAGCAGGAAAGGCTTTCCTTCTTAGTCCATGAACAAAAAAGGAAATGTTGACGGGCCAAGAACTTTTAGTTCTAAAATCTTGTATAAATAATGCAGAAAACATCAGGTAAGATATTTCACTGCAGATACTTTTATTTGGTAGTTGACATGTGAAACTTATTAAACTCTCTTCTTACCAGACTTCAGAGAGTAGAATCACAGAATCATTTTGGTTGGAAGAGCCCCTCAAGATCATGGAGTCCAACCATAACCCACCCCGGCTCTGCCCCATGTCCTGAGAACCTCATGTCCGTCTGTCCAGCCCTCCAGGGCTGGTGACTCCAGCACTGCCCTGGGCAGCCTGTTCCAATGCCCCACAGCCCTTTGGGGAAGAAATTGTTCCCAGATCCAATCTCAACCTCCCCTGGTGCAACTTGAGGCCGTTTCTTTGTGTCCCTGTCTCCCCTCAGCTCCTGTTCTCCAGCTGAACCCCCAGGTCCCTCAGCCGCCCCATCACACTTGTGCTCCAGCCCCTCACCAGCTCCGTTCCCTTCTCTCTACTCGCTCCAGCACCTCAAGGCCTTTCCTGGTGTAGGGGCCCAAAACTGCCCCCAGAATTCGCGGTTTGGCCTCCCCAGGTCCCAGCACAGGGACGGTCACAGCCCTGGTCCCGCTGGCCACACCGGTGCTGGTACCAGCCGGGACGCTGTGGCCTCTTGGCCACCTGGGCACCCGCTGGCTCATGTTCAGCCGCTGTCACCAACACCCCAGGTCCTTTTCCAGCCAATGTTCCCCAGCTGCAGCGTTCATGGGGTTGTTGTGACCCACGTGCAGGACCCGGCCCTTGGCCTTGGTGACCCTCAGACGATTGGCCTCGGCCATCGATCCAGCCGGGCAGATCTCTCTGTATGGCCTTCCCGCCCTCCAGCACGTCAACGCGCCACCCTGCTGGGTGTTGTCTGCAAACTCACTGGGGGCACTCGGTCCCCTCGTTGTGATCACTGATAGATTTTGGTTAATTTTGTAACTTTGGTGAAATGATAAAATGCTGCACTGTAAACCTCTCCTTGTGCGCTTGCTTTCAGGTTGCACAGGAGATCTGGGTCTGTGAGAAGCAGACAATCACCAAGTGGCAAGGCGACATCCTTGCCTACAAGGAGCATCTCAAGTCCAAGCTGGTGGATGAGGACCCGCAGCTCACCAAGAAGACCCACAACGTGTGAGCGCGGGAGCCGCGGGCGGGCGCTCTGCTCACTGAGACTGCTGCTACCCGGCTGTGTCCTAGGATCGCTGCAACGCTGCTTCCCCGAGACTTGCCTTGCACCTCTGTCTCCGGACAGATCTCTCCTGATCTGCCTACGTTTGGGCAACCGTTTCCATACTTAGATGATGTCCCATCTGAGCCAGGCCTTGGAATCTGACGGTCTGGGGTCACGGCAGCGGCAGTGAGGGTGTCTGAGCTGCAGTGACACGGAAATGGAGACCCCAGCCCAGCTTCTCCCACCTCTTCCTCCCAATTTCTGCTTCAGTTTAGATACTTCACGTCAAACTCCTCTGGCCTTGGTTTGTTTTTAACTATTATTTAACAGTGTAATTAACAGATCTGCCTGAGAATCCATCAGTCAATAAAGAGGGAAGAACAGTCTGTGTTGTTTGTGAGCTGCAGCATTATTGGGGCGCGGGGGGCAGGTCAGCTCGCGGAGCTCCGGGTGGGCACACGGCCCTTTCTCCCGGGAGGAGGGTCGGTCCTTCGGAGCCACCGACGCCGCGACCGGCACCGTGGGGCACGCGGTGAGGTCTGAGCTGGGTCGCAGAGCGATGGGGGGGATCCTCGCCCCGGAAAGCCCCGGCAACCCGGAGCCAGCAGAGGGGAGCAACGCACTCGTGCAGATACGCGATACACAGATACAAAGCCAACAGGAGGCTGGACGTTCGAGACAGAACGCAGATCTATAGAATACCAGCGTGTGTTCTCCGCCGCAGAATGGCTTAGCTGTGCGCTCTTCATTCGCCTCGAATTGTGTGGGTCTAACAATGTGACTCTAATTTAGGACTTTTGGACTATGAACTAGTTACTTGTTCCTCGCAGGTTTAACTAAACAAGACTAATCAACTAAAGATAGTTCAACTTTTTTTCCTTAACAAATTGGGTGGTGTTTGAGCATCACCCTGTGCCACAGAACCCTGAATGAAATACACTTTTCATGTATTTTTTAAACAACTAAAGGGTACTAAGGGAAAAGGTAGGAAGTCAAACCAAAGAGCTTCTTATGATCACGAGTTATCATTTTAATCACTTGTGACACGTGAGAACGGCTGCACCGGTCGTGTGAAGGGTTCGTGTCGCCCAGTAACCGTTCCCGCAGCGCGGGTCGACACGCAGACTGAAGAGCACCACAGGCCCGCAGCATTTTTCTCCCCTGGAGCGCTTCCCCAGGTGCCGACTGCAGCTCTGACTTCTTGAGTATTTCCTTGTTCTGGTTCTTTCAAAGGGACTGTGGGTCGTACCGCTGCTGTAGCAGCACCACGTGTCTCCAGGACAAACGTCACGACGAGGGGCTCCCAGGCACAGCGCAGAACACGCAGATTTCCCGGTGGTTCATGATCTGAGAGGAAAAAAGCCAAAAATACTGTATGGGGATATAGCGGAAGATTTGGCGAGCAGGTTCGTTAAATGGAAATACGCTCAAGTGACTTGCATCTGTCTGTAGAAAAAGCACATACATCACACTGATTGTTTTAGTGGCCTTGTGTGCTTGATGAGTAGAACCTGTGTTAGAGAACAGAGGCCTGTGAGAAGCTCCAGGCACACTGTCACTATGGCTGAGACTCCCGCTTTGCTGTGAGAGAGAGCGGGAGGCTGCGCCCGCCTGAAGCCGTGAAACACAGGCGAGCCCAGCGGGCCGGCGATGTCCCAGCGGGGCTGAAGTGGCCAGCGCCGCGTCCCCGCCGGCGCCACCTCTGCCGGGAGCGCGGGTGCGGCCTCGGAGATCCCCGGGGGAGAGGGAGCTGAGATAGAACTCGCTCCTGGCCACGCGCTCCCGGCCTCTGGCGCTTCTCGCGACGTGCCTGCGGATGTGCACACACATACATTCTGAGAAAATAATGCAGTTTGGTATGAATGCTGGCCAAGTTAGTTCTGCAGAAACATCTCGATTGCATTGAGAAGTCACTTAAATGCATATCTCCTTATATAGCACTTAGAAGTTAACAGACGGACAGCGACGGAGTGAAAGGAGCCCTCAGGTGAATAATTCCCGTGAAGGCTGGTTGGTGTCCCGGCAGCTCCACAACAGACGAGTGCAGGTCTGCTCGTGCTGCTCTCGGCTGTAAGGCGCTGTTGGTGGGTCGGGAAGGGCTGCAGAACTGCAGAAGCGGCGAGGTCAGGAGTCAGCCTGGGGCTGGGGCCGGTCATCCCGCTCTTGAGAAAACGGGCAACAGCTCCGACCACCACGTTTCAGATCTGTGAGCCGAGAGCCACGGCGGCAGCAACTGCAGGGTGTCACCTTACACGGAGCTCTTTGGGAATGGCGAGTCCTGAGAAGGGCACGGGGCTGCTGGGCTGGCGGCCAGGACGGGGAGCAGCGGCTGCGGGATCCCAGCGGCTGCAGCGCGGGAGGAGCCGTGTCTGCGGCGCAGGAGAGCTGCGCCCTGGCTGCGGCAGGTCTCTGCCTTAGCACACAGGTACACGCTCAAAGCGAACAGCTGTAACTGCGCTAGAGGTCACAGCTACTGGGCCACGCCTTGTAAAATGGAATATACACACGTGCTTTACCGCTCCGGCATTTTGTCCTCGATCAGAGCTGCTCTGCGGGGACGGCTCGTTCCAGCGCATGAAGCAGCCGCGGCAGGAGCGCGTCCGGCGGCGCTGGGGACAGACACAGCAGCCGGAGCCGGCAGCAGCAGCTCGGCTGTGGTCTGGGGCTGGTCTGGTCACGCGGAAAGGAAAACTCTATCAAGAGAAGTTATGAGAGTTGCTCCTTAGTTGCTAAGGTGGTCGTTTCTGTGAAAGAAGTGGCCTAGAGCCTCAACACTGTTACTCATAGTAAAAGCGAGGCTGGATCTGACACAGCCACAGCCAGACGTGTCGATGTTACGCCAAGCGCAGGGCTGGGGACACCCGTCTGCATTGCGAGTCAGTCCACACACCGCAAAACCAGCGTGAGGATGAGTCAGGCCGTGCACACAGCTTCCCGAATGGGCAGCCTGGAGCACAGCGCGGGGTAAATGCCCATCTGGGAGTTCAAAGTTGACTGCCCTGCTGGGTGGACGAGCCTCTGCCCTTGCTCCATCACTGCTCCCTGTGCTTAATGCTGAGTGACCCATCGCTGCTCTTTGTCATTCCAGCTCAACGCTGTCAGAAAACGAGCCGTGTGTCAGCGCGGCAGCGCCGCCGCTCTGCAGAACGCGGGCCGACGGCTCCTTCACCGCGAGAGCCGCTCCGCGCCGCGCGGCGGAGAAGGCCACCCGCTCCAGCGCCGTGGAGTCTCCCCAGCACAAAGCTCGCGGCTATCGGGGGGGTGGAATGTCCATCCGAGGGGAGCCCCGTGCTGTTCCTCATCAACACACGGCCTCACAGAACAGAAGCGGTTGTGTCACCTGTTCCTTACTCGTGATTTGAGTCGTCCACCGACACCTCTCGGCGCTGTTTGTGTCACGGAACGTGCCACTCCTGTTCCCAGGAAGACCCCACTGCCCGTGTGTTCAATGCCCGAGCCCGTTCCCTTTCACCACTGTGCTGACGTGACCGTTCCAGCCTGCCCCACCTGATCGCTGATGTTTCAGGTCTCAGGTGCCTTCCTGGAGTACTCAGACCCTGTTTGTCACCATGAGGTTTATGTGCAGTAGGGGTGGGTGGGCAGGTGCCTCCCCGTAAAGACAGGCCTGGAATGAACCCAATTTGGTGAAATGCCGCTGGCTGTACAAGCACCGGCAGTGACGGGCGAGTGGGTCTGCTAACTTGGTCCTGGGAAGGTGTGACGTGCTGGGGATGTGCCAGGGTAACACGTGCCCCGGAGCAGGAGACTGTGCACGGCAGCGCAGACGCCAGCGTCCCCAGCCCAAAGGCACATGCCAGTATTACCCTCTTCACAGGATCCCAGAACCCCAGAGTGTCAAGGGCTGAAGGGCCCTGGCAAGCTCATGCAGTGCAATCCCCCCATGGAGCAGGAACACCCAGATGAGGTTACACAGGAAGGTGTCCAGGTGGGTTGGAATGTCTGCACAGAAGGAGACTCCACAACCCCCTGGGCACCCTGGGCCAGGCTCTGCCACCCTCACCCCAAACAAGTTGCTTCTCATATTCAAGTGGAACCTCCTGTGTTCCAGTTTGCACCCATTGCCCCTTGTCCTGTCACTGGTTGTCACCAGAAGAGCCTGGCTCCATCCTCCTGACACTCCCCCTTTCCATCTTGATCCCCATGAATGAGTCCCCCCTCAGTGTCCTCTTGTCCAGCTCCAGAGCCCCAGCTCCCTCAGCCTTTCCTCACACGGGAGATGCTCCACTCCCTTCAGCATCTTGGTGGCTGCGCTGGACTCTCTCCAGCAGTTCCCTGTCCTGCTGGAACTGAGGGGCCCCTGTTATGAAATATCGTTGTGGTGCCTGCTGAGGGAAAACCCTCCTTTTCTGTCAAAGGGACAGAAAACTTTCTCTGTTTTGTTCACTTCTCTAACATGTTGCTGCTCGTTTTTTTTCCTGGCTTAGCATAATTCCTGCACCATAATCACCATCACTAGTGTGATCGCTGGTTTCCAGGACAGACTGAACACACACTCAGGGTGTTGGCCACCCGTCCCGTCACCTCTCCTGTCCTTGGGGCCCTGTTGTGTGCAGCAAGCAGGACCCCCAGGAGCAGGGGAGCTGGGACAGTGGGGGGACACTGCCTGTTGGGACGTGTCCAATGCTCGGTCACCAGACCAATGCTCTCCCCGGTTACTGAGCCTCCCCGGGCCGCATTATCTCCTCCATAGCACAGACTGGTTCCGCCATTTGATTCTAGATATAACAGCTCAAGTGCGCTGGTTCCCTTCCTTCTAGCGAAGCAGGAGCCTTCCTGGGAGGGCCTGGGAACAGCTCTTCTCTGGCACTTCTGCCCCATGTGAACGAGACTGCTGCTGCTCCTGCCCACCCCTTTGCTCATGTCACCCTCAACTGTAACTGAATCAGTGACTCCAGGCTGCTCTCGGGCCAGCTGCCCCTCACTCAGCACGAAGTGGAATCACCTGTCGCAGGTGTGTGTCCCGTCCTGGGGCCGCTGTCCCGCTATATAAGCAGCCCTGGCCCTGCCTGTGTGCTCTGCTGGGGCTGGCTCTGCAGGGGCTGGGATGAGTGTGGATGCTGGGAAGAAGCGTGGCTGTGGTCCTGTCCCTGCTGCTGGGGACGGGAAGCCTAAGAAGAAGCCCAAGAGAAAGGAAACCTACTCAATCTATATCTACAAAGTGCTGAAGCAGGTGAGTAAACGTTTCTCTTCTGCTAGAAGCTGCATCATATGTAGAGTTACTTCTGCCTATCGCATCTTAACCTTATAAAGGAAGGAAAACTGCTTTTCAGTGAGATAAAGAAGTGGGTGGGTACAGAGGGCTGAGAGTCAGAGGTGTCTGTGTCGGGAGCTTGGGGCAGGAGGGAAGAGGAGGATCTACATCAGAAATGGTTTCCTAGGTAGAACAAGCTCCAGTGTGTGATTCTGCCTAAACAGCTGCTCTTGGCCCTAAGACTTTCTGGAGATTGCTGAGAGATAACTGGGGCCTGTGCTCCCCCCGGGGTGGCTGGCATGTGAGATGGTGCTTGGTTCTCCTCTGGCAGGTGCATCCGGACATTGGCATCTCCTCGAAGGCCATGAGCATCATGAACTCCTTCATCAACGACATCTTTGAGCGGCTGGCGCTGGAGGCCTCGCACCTGGCCCAGTACAGCCAGCGCTCCACCATCACCAGCCGCGAGGTGCAGACGGCTGTGCGGCTGCTGCTGCCCGGCGAGCTGGCCAAGCACGCGGTGTCCGAGGGCACCAAGGCTGTCACCAAGTACACCAGCAGCAAGTGACCGCCCGGGCCCCAATAAAGTCCTACAGCAGCGCCCGTGCCCCGTCTGTCCTGGCGCCGCGGGGAGGGGGCGCGGTTGCTATGGGAACGGGCCGGTGAGGGAGCGCTCCGCCGGCTCCGCGCCCGCTGCCCACGGGGGCGGCCCCGCGGGGCTGCGCTTCGCCCCGGCGGGAGCTGCCGCCAGCCCCGCTCCGCTGGGACCGCTCCGCACGGCCCGCGACACGGGGTGAGGGGACGGGCGCTCAGCTCCTGGGGCAGCCCCGCGGCGGGCGCCTGGGCCGGGCGGGGAGCGGGGGCCGGCGGGGCCGGGCGGTGCGGGGGCCGGGCGGTGCGGGGCGGCTCCGCTCCGCTCCATCCTGCCCGTCCCTCCCGCTGACCCGCTGCGGAGCGGCCGCCCCGGCTGCTGCTGCAGCGCAGGGAGAGAGCGGCCGGGCTCCCTCCCGCTCCCCTCCCGCCGGGCCCGGCTCCAGCGGCTCGGCCTGAGCAAGGGGCGGGAGGAGACAGCGCTCCGGCGCCGCGGAGCCGGCCGGGGGAGCGGTGTGTGAACTGCGGTGTGTGAATTGCCGTCTGAGCTGGAGCGGGGAGGACGCCGGGGGTCCGGAGGTGAGGGTCTGTGCTCTCCCCATGCTGCTGTGCAGAGTGCTGCCTGGGGCCTGGCCCACCCAGTGTGTGCTGGAGATCCAGAACAGGCTTGAGCACGAATCCGTTATGTTTATCATAGAGTGCTGGTCAAATTACCTTTCACGTGCTCGTCTTTAGGGAAGTTACGGGGGAACCTCAGTGTGGGGCGCACGGCCTGGAAGCTTCACACAAGCTGGTGAATTTGCTGTGGCACCCAAACATTCTGCAGTTTTCCAGCACAGCCCTTTGCAGCTTGAATCTGCAGTTTTGCCCCTTTACAATGAATAAGGGTGACCCAGCCACTGGACTTGCGAGTTGGTTGCTGTTGAGGTCTTGTCCTTATCATAAATATGATGAGCAGATGGAAAACCTCTGTTTGTCACACTTCAAAGGAAGTAAACTGAAGTTTTCTGTCCAAGTAACTTCAAGAAGGTGAGGGGCACGGTAAGATGTTGTGTGTTCTTAACACTTTTCAGATGTTCTTAGGTTAGGACCTGTTGATGAAGTGAGCTCAAAGCTGGACTGAAAGTCAAACCTGGTTCTTAGAAAGCTGCAGCGGGGTGTTGGAGGGTGGTGTGACGAAGATCTAGCGTAGATGGTACGTGGAAAACACTTGGCTGCAAGCGTTAAGGGAAATTAAAAGCATCTGTAGATAGTAGAGATAATACAAGATTCCACATGGAAAGAACAGCAACAACAAAATCTTGGAATGATGAAGGACACAGTAAGTACAGAAATACAATCTGTTTCTAATAAACTTTTCTTCTGTTTGATTAAAAAATATCATTGAAACAAACAAAAAGCCACTTTGTTAGTTTATAGGTAAAAAACAAGACAAAACAAAATAAACCCTGTTAAGTAGCAGCTAACCGGGACAACTGCTTCACGATCAGTACAGCTGTAACTCTTACCAGGGCTGGAGTTCTCTGGTCTGCCGGTGTTTATTACAATAAAAACCAAAAAAGAGCAAGTAAAGCAGCAGGACGTGGCAGCGGATCGGGAGGAAGCGTCTCGCTGTGAGGAAGGATGGCAGGAGGACGGCTCGGTTAGCTGTGGGTCTGGGCAAGGTGAAGGAAACCTGCTCTGAGACCTGATAACAAACTAAGGGGTTGGAACATTGGTAATTGAAGTGGTTTATGTAGAGTATACCTTATTTTACTAAATAACAGGTTTGACTGATAGTGCCACAGACTTGTCATTTGTAATTTTTAGAGAGATTCACTTTGGCTGTGATGAGCTCTATGTGTGGGCTATAGAGCACCCAGCAGGTTGATTTCTCTGGGCTGTTCAGCGCTCAGGAAGCTGTGAACAGGCCGCAGTGGGGACTGTCCGGAGCGCGGCGGGCGGTGCTGTGCGGTGCTGTGCGGCACTGTGCGGCTGGAGAGGCAACACCCTGCTGGCCGCTGCAGAGGGCGCAGAACGGCTTCAGCCTTCGCGTCGGGAGTTGTGAGGCCGGTTGGACTGTGGCCAGCCGGGCTGTTTGGCAGGACCGGCGGTGCGGCTGCACCAAACGCAACCAGGAGCGAAGGCTGCGGGGCACGCTTGTGGAGAGCTGGGGTCGCCCTGGGAAGGAGGGCGGGTTCTCCCGCAGGTCTCCAGGCTCCTCGTTTCAGGTTCCCGGTTGCTAAAAGCTGCTGCTGACTTTGGATGTCCTGCTGTTCTTCCCCAGGCGCTTCTCCCCTGTGCTCCGCGCCGGCGCGGGTTATCAGCACTGGTTGCCAGTTCGTCCCAGTCGGAGCAGAGACTGAATCCCCGTGTCCGTGTGGCACAGTTGGCAGCGGGTAGAGGGGTTTTCTTCCTTATGTTTATAAACTGTTTTCAAATATGTTTTTTCTGGTGGGTTGTGAGGTTTGGTTTTTGTTTGGAGTTTCTGTTTCAGGTGCAGGAGGAAGAAACAGCTCAAAAGGAGCTGGACTGACAGGAGGAACAAAGGGAGTTTTCTTTTTAGGACTGGTGGACCTCATCTCTTCTTTCTTCCAGTGGCTTTGAAGAGACACCTTTGTCCTGCGGGGCTGTAAACAGCTGGGACTGAGCGTCCCATGCTCTGGACCATTGAGCAGAGTCCGTCTGTCCCACGGAGCCTGTGCAGCCGGAGGCCCGAGCGCTGTGACGGCGGTGACAGCAGGTGTGACCCTGCGGGCGCTGGCGGCTCAGCCTGGCTGCCCGGGTGCAGGGCGGCTCCCGCCAGGGCTGCCCCCTCGGGTCTGTGGTGGGGAGGAGGGAAGATGAGGGTGATGTTCTGGGTGGACATGGGGCAAACATCCTTTGCCAGCTTCACATCGGGACTGGGTGCCTGATTCTGAGGTCTTGTGACAGCGCAGATTGGGGTGGGAGTGCTGCGCGGAACCAGAGCTGCGGTAGGACCCAGGTGACAGTATGTGGGGTGATCTGGACTCCACAAGGCTTGTGAGGTGACGCGGGGTCTCCGGAGCTATGGAGCTGTGACAGGGCCTTGTCTCTGGTCCGGCTCAGCCCGGGTTGGTGGGGTGGGCTGGACAAGACGTACGAAGTGCTCCTGGAGAAGCCGCGGAGGCAGCAGAGCTGGGGCTGAGTGTCACCCGCGGTGCCAGCCCTGCTGCTCTGGTGGGGGGAGGATGAGGTTGTACCAGGTGCTCTGTTTCCTTTGGACCACAGGACACTGAATTCTGCTCTCTTCTTTGTAGTGCCCGCCTGCCAGCTGGACCTGGTCCTGAGCGCAGGTGTTGGAGCAGCAGCTCGCCCAACAGGGCTGTACTTCCATTTGCTGTGGCCCTCGCAGCCGGCTGTGCCGTGGGGAGCGGCTGCAGCTGGTGCTGAGCAGCTGTGTCAGCACCGCCGGTGAGCCGGGTCCATCCGGAGACCTGGCTGGATGTGGAACGTGGGAGAAAGGCCTGGGGGAGTCAGGCAAAGAGCGGGGCTGTGAGCAGGCTGCCGCTTGCCTCTCCCAGGCGAGCTGTCCATCTCCTGCCAGGTCTGTTCCATTGCTCCCTGGGCCGCAGTGCCTCCTTCGCTCCCCCTTTCCAGCAGCGCCGCCGTGTCCCCGGTCCCGGGATACGCGGTGGTGCTGTTTGTGGATGGAGTGCTGGCCAAGAGCTTGGCCCTGCAGTTCTGCTCGTGCCCTGCAGGTGGTTCTCTCTGACTGCCTGATGTCGAGCGTGTTTGTGCTGTGTGCCGGAGCCGCGCAGCGCCAGCAGGCCGCCTGCCGACCCCGCTCCCTCCCCCGGCGGCGGCCGCTTCTCTGAGCAGGTGGCCCGTCTGCGCCGCAGAGGCGCTGACCTGCGGTGCGGTGCGCGGCTGGCTCCTGAGAGCGTCTGGCGGAGCGTCCAGCTCTGGGTGAGCCCGAGAGCAGCAAGGCTCGAGTCTGCAGCGCAGCATTTTGTGCATCCTGCCTCGCGTCTGCCCCATCCCCACACAGTATTTTCCCCTCACTTTAAAGGCTGGAAGGATGGAGTTAGTCACTGGCCTCATATTCTTCTTACCACCTCCCTGTGTCTGCCCACGGAGCTGCCCTGGTACAGCTGCACAGGCGGTCACACGCAGTTGTCCTTTCCTGCGCGCTGGTCTCGGGCTGTGTTTTGAGTGGGCTGCCCCACAGCCCAGCTTCCTCCAGCCCGGGCCTGGATCTGTGCCTGCGTGTGCCTTGCTGCTCTGGTGGCTCCGGCAGGAGAGCTGTGAGAATGACCCAAAAGGACTCGGGTCACGGTAAAAAGCCAATCTGAACTCGGCCCATGCAGGTGCTCTTCCTAAGTGTCTTGGGACAGCCTTGGTCCGTGTGAGGCTTTTTTCAGGTCTGTGTCCTCATGAGTCTCCCAGTGAGTTCTCGGTACTGCAGCACTGTCATGTTACGTGTCCCTCACCCCGTCTCTATGTCCATAGACGTGTTCTTACCAAGTCATACATGCACATCGGCTAGAAGCAATCTCTTTTTTTATCTTTATCTGCATCAGTCCGCTCTTCAGACCCCTCACAGCGAACACTATAGTGTGACAAAGTGAAGTGTTCATAAAAAATACCAGTAGAGGCTGTGTTCTGTTTCCTTCTGAATTAAGGGGATGTGCTGTTTTCTCTCTCAGGGCAGGGGACCGTGAGCCAGAGCATGGTGTGTGAGTGGCGCAGGTTCGAGGGGAGGAGGCTTTTGGGAGGTGGTGCTGGCACCGCTGCGCAGCCCTGTGCGTGTTTGCACCCTGGGCCGTGTCCCTCGGCAGCGGTGCTGCCAGGTGGCTGCCCTGGCGCATCGTTAGACACGGTTCCAAATAGTGTGGGCAGGAACGGTTCAGCACTCAGAGGTAAATGAGCTGCTGACGGATGGCTCTGGTGATGCCAAAGCTGTTAACACGTGAACCTCTGAAGTGCAGCCCGGGTTCCAGCGAGGGACTCTCATCGTCTGCGCTCGGCTGCTGCTGCGTGGGGCAGCGCTGCTCCGTCCCTGTTCTGGTTTGCTCCGGGTGGGCTCTGCTCTTGTCGCTGTGCAGTGGTAGCAATGGTAGCTCTGGGTGTGTAACTCACGGTGGACCGGAGTCCCTGCCTGCAGGACGGGACTGGTGATGATAAAGGCTGTGCAGACGCTCCCTGTGAGCACACACATCGTGTCTGGGGCTCTGTTTTCGCTGACAGCTCTGTGATGGGACCGAGGAGCTGCTCTCCATCTCTGTTTTTGCCAGCAAGGACTGTTGCAAATAGTTTGTTTCCTTGTTTGTTCTCTCTTCATACTCTGTTCTGAGTCCGGAGTGTAGCCAAAAATAACGCTGTTCACTTCATCTCCCTCCTTGTGATTGTGTGGTAGGGGTGGGGGAGATATTCACAAGTTAACTGGGTGAAAAAGCATGTCTTATTTGATATCTGTAGTTTTCAGGGCCATATAACAATGGGGGTCAGAAGCCGTCCTTGTTCCAGTGCCCTCTCCTTGTGTTACCTGCTGCTAAACGTGTGGGGAGACTGAGAGACCTGCCTGGTAAGCTCCTCTCTGATCCCTGTGCCCAGAGGTGCAGCCAGGGAGCCCCGGTGACCGACTCATGGTGTCACCAGTGCCGACGAGCTTGGGACAGGACGGAGTGCTTCCCTGGGGCCTGGGGACAGAATTGGGGTGGGGACAAAGTGTATTCTCACCTGAGCGCTATGTGTTGGGCGGGGCTTGGGACAGTTACCCAGTGGTACCCCGTGTGGTCCCCGGCGGGAGGAGGATGCTTCCGTGTGGCCCCATGCAGGGCGTGGGCTGGAGAAGAGGATGACATGGGCAGAGTGGCCCCATGAGGAATGGCTGCTGCAGGCCACACGCCGTTTTCCCATTAGCGAGTGTTTAGTTCAGCGTTTTAAATAATTGTGTCCTCAGAATGATATTTAAAATCCATTTGGGAGGCAATGAGGCGGGAAAGTGCCTGTGCCATTGTGATGACGCTGCGCGGGCCGCGCCACACATGCATATTACAAACTCGTTACAGGCTCGTTTACACGCGCACTGCTACTCCCCACACAACCTCTTTCTGATGCTCCTAATGTTTCTTCCCCACCATGGTTGCTTCTGCGTGGTACTCAGGAGAAATGTACTCGATAAGGCAGGCCTGGTGTCACTGAGGAGCAGCGGGCATGGCCACAGCACTTGGGTGCTGCCCTTCGAATGGGATGTGTGGGGCGCGCTTGACGATGGGACTGTCTCAGATGTCCCGTCCTTCACCTGAGCTCCATGCTCAGTGCAGGACTGTGCTCATTGCTGACCAGCCCGTGCACTTGTGTCATCGCAGGCTCCAGAGCCTGCAGCCCCGAGGCTTCCGGAGAAGAGCTGCGGCTCCTGCGCCGGGCTGACTGTGGAGCTGAGCACCAGCGCCTGCTCCTGAGTGTCCCCAGCAAGCTGCACGAGCTGGAGGACGAGGCGATGGAGCAGCTCAGCAGCGGTTCCCCAGGTGCTGGTTAGTGGCTGAAGGGCAGGGTGGCCTTGTTGCTGTCCCTCTGTCCCCAGCCCCTCTGCTGCACGGGCACCCACCACTGTCCTCCCAGCCTGGACAGAACAGAAAACTGTGTGTACAAAGCTCCTGATACTGCTTCGTCATCGTCCTGTTGGCCTTGGTGGTGTGAGCAGAGTTCCATGTTCTCCCCTTGTCCTCTCCCTCCTGATCATGCTCAGCCCCTTCTAGCCAGAGTCCCAGCTGTGGTTTTGCTTGGTGCCACCTGTGACCAGCTGTTGGTGGGCTGAGGATCAAGCCCCCAGGGGTACTTAATGGCACGCTGGGTTCTGACGTCTGTTCCCCTTGTAGTGACCTTGCTGCCTGCTTTCCTCAGCAGGAAATGGATGGCTCTAGCATCCTTGTCTCAGAAAAGACTGAGTATACGAGGGCAAAAGCGAGCCTGGAGTAGGGGCAGAGACTGTGAAACCAGGGGAGGAAGGGCAGGGTGCGAAACATGAGGCCCACCTGTGATTGTGGCGCAGATGTTCTCAGAGGTGAAGTTCTCCCCCGTCGCGCCCAAGGGCTGGCGAGCCGGGACGGCCGGCGAGACTGGGAAATGCTTGGGCTGGAATGGCTCAGGATGGGGGGCCGGGTCCCACAGCCTTACACCGAGGGGTGCTAACTGTGTAATCTGGGGCAAGGAGGCGCTTTGTGCTGAGCTGGGATGTGCTGCCGTCATCTGTGTTCCTGCCAGCAACCAATGGAGCATCCGCGATGTGCTGCCCAAGCCAGGGGGCTGCACGCTGCGGTGGGGAAGGGACTGGAGCTGCTGTAAATGCAACACAGGTCCAGGAAACAAACCGATTCTTAATCTCTGGAACTTTGCAGGACTTACCTGTGTGTGTCTGTAGATGGTTTATGTGGCATGTTGCCCTGATTGTTCCCTCCCTCTGCACACACCTGTGAGTGTCACAGGGTCACGGAATGTCAGGGGTTGAAGGGCCCTGGAAAGCTCATCCAGTGCAATCCCCCCATGGAGCAGGAACACCCAGATGAGGCTACACAGGAGCAGCAAGGCTTCAGCTGAAACCTTGACCTTGCTTGCAGAGAAAAGGACTGTCTGTGGTGGGTTTTACAGAATCATAGAATAGTTTGTGTTGAAGGGACCTCCCCAGCCCCCCTGCCATGACAGGGACATCTTCACCAGCTCAGGGTGCTCAGAGCCCTGTCCAGCCTGGCCTGGGGTGTCTCAGGGATGGTTCATCTACCACCTCTGGGTACCTGGGCCAGGCTCTCACCACCCTCAGGGCAACAATTCCTTCCTCATGTCCGGCCTGAATCTCCCTCCTTTAGTTTAAGACTATTACTCCTTGTCCTATTTGTTTTGTTTTATTTCACAGGACACTACGTTTCACCTTCTATACAAAGGCTTTGTGTATCTGCTCTCCACTTGCTGCTGCTTGTGGCTACAGCTGCAGTACAAGAGATGTGAGCACGCCTCGGGTTTCCAGTTGCTCGCTTATTAACACGTCTTGCTGTGGGTGGGGGGCAGTGCCAAATGCAGGCGTTTGGGTTTGCACATGCATAGTTGCTTGGCTTTCCAGCAGGCTTACCAGTGAAACACAACCAGGGTTTATTAGTGTTTAAGGTAACAAATGAAGAGCTGGTAGTTCAAGACTTGAAAACAAAATGCACAGTATTGGCTCCAGTACCTTTCTATGTGTCATCAGGACCTTTTGAAGTTGGCAGCATTTAATACATCATGTTAGTGAATATGACCAGCTAATAGCTGTGTAAAATTGTGTTTTCGTGGGTAGTCTCTGGCCTGGTAGGGCTATACACTACATCTTTAGGCTTGTAGTTCATACAGATGATGCTGCCAGTAACGAGGTACTCTCCCTAAATCTGTTTTTTGGGGGCAACGTATTTTATCTTGTACTTGCAAATGTGTCCATTTACACGCGTTCCTTACCGTTGGGCTAAGGATTCCGTTTTCAATGCTTTCGCTCTGTCCCGTGTCACGGGCAGGTTCCCACCGTGCCTCTTCACACCAGTCTGGGTCGCTGCTGTGTTCGGAAGCCTCGTGGGGAGGTAGATGGAGCGATGCCCTCAGCTGTGCTGGCCGCGCTGTGTCCGCGGTTGCCGCTGCCCGTGGGAGCGCGTGCTGGCCGGGGTGTCGCAGCAGCGGGTGGCGCCCGCGCCCAGGGGGCGGCTGCACGCTCCGGGCGCGCCTTCCCAGAGCAGCGGCTCGGCCTCTGACCCCGGGCGAACCCGCAGGCAGGACCGGACCCCTGGACTCCTCCGACACCTCTAGGTATGAGACGTGCCGACATCTCTCGTGCTCTGGTATACAAGAAACACGCTGTAACCTTTCTGATTCAACTCGTTCATCTTGGCCCCTCATAAGGCAAGTGTAAATGTAAAACAAACAAGTGATTTAGTAGGAGATAAAAGTAAATCTCTTGCAACGTTTAGAAGTGGACAGATTGCAGCACTGTTATTTTTTCTTTTCCTCAAGGATATGCGTCTTCTTCCCTCTGGTCGACACTGAGTTGTGTGATTGCATGTGATCCCCTTCTGCTTTGAGGACCCTCTTCTTCCTCACAAACAGATCCAAAGAATTTGAGAAAGGACTTGTTAAAGGCCTAAAATCGCTGGGGCTGGAAGACTTGGGGCTGCTGATCTGTCCGTCAGACAGGCCCTGTGCCCCGGTAGGGAGGTGTTCTGCAGCACCCATGGGGAGCAGCCTGCCCGCTCCCACCCGGACTGTGCAGCCCGCCATGCTGTGTGCAGTGACGGGGCTCAGTACACTGGTGTTGAAGGTGAAACCCTGTGCCCGCGGCTGGACAAGTCCTGGCAGGTGACAGCGCTGAGGGGACAGATGGTCCCTGCTCCCTCCTGCGAGCTGCCAGAGCCAGCAGAGCCGCTCTGTGCGGCGGGGCCAGGGCAGGTGCCAGAGCTGCCGAACGCGAGGGAGGGCTCTGCTGCCAGGGGGCTGTGCTGCCTGTGTCTTGTGTGGATTTGGTGGTTGGTGTTTTGGTGTGTGGTGGCGTTGGCCATGGGAATGGCAGCGAATCTCCAGGGTAGCTGGTGTAGAGGCAGAACTGCAGCCCTGCTCAGCCCAGGGTCTGTGAGACAGTGTGACAGCAGTGCCTGTCCCTGTGTCCCGGGTGATGCCTGGGGACATGGCCGTTCCTCCTGGGTGGCCGTGGGGGGTGTGGATAGTGCTGTGCATGAAGGACTAGGCTCGGATTCGGTGCCCAAGCCCAGGGCTGGGGAACATGGAGCCATCGGTTCCAGTGGCAGGAGCAGCGGGAGGTGGAAAGACCAACTGGGAGTTCTTCTTTTCTCGTCTCAAAGAGAGTCCAGCCTTCTCTATACTCCAGCAACACCCTGCCTCCCCCTCCCCCCAAAAAAAAGCCCCCGAACAACCCTCCTAACCCCAAAAAACCTTTTAGTCCCGTACGTATTTAATATTAAGAAGTGACACAACTTGCCTGTTTTGCAGGACAGATGGTGCAGTCCAGGAGATAAGTCACGTGGGCCGACATGGTGGCTTCCGAACCTCTTTGTCCTGTGGGACAGTGTGCTCCAGGAGAAAGCCCACGGTGGGCGCAGCAGCTGCAGGTAGCGGTGTGCGGTCTGGGTGCACGGCCACCCCCATTGCGCTCGGGCACTCTCGCAGGTCTGTGCCCAGTCACCCCCATGACCCCAGACACTCCTGGCTACGGGACTGGGGAGGGAACACCAGCTGAAATTCCCACAGCAGCCGCTGAGTCCCCGTTGTTGCTGGCATGCACAGCCTGCCCAGCTGGGAGGTTCTCATGCTGGCAGGGACACAGCAATTAACAGGTTAGTTACAGGAGAGCCATCCGAGGGTAAACGAAGCTTAGCAGGTCCCAAGCCTGTGCTGAGCTACCACAACGTTCTAGCTGGTGAGACCCACTCTGTGTCCTGCAGAGTGAGCTGTGGTCACTGCGGCAGGGGCTTCAGCGTCTTGCCCCTCCAGATGTGACCTGCCGGGGCCGAGGGGCCTGGCAGAGCTGGGCACACCCCTCGGAAGACTGAAGACACTTGTCAGGTTCTTGAGGTTTGCACGGGAGACCGTTTTCCTCGTTGCCAGGAGTCGTGGTTCACGCTGCGCAGTTGCTGTTCCAGGGCTCTGCCCACCTGTGCCGGGCACCGGCCCCACTGGACGTGCCCAGAGCAGTGTGGGCTTTGGATGTGCTGGTCCCCGTGGGGACACCTCTGTGCTCAGTCCCTTGTGGCTCTGACACCTCCTCTGGGGGCCTTTCCCTGCCCGCCCTCCCGCGATCGTCCCCGCCTCGCTCGGCCCTTCCCAGCGGGCGCGCAGAGCAGAGGCTCTGCAGAGCAAACCAGCAAGGGCACAGAGGTGCTGCAGGGCTGCCTGCTGCCCGAATCGGTGCTGGTGCTTGCATCCAGCAGCTGAAAATAAGCTCTGGGAAGGAGGGGAGGTGAAGGGGAGCTGCCAAGCAGGACTATTTATACTTGGTGAGTCAGGTTGTGCTTGAATGCAGCCAGACGCTGGGCAGCTGGAACCCAGGCGCAACCTGCAGAGGACACAGCCTTGGATAGGAGACCCTTGCCTGCAGCAGCTCGTTTGCTGCGACGTTCAGGCTCGTGCTGCTTGTTCCCCATGATGGACTGCAGCTTTCCCTTCAGCTCCACCGCACAACGCTTGCTGCAGCTGGATGAGGAGCAGCTGGATCCGCAGAAGGACTCTCGGCGTCCAAGGTCCCAGTACCACCGCAGCGAGCACAACCTGTGCCCAGTTCGCCAGGGATGCCGGGACAGCCGCTTGGAGCCACTGGAGTGCCGGGACCTGCTGGTCCAGAACGCGCTGTTCACCGGGAACCTGGAGATGGTGCAGAAGTACTTCACCAGAAGCGCAGCCATCAACCTCATCATTGAGATCAGAGGTGACGAGCTGCACTGGATCAGCAGGAAACGTGGTGGGTGTGCAGGGCTGGGACATGGCGGGGTGGGAAGTGCCCAGGATGGGGACCAGAGCAAGAGCGCACACACCTGAGAACAGTGTTGAGAGGAATCCCCAGTGCTGGAGACAGGGTGGTGGGAGAAGCAGTTGGGGAGAAAGGCTTTTGGGTGAGGAAGGAGGATCCCAAGGCTGTAGAACGAATGGCAGCGGGCTTGTTGAAGGTGGCCAGAGGCAGATCTGCTGCAAAATGGTGAAAACAGGGAGCTTGGAAGGGGTGGTGCAGAGGAACGCCATCAGGACTGTCCTGTTAGAGGCTGCTGGGATAGATATGAAGTACGTGTGAGGTGGAGGCAGTGCTTGAGTGAGAAAGTATCGGGTGGCATTAGGATGCTTTTCCTGCCTCGTGTCTTAAGTTGGGTCTGTCACTTCAGTTCGTTATAAACCGGAGGCTGTGACGTGCTTTGGGAACAACAGGGAGGACTTAGCGGAGCCCTTAGGGCAGAGGTTGGCTCGTGTCCTGAGGAAGAGCCGTGGCTGTGCTTCAGCCTCATGTGCAGCTGCCTGGGGCCCAAGCCACAGCTGCTCCGTATCTCCCTACTCCTGCCGCCGTGGTGAGAGCCAGAGCTGCTGCGATCCCTGCTCCAAACAGGGACCTTGAGAGCTGGGGGCGCTGATGTGGGAGGTTAACGGTGATCAGATGGGGGGGCACTGTGCTACAGAACAAAAGCAGTTGCTGTTTTGCTTTCCTTCACGTGTGGGGTACGTGCCCCGTGAGCTCTTCTGTTCCGTGGGGTGGGCTGGGAGCCGACGTCTGGTCTGCCGAACAGCTGGTGGAAGCAAGCGTGTGCTGCGGGGCGGGAGGTGGGAGCTGGTCCATGGGGTTTCCTCCCATCCCTGCACCTCGCTGTACCTGGCCCAGGTACAACCTGTGGCTACCGCACGTGCTCTTCTGCACTCTCTGGTCCTTGTTGCTGACCTTCTCATCAGTGTCATCTATGAGCATTTCAGTAAGCGGCACACCTTACATGTGGTGAAGGGAGATGCGCTCAGCGACCTGGATGTGCCTTTGTCTGTGCTGCTGTCTGTCAGTCGTGTGGCATGGACAGACTGCCGGAGTTTCAGATGGGGAGTATCAGACATGGAGGGGCCATAACTGCCCCGCTCGTTCCTGCAGAGGTCGGTGACAAAGGCGCCCGTGCCAGCTGGAAGAGCCGTTGGTGAGGGCTGCTTTCCCGGGGGGCGGCTTCTTTTCGAGTGGCCTGGCACAAAGCTCTGGAGCACACCAATGAACCTCGACCCTGACTGAGTGGTTTCGGGGATCCACACTTGTGAGAGACAAATGGGGTGGGCTTGCAGATGCAAGTGCTGCTGCTTGGGGGTGGTCAAGGTTGGTTACTGAGTTCCAAGGTCTTGAATTGTTACAGTCTACTTAGGAATAAAAGTACAAAAGGTACTACCCTTTTTGTAACTGAAAAATGTCAAGTGCACGTTTTGACTGTCTTGTGCTGGGCTGACAGACACTCAACAGCAAGTCGGTCTGCTTGTGGAGATCTGTGTCCTAAAGAGAACAGGACAGCTGCCGTAAGACAACTTCACACAGAAATTGCTCTGATCAGAGTTTCCAGATGTGAAAAACCCAACCAAATGAGATCATTCATCAGCACAAACTGAAAATGTACTGTGAAATTTATCATATAAGGGTACAGAATGAAAACCAAACGCAAACTTTTGTGCTACCAGAGGCTTTGGTCTGTATCTCACTGTCCAGCAGAACAGCTGCTTAGAAATTCCCCAGCCAGCAGCCGCAACAGTAGATTCTAGTGACCTGGTCTTTCCCAAGTCCCCCCGTTGGTATTTCAGGAAGCCCAGAGGAGATGTAGGTTGGTGCCACTGACACTAACACGGCCTGTTGCCTGCCTGGTGATGCTGTTGTGGCTGGGGACCTCAGGCTCTCATGGGGTCCCTGCTTGTGTCCTTGGGGAAACAGAGGATGCTGTCAGGTGAGAGTCTGCCGGTGCTTCCCTCTTGCCGCCCTTTCAAGCACTCCATTTGCTAGACAAGGTGGTGAAGTCTGCACGGAGGATGCTGGACACCATCAGTGTAAAACTTGGTCATTTATTTTCATTACCAAGAAGAGTCAAGTTCCCTATCTTACACTCTTCTCTGGTCGCCCAGGCAGTTGTTGCTTGGTGGTCCATCGGGGTCACTTAACATGTTTTTAGCTGCATGATGTGCATAGTTCCACGACAAAATAAAACTAACTGCTCCTAGTCTGCCATGCGGTTTGATGCGTGTAGAACACATGGTCTGAACAAGACGCACACAGTGCTGCTGAACTGTGAGCGAAGCGTGCTGTGCTGTGAGCGGAGCCGGGGATGTGGGTTTGTACCGCTGGGGACGGGAAAGCGACCCCCCCGTGAAAGGACGGGGGGAGGAACCCCGAGAGAGGGGCTGTCGGGGTGCAAAGGGAGGACTAAAGCCGTGCAGGAGCAACCCGCAAAGTGGCGTTTCAACGAACAGCAGGAAGGAGTCTAAAGGATAATTACCTTTTGTGGTTTTACATAACTTATAATGCAGTGTTTCCTATCCTAACACCTCCTTCTACCTGTCCTTTGGCTTTAAGCTTTGATTAAAAAGGACTTTCCCGTGCATTGTTTAAAAAGCCGTCTTGCAGCCAGGTCTCGGGTGGAGCTGCCGGACGGGGGAGCGGTGCCGGAGGTGTGCGGGGGTGCGGGCGCTGCTGGGCTGTGTCTGTATCAGCCTCTTGGCCCAGGCCATTGGTCACAAGGTTTCCCAGAATAGAACAGCTGAGACCTGAGCTGTGCCCAGCCCGGGCCAAGCGGCGATGTGACATGTCCCCGCTCCCTGCGGAGCGCTGGTGGGGCTGCACCCGCGGGCTCACAGCCTGGCCGGGGGGCAGCAGCAGGTCCTGGTTCCTGTGGCGGGTCTGGGTGCTGCATCATGGGCAGCATCACAGGCAGAGGAGCCGGGAGCCGGGGCCCCATCTGCACGCGGAAGGCGGACGGCCCTGCCCAGGTCTACTGGCAGGCCCTGCTGACAGGGGACCGGGCGGTTGTGGCCGAGATCCTCAGCGACGCTCAGAACAACCTGGGTCCCAACGCTGTATTTGACACCAGTGACCTGGAAGAGTGGAAAAACTACCGCTTCAACATCCGCCGGCTGAGTATGTGGGAGCAGCGGGCGGGCAGCCGCGCGGGGCTCCGAGCCTTGTGCTGCCGGCACGCCTGTCATTGGGATCGCGTCTTACGGTGCTGTTGGGTTACAGAGCACTGACGTGTGGGTGGGTTCCCCTGCCTGTGTCTGGGGTACCTGCCCCTTCTCGCAGGACTCGTGCAAGCGCTTGGGAACTGCTGGGCTTCCCCGCCAGGCAAACAGGACTCGAGCTCCAGGTCATGCTCCTCGGCCAGCTGGGCTCCGTGTGCCGGCTCTGCCTGCGTGCCGCCCGCGCCGCTGGTGCTCGCTCTGTGCCGCCCGCGCCGCTGGTGCTTTGTGCAGCCTGCGCCACTGGTGTTCTGTGCAGCCCGCGCCGCTGGTGCTCTGTGTCGCCTGCGCCGCTGGTGCTCGCTCTGTGCCGCCCGCGCCGCTGGTGCTTTGTGCAGCCCGCGCCGCTGGTGCTTTGTGCCGCCCGCGCCGCTGGTGCTTTGTGCAGCCCGCGCCGCTGGTGCTTTGTGCCGCCCGCGCCGCTGGTGCTTTGTGCAGCCCGCGCCACTGGTGCTCTGTGCAGCCTGCGCTGGGCAGGGAACTGTCACAGCCCTGCAGTTCAGTTTGAACCTGGCTCTGGGAAACAGAGTTGACCACATGCTGCTTCTGTGAGGAAGGGGTGAGAGGGATGTAGTGCTGAACGTGTCACTCAGTCTGGGATGTGGTTCCCCAGACCAGCCTAGAAGGGCAGCGAGAAGCACGATTTAAGGAATCCTTTTCCTGTAACAGCTGCAGGCTGTTTGCCAGCACACTGCACCAGCTCAGCAATGGCTCCAGCTGGGTCAGCACCTTTGAGAGATGGCAGGTTTCAGCCCCTTGCTCTCTGCTAAATGTCCATCTCCACTGAGGCTTCCTCATCTGCCCCGTGCCCAGGCCTTGTCTGAGTCTCCTGTGTGCATGGCAGCCTGCTCCAGCACCTGCGTTTCGCTGCCAGGTTCTGTCTATTTGTGCTTCGTGCACAGTGCCCTTCCAGCTGCTCCCAGCCTGTGCCCTGGGCCCTTCGTCCTCTGCATCCTGTCGGCAGAGCCCTGCAGGGACGAGCCATGCGGCTGTGGGCAGCGTCTGCCCCGCGGCTCCTGCTCTCTGCGCCCCCGCTCAGCGCCCCGTGCAGCATCCCAGAGCTTCACTTTGACCGGCCCACGCAGAGCAGGGCTGGCGGGGGGAGCCAGACCCCCGTGGGGAAACACACGTGTCTCAGGGCGGGTGTCATCAGGAACCTGGGGGGAAAGGGCAGGTCTGGGCCCAGTGCTGGACGTGGCTCCCTGACCTCTCTGTCTCTGCAGGACTGTGGTCTCTGAGCTACGAGGAGGAGCTCACGGCGCCGCTGCACATCACAGCCAGCCGGGGCTACACGGACTGCCTGCGGCTGCTGCTGCTCCGCGGCGCCGCCGTCAACTTCGCCCCGGGGGGCAAGACCGCCCTGCACGAGGCCTGCGCGGCGGCCCGGGCAGACTGCGTGCGCCTGCTGCTCGGCTTCGGTGCCGACCCCGAGGCTGTCTCTGAGGATGGCTACAGGCCCCTGCACCTCTGCAAGAGCCCGGACTCCGTCCAGTGAGTTCTGCCCCGCGGCACAGCGGGTTCCCTCCCCTCCAGCCTCAGCCTCTGCTGAAGGGGCTCCTGCTCGTCCCCGGGGTGCGCTGGTGGCTGCAGCAATGGCTGCACTGGTGGCCTCGCTGCCTGTTCCTGGGCCAGGACGACCTCTGAGGTCCAACAAATGACTGCAGGCTCCAGGCTCAGCTCACGCTGAGCTTCGTGCCGCTGTCTTGCTGCCCACCAGCACTGCAGAGCCGATGGTTCGCACCGTGACGCTCAGGGCTGTGCAGACAGGCCCCCGGGGGGGTGCGGGAGCCATCTCTGGGTGTGACAACGCTTCAATAAAGAGCTGTGGGCAGTTAGCTGGAATCAGGATGACAGTGTCTCCGCTGACCAGTCAGCCTGACTTAAAACCACTGCTCCGGGGCACGAGGAGCAGGAGTTTTTGAACTCTTGGGAAAAGTGAAAGATGTGGGACAGGACAGACATGGGGGGCGGGAAGCAGGCTAGGAGCTGGACAGGGGCCCTGTCGCTGTCATCCTGTCCCACACAGGTGTGCCCAGCAGCTGCTGCAGCACGGTGCCAGTGTCACCAGTCGGACAGAGGAGGAAGAGGACACAGCGCTGCACGTAGCAGCACGGCATGGCCTGACAGACCATGTCCAGCTGCTGCTGCGCCACGGGGCAGAGCTGGAGGCGAAGAACGAGGAGGGGCAGACGCCGCTGAACGCAGCCTGTGCCCAGCCCCATCAGCCCCAGGACACGGACCGCTACTACCGGGTCTGCCAGCTGCTGGTGGAGAGCGGGGCCAGCATCAACGCTGCAGACAGGGACCGCCAGCACCCGCTTCACCTGGCCTGCAAGAACGCCAACGCTCGAGTGGCAGAGCTGCTGCTGGCCCGGGGTGCAAACGTCAACATCATGAACTACAGCGGCAACACGGCGCTGCACAATATCCTGCAAGCGGCTGCCTACAAGCTGGAGCATCACCCGGAGCTCGTGGTGCGAACGCTTCTCAACTACGGTGCCGTCCGCATCTGGCCTGGCTCTCTGCTCAAGGTGCGGAGCTCCCCGCAGTGCTGGCGGCGTGCGGGGAGGGAAGGCTGCGAACATCGGGACAAGACAGCGGGGCTGGTTGGGTCAGCGCAGAGCGGGGCCGGTTGGGTCAGAGCAGAGCGGGGCCGGTTGGGTCAGCGCAGAGCGGGGCCGGTTGGGTCAGCGCAGAGCGGGGCCGGTTGGGTCAGAGCAGAGCGGGGCCGGTTGGGTCAGCGCAGAGCGGGGCCGGTTGGGTCAGAGCAGAGCGGGGCCGGTTGGGTCAGCGCAGAGCGGGGCCGGTTGGGTCAGCGCAGAGCGGGGCCGGTTGGGTCAGCGCAGAGCGGGGCTGGCTGGGTCAGCGCAGGGCTGGTCCGCACCAGCCCACTCAGTGTCCTGCCCATCTCTTCCCGGGGTCTGTGGGAGGGGAACTGGCATTACCGGCAAGGGATTCCTTGAAGTGTTCTCCTGGGGTATGTTCTCCCGTAGGACTCTCCTGCTTCTGTCCGCTAGGCTGGGTGGACAGTACTTACGCAGTTTCCATATCCCCTTGCCCCGGGAAGCGTTGGCCCGTTTCTTCTCAGGGGCTGTGTTTCCTCTTTGGGACATGCCCTCCAGCTCTTGCTGTCTTTGCCAGACACTGGCAAATGAAGGGTTAATTTTCTGTCTTAATTCCTGAGCAGTGCAATAATTACCCAGCCCGGAGATCAGCAGATTGCTCTCCCCTTTGGGAAAATACAGGAAAATCAACAATTAACACTAATTAATCTCCTATTAACGCCAGATAATGAGGATCACTGGTACAGCCGGAATAGACTCTGACAGCTACTGCTGGCCTGGGCCGCGGGGAGTGGGAGCCGAGCGCCGGGAGATCTGCCCGTGGCGCTGGGACGGGTGGGAGGGCTCCAGAGGCCGTGCTGGTGTAAGGGGCACACGCCAGTGCCACACTTGCACCTGCGTGCTGTGGTGCGCACCAGCGCTGTGTTGCACTGAGTACGTGTGGTGTCTTCCTGGGGCTCTGCGTAGCGGCTGCCACGGGGACCACACTTGTAAGGACACTTGCTGCACACAGCACAGGCACAGGGGCTCTGCAGCCCCATGCCCAACAGGCCCGTGTGCTGAGACCCTTGTGCAGCCCTCACCAGAGCCGTGGCGTCCCTAGTGCTGCTCATGCAAAACGGGGGTTGGCACCTGTCCCAGAATGGCTTATGCTCCAACTAGAAACCATGAGGAAAGAAGCCTGGTGTGGAGCAGAGTGTGGGTTGCTCATGAGGTACTTGCAGCCCTGAGGCAGGTGAAGATCTGCACCCCAGCCGTGCAGTCCCTGAGGAGGGGCTGTGGGGACCCAGCTGCATGCTCAGCCGCCCTCTGTGCTGGAGTGATGCTCTGCCATTTCCCAACATCAGGGGGTTTGACGTCCCGGGACAGCGCAAGGGAAGGACGTGAGCTCTGTAGCTTTACCAAGGCCGGTTTTGAGGATGCGCAGCCCTTGGGAAGCAAAGGTGGGGCTTGCAGGACCTCACCTGAGGTGTGTCCTCTCCCCGCGCAGGTGCTGCGGTACTGCCACGCGTGCCCGCGGGCCGTCGAGGCCCTGATCAACAGCTACGCACACGTGCGTGTCTCCGAGGACTGGGCGGACGCGGTTCCTGCGGCGGTTGTGCAGGTGAGGGAACGCGCCGCAGCCGGAGCGGCTGCCGGGGGCCCGGGGAGGCTGAGCGGGCTGGGGCGGGCTGGGCGCAGGTTTGCAGGGCGCAGGGGTGGTGCTGCTGGGGGACAGGGAGGGTGCACCGTAGTGACCAAGGTAAAGGGATGTCTGGTTCTGCCTCTGCTCCCAGCGCGATATCAGCGTTATCTGCCTCTGGTCTTCTCTCCTCCCTCTGTAGAAATACCCGCGTTTCTACCAGTCACTTTTCTCTCTGGGGCAAAGACCTCGCTGCCTGCAGCACCTGGCTCGCCACACGCTCAGGACCTTCCTGGAGGGCCGGTTGCTCCTGGTCCTGTCTCAGCTGCACCTGCCAAGCGCCTTGCACCGTTTTCTGCTGCTCAACTTCGAGGATGTTCTCTACTAGGGGTGCAGTTTGGTCCTGCTGTGCCTTTCTGTGCAGATGTTCCGTCCCTGCCTGCGCCTTCCTCACTAACCCTTTCCATCGCACATCTCCTGCCAGGCCACGTCAGCCCCGTGCCCAGCCTCCCTGTGTCCCTGTCCAGCCAGCTGTGTGCTCTGCCTTGTGCACATGTTTTGGAGCCTTCCCTTTACCCATACTAGTCAGGACTAACTCCAGAGTCACTAGAAAAAGCAAGATATGGGGACTATGGTATTTTGTGGCACATGGGGCAAATACACTGCACCGATCACAGATTTAGTTGTACAATATCAATCTCTGCATCCCAAATCTGCAAACTAATCTGAACCAGGCAGCTCTGGTGCCCTCGCATCTGTTGGGATCCTGCGTTTAGTCAAGTTGTTTACAGTTTGTACCCAAAGGTGTTCAGAATAAGCCCTAGTCTTTGTACAAACCAGAACGCAGCTCCCGGCTCACCTGGAGGACTGTCCTGGCAGAGCTCGTCCCCGTGATGCTCCACACGTTGTAGCATATGCGCTCTCAGAGCTGTGCACCCGTTTGCTTCTCAGAGGACACAGGGAAGTGTGGTGGGTGTACGCGACCCACACAGGGCCAGCGTCCGGGGGTGCCTGGAGCTGCAGCTTGGGGCAGGGCAGCAGAGCGTGCCAGCGCTGGACTTGGGTGTGGGGGGAGGAGGCAGCGTGTCCCCGGGGTCCCGGCGGCAGCGGGGGCTGAGCTCCGGGGTGGCTCAGAGGGACAGACCATCCCCGGGCACCGCTCTTCATGGGCTGGATTTCACCTGTGCTCCCGCTGAAATCAAAAGGGCGATTTCATTGCAAATAAGGATACCACTGAGTAACCATTTCCAAGGAATGTGGGGCTAGCAGGAAAAGGGGAGTGTCTTTTACAGGCTGATTTAGCTGGAGGGAAGCAAACCAAACCCATCCACCAGAAAAGCTTTGGGGCATTCAAGCCCTTTTCCAGAGCAGAAACAGTCAGAAACTTTCGAACTAAGTACAGGCTGAGAACAAATGCTCGGAGCTTAGCTCAGTTGTGCTAATTGATTAGTAACTGATCTTTCTAATTCTGTTATTGTAAATGTTTTTAAAGGTTTTATGTTCCAGAGCACATTTTGGCAATATAACAAGCTATGCTGCTCTTTCTCGGGTTTCCGAAGGGCAGTATTTAATGCAGCACTGAATGCATTGCTGGGACGGGAGTTACGCCGGGCACCGGGCTGTGCTGAGTGCGGGGCTGTGGGACGTTATCAGCACGGGGACATGCAGCTCTGAGCTGTTTGTACCGACTGCCACAGGCGGCCGCCGGTGGCCCCGTGTCCCAGGTTCACCGGAACGTCTTGGGCACAGGCTGTTGTTCCCGCTTCAACAGCCCCCGGGGTTTTTGGCAGAGCGGTGAGCAGGAGACACCCTCACCCTCCGTCGCAGTAACGCGACTCCGCTGCCACGTGTCAGTGCAGCTGCCCGAGTGATGCTCAGGGATAGGAAACGTCCCACTTCTAGACAGACATTTCCATCCCCGGTGCAGCCACCAGCTCTCACTGAGCCTCCCTGTGCAGTCGAAGCGCTTGCTGTTCCCAGTCGCCCCTTCCTTGAACGGCACCAGCACCTCCTGCGGGCTGCCCGGCTCAAACATCTGCCCCGCTTCTGCTGGCTCTCTCTCGTTCCCCAGTCAGAGCGCGATGTGACACAGTGCGTGGACTAGGAAACCGCAGTGGAACTTATCGAAGGGCACAAGAACAAAGCAAGTGTAGCAAAGCCCTTTCCTGTGATGTCCATCCCCACCCTGGAGCTCTGCAAGTCGCTTTTGAGACATTTTTGAGTCAAAAGGGCATCTTTGTATTTAGCAGTATTTAGCATAGAGAGAATTTATTTTTCTTCCATCAATATGATGTCACTTTTTGGCTCCACGTATGTTTGAGCATCCTGATATCTTCACGGCAAGGATAACTTAATTGCGTGTTGTGTGGATCACCTCCTTTTATTTGCCTTAACACGGTCACCTTCTTGTTTCATTTGATGCTCTTTAACTCTTGTATTCTAAGAATATGCGGGCAACTCCAGTCTGTTCCTCTTCATCGTATTATTCAAAACTATGTACATCGTTTGTCTCCGTACTCAGGCTGGAGCTGTATTCAACTGTGTCGTTCCCCACGTGGGATCTGTCACCCAGCCCTTAACCACGAGCATGAGCTTCCCCGTCTCTCCGGTGACCCCAGTGCATCACTTTGGGATGAGGGACTAGAACACGACATTCCACGTGTGATTGTGATTCTGTGGGAGTTACTCTCAGCCATGCGGACGTGGGATCTGCGCCAATGCCCCGGAACCCTTAGGCTCGTGTTCCCCTTGCCTGAGCGTGTACAGGGCCCGGGAGGGCGGCCCCGCCAGCGCTGCGCTTCCACCCAGCAGCTTTGCTGCTCAGATGGCGCGTGTTGCAGTGTTTAAATGTTTTTCAGACTCATTACTGTCCAGAATGCCAGCCCTATTTTAAAGTTAAGCCCACATGCTCCTTTCCGATATGTTGCACCTTATACTGGGCTGTAACAAACCAGTTTTCTCATTGAAGTGGTGTTTCGAGCAATCCAGATCAGGTTGTCCTGTGCAAGTGCCAGCTGTTACTTTCACCCTCCCAACAGTTAATTGTTACCCACCTCAGCAATTTTACCAGCAAGTGGTTTTTCTTTTCCCTCTGGTTGCTAACGTATAGCACTGATATGTGACTATGATACTATGATCTGTCAAACGGCAATATAGAATAAGTCTTTCAGTTACCCAGTTCTTTCCAATCTGTTACCACTGATCACACCGTAGGATCCAGCTCATTGTTCTTATTAGAACACAGAACTAAGTCAACTGAGCTAGAGGCATGCCATGTCTATCCAGTTAGCTCTCTCAAACTTGTCGCCTTACGAACATTTACATAAAATTAGTTGAAAGTACCTTTTCCAAATGACATGAATTTGAACGACATGAATGTGGGTTCCGGCTTTTACTAATTTACCCTGGACATCCTCTGGCTGCTTGTGTGTGGTTGTGAGATGTGTGTTGAACTAACGGCTCTGCAGTGCCTTGTGAACACGTTTAAATAGTAGCAAGACATCGGAGGATTTTTCTCCCAGTTGAGTTCCCAGCGTGCCGTGATTCATTAGAAATAAAACAATCGATGGTTCCGTGAACTCATTAGTTGACTAAATACTCTTGGATGTAAGTTGTGCTCCTGAAGATTATAGAAAAGGTAACTTAAACAGTTTCCTTCAGCATCTTCCTTAGTTACTGATGGAACAGTAAGTATGTCATCACCACTATAAAGTATTCATATTATCCATTGTTGTTTCAAACACAGAGCAGGAATATTTATTGAGCTCTTGGTTTTCACAGAATCACAGGATCATTTGTGCTGGAAGAGACCTTTAGGATCACCAAGTCCAACCGTTAAGCCAGCGCTGCCATCACACAGACGTGTTTACACACAGACACCGGGCACGTGCCCCTGCAGTTCTCCAGGTTTCTGCTCTGGGGATCCTGCTCTGGGGCCGGTGTTTCAAAACCCCAGAGAACTTGCGAGGGTTCGGAGAGGAGCCGCGAGTGGGCTGTGGACGGCCAGTGGCTCCTGGGAACGCTGGCGGGCGGGCGGACACACAGCCGGTCCTGGAGCCTGGGCAGTCCTGGCCGCCTGTTCTTCTCTCCCGGGATACAGGCGGGACGGGCTGATGGCTCCTTCCCGCTGCCGGGGCCCGGGGTGAACCCCAAACCCCCGGTGTCAGTTGTACCTGCGGCAGCTGTGGCACCGGGTGAACCCCAAACCCCTGGTGTCAGTTGTACCTGCGGCAGCTGTGGCACCGGGTGAACCCCAAACCCCTGGTGTCAGTTGTACCTGCGGCAGCTGTGGCACCGGGTGAACCCCAAATCCCTGGTGTCAGTTGTACCTGCGGCAGCTGTGGCACCGGGTGAACCCCAAACCCCTGGTGTCAGTTGTACCTGCGGCAGCTGTGGCACCGGGTGAACCCCAAATCCCTGGTGTCAGTTGTACCTGCGGCAGCTGTGGCACCGGGTGAACCCCAAACCCCTGGTGTCAGTTGTACCTGCGGCAGCTGTGGCACCGGGTGAACCCCAAATCCCTGGTGTCAGTTGTACCTGCGGCAGCTGTGGCACCGGGTGAACCCCAAACCCCTGGTGTCAGTTGTACCTGCGGCAGCTGTGGCACCGGGTGAACCCCAAATCCCTGGTGTCAGTTGTACCTGCGGCAGCTGTGGCACCGGGTGAACCCCAAACCCCTGGTGTCAGTTGTACCTGCGGCAGCTGTGGCACTGGGTGAACCCCAAATCCCTGGTGTCAGTTGTACCTGCGGCAGCTGTGGCACCGGGTGAACCCCAAACCCCTGGTGTCAGTTGTACCTGCGGCAGCTGTGGCACTGGGTGAACCCCAAATCCCTGGTGTCAGTTGTACCTGCGGCAGCTGTGGCACCGGGTGAACCCCAAACCCCTGGTGTCAGTTGTACCTGCGGCAGCTGTGGCACTGGGTGAACCCCAAACCCCCGGTGTCAGTTGTACCTGCGGCAGCTGTGGCACTGGGTGAACCCCAAACCCCCAGTGTCAGTTGTACCTGCGGCAGCTGTGGCACCGGGTGAACCCCAAACCCCCGGTGTCAGTTGTACCTGCGGCAGCTGTGGCACCGGGTGAACCCCAAACCCCCGGTGTCAGTTGTACCTGCCGGCAGCTGTGGCACCGGGTGAACCCCAAACCCCCGGTGTCAGTTGTACCTGCCGGCAGCTGTGGCACCAGGTGAACCCCAAACCCCCGGTGTCAGTTGTACCTGCGGCAGCTCCAGAGCTTGTTCAGCAGCCCCAGTTCTTCTGGGTGGCACCGAGAGGCAAAACTGGATCCAGTGGCTGGAAACTGGAGCTGGGCAAACACATATTGGAAAAGAGACTTATTTTTAATAGCAAGGGTAATTAATCTGATAGTTAGTTGCATCTCAGGTGAGTTTGTCACGGTGGATGCATATTTCTCGTCTCTGGCTTTTTTAAGATCGCTGGGAGACCTGCCCTGCCCCAGACCGGGATTCATCCTGGACGGTGCTTAGCCCAATCCCAGAGAGATCGGAGCGTTTAACTACAGCTCTCTGACCCATCCTCCTGTCACTGTCCCCACTGTCTGCTGCGGCCTCTGTCACTGCTGGGCTGTTTGGCCTCGGGGTAATGAAACACTTTGTGTTTCCCTGGACAGTGCTGCTCATCTCACTGATGTCCCGACTTCCCCTTAGTACCCGTCGTTTTGAAACGAGTGGTTTGCGTGGCACTATCAGCTTCCTTGTCCTGAATCTGCGGCCTGGGCTGGTTTCTGCAAAAGACATTCTGAAATAAATGGTGATGCTGCTTTATAATTGCGTTTAAATATTTGCTCTTACTGAGTTTCTGTCACAAGCTTTAGCTCTGAGCCTTCAGCCCCGGGAAGCACCAGGCGGGTTTCAGCTGGAGGGGCTGGGCGTGTTGGGGGTTCCCGAAGGAGCTCAGGGCTGGCCAGCCCGTGGGACCTCGGCCGCTGGTGCTTCGCGGGTGGGAGCAGCGCTCCGAACGCTCCCGCGCTCCCGTGTCCGCCCAGCTGCTCTGCAGCAGCTGCCGAGCTCCTGCGGTGCCTGGCTCTGCGGGCGGCGCGGGGCGCGCCCGCCCCGGTGTGCACAGGCGCCCTGGGGCCGCCGCCCCGCTCCGCTCCTCTCCAGCTGTCAGCACCGCTGCTCACACCTGTACCGTCCCGAGCTCCCGGCTGCGCGGCTGTCCCCTGGGCTCCCGGGCCACTCGGACCACACACAAGCACGTGTTTGAGGGTGGCCTGTGACTTCTCCAATCCAGCCCTGTGCCTGGTCGGCCTTACTGCGACTCCTGGAAAATACTACAGCAAGTACCTGAACGATTGGTAAGTGCTGGGACACGCAAAGCTGGTCAGACCAAACCTACTTCATTCTGTATCAGACCAAGGGGCCTGTGGGAGAGGGACAGAAGGAACAGATGTTATGTGTCTTAAATATCTTCATTTCATGCTCTTTCACAAAAGTTCATCTGAATGAAATTAAGAAAAGACAATGTGAGACCATAACTCTTCAGAAAATCTTATTCAGAGTCAGTTATCAGTAACGAAACTGCAGTGATACATAAAGGCTGTAACCTGGAGGTCTGTCCTGCCTCTGGCACTCTTCCAGAGTTGTTAAAGACTTGCATGAAGAAAGAGACATAAGGCTTCTTTAATCTGCAGAAGACACTGTGCTGGTTGGGGTTGCGGCCCCAGCTTAGGCAGTAGGACCAGTATCAAGTTCTCTCCTAGAACCAGTGCAGCCCAGCCGCAAGAGCCTTAGTAAAGCCTGACCTGCCAGAGACGGTGCAAGCTGAGCTGTGCAGGAGCGAACAGGCCACACGCTGCCCATGAGCAGCCACGTGCTGCACGGAAAAGGCGCAGCTGTCACGGCACACAGGAAACCCTGCCTTGGGACAAATAGCCCTTCTTCTGCTCCGAGGTCTTGTCAGCAGCAAAGCTGCACCTGGGAATGCTGTTAACTGGGATCCTGAATTCCTGTTGCTCCAGCCGGATCTGCAGCGTGTTCCCCGGACACGAGAGGCTGCTGCTGCGGGCAGGTTTTGCTGAAGACAGGAGTGCGTGGGGCAGCGGGCAGTGGGTGAAAGCCGTGAGGCCGTGTTTGCGGAGCGCAGCGGGGTCCAGCTGGGGGCCTGTGTGGGGCAGGACCTGCACACGGGCTGCTGCCCGGGCTGAGTGGGCCTGCAGAGCCCCACGGCTCACGCCGGTTTGTCTGTCTGGAGCTCTTCGTGGGCCTGGGCCAACAGCAGAGTACGTGCCTGATACAAACACGGTTTCTATTAGCATAACATTGCAGCCAGCCCATTCTTTAGACTTTCCCAACTTTGAGTAAATAATTTGGCAACATTACCCTTGCTTGTAATATGTTTAGTAGCGATATTGCAGGAATACCTAGAGGCCGTGACTAGATTTAGTCCTGTTGTGCTAGATTCCGTGTAGAGATTGTAAGTGGAGCAGGTAGAGGCATAAAGTTAAGATTGCATAGCAGTTTCCATTAGAAAGACCTGTTTTCATTTGCCAGTCGGTTATTAAACTCTAACTGTTGCAGTTGTGGTTTGCCATGCTCTGTGCTTGTCTCAGACCGAACTTCTCCCATTACAGCTGCAGCAAAAATTAATTGGCCTCTACTTAGCCAGGAGTCTGTGTACCAGGAGTCCGCTCTCGACTCCTCACCTTGGGGCAGCAGTTACGGTGCAGGAAGGAGACCTGGCCTGGCTCCTGCTTCTGTCCAGTAGCTCGGGATCAGCTTTTCCCAAATCACCCCTGAGGACTCTGCTTTGCATGGACCAAGCAAGGACAGTTTTAGAGGCCACCAGTTCTCTTCCAGGAAGCCTCCATCTATGGCGAGCAGTTTGAAGTCATGGCAGATGGTCAGTGCGGAGCAGACAGGTCGTGTATCACCTTCAGCACTGACACTGTCCAGGGTCGAGTACGGAGCAGGACACTTCCCAGTCTTGTCCACTGGCTCCAGAGATCAGGCAAACTGACTTTCCTGTGCTCACGTGTCGGCAGCAAGGGACAGAGAAGAGGAGGAGGAGGAAGCTCCAGCAGTTCTAGTGCAGCAAACAGCCAAAAAGAGCGGTGGGAAGGCAGGGCAGGCTGAGGAAGGGCAGCTCAGGCAGGGACATGCTGGAGATGGCACCGGCTGGGCTGGGGTGCTTGAGGGCTCGGCTCACAGAGCCTGGACATGAGTTCAGCACATGGGGCCCAGCCTGGAGGCTCGGGGCTGATGAACATGGAGCTGTGACCCAGCAAGCCCAAAACAAGGGCAGAGAGCCTTTGGTCTCCTCCCAAGATTCTTTTTTAGCTCCATGTCTGATAATGGGTCCTGCAAGGTCCCGAGAGGTCTCTGTCAACAGCTGAGACTGCTGTGAGGCCAGGGGCTTCCCAAACTGCACACACAATTAACATTTCTCATGTGTCTGGTGTGCTGGATGGTGTGTAACGGGCGTGCAACGGGAACACACCAGCTACTGGCGCAGGGATGGAGCCCGAAGAAAGGAATGGAGGGGCTCCCCGCGGGATGGCGAGTGGGAGGAGGAAGCGCCCGGCAGCGCGGAGCACGGCGGTCTGAGCCTCAAGTGGAAGCCATGGAAACTGCATTTCCACCAGACAGCGAGAAACGCTGGGAGAGGAAACTGGGAAAGGCCCCGGAGGTCTGGGGGTGGTGGAGTTACTGTGGGCAACCTGGACCCTCACCCTTCCAATCTGGCTTGCCCTGCAGGGATGATGGGTGTGGGAACTCTCACCTGCGTCTCATTCAGTGTGCACACTGGAGTACAAGAGTACAGTATTGGCTTTATTTTGCTTGCAACCTTTTTTTTTTTTTTACCAGTCCTTCAACATTTTCTTCTCTGGATCTTTGCTTTAAAATTTGGCAAATGAATTTCTACCTTGTTTTACTGCAAAGTCTTATGAGACAAAGTAAACTTGAATGGAGTAAGTTGTCAGGGCCCTGAGTACGTTCCCCTCCTCTCTGTGGTCGGGGTCAGCTCTGATGATGCGGCTGGCTGTCCTCGGGGAACCTCAGCAAGAACCTTCCCCTTTTAAGCTCAGGCTCTCACCCTTAGTCTCTGGCTGACCTAAGCTGGAGATGCTCCCTGCTGCTGACAATGATCCCAACCCACTGACCTGACTTTCTGACTTGGCCTTGTACCTGCCTCACCGCTTGGAGAGTGGGACTTACTGGGTGATCACTGGACTACTGGTGACCCTGGTTACCGCCACCAGATCTGCTCTGCTCACGTTGCTGGAGTCCCGTGGGACTGCACCCTAGTCAGGGCGGTCCCTGCCCCCGCCCCGCTGCAGCTCTCGCTTCCCGGTTCCCCCGCCCGAGCCGCCCCTGCTGCTCCTGGCGCTGAACCGAGACGGGCCGCACGCGGTGCACGGGTCTGATCAGGCGAGCAGAACCTTCATCTTGGAGGCATCTGCAGGGACTTGCAGGGCACAAGCTGTTGGTTTGCAAGGTCAGTGTGTGAGCTTGTGTTGTTGGCTTCAGGGGGGACCTGCTGCTTTGGGCACGGGCATCATCCCTCCTCATGGGAGCTGGAGAACATTCCCCAGCTTCCTCAGTTTCCCCAGCAAGGTCACTGAAGACAGCAGTTTCCTGTTGCTCTCAAGTATCTTGCTAACTTACGTGAGGGTGTGAGGTGTGGCTTGAAGGTTCATTGAACAACTGCTCAGGATTTAGGAAGTTGCTCCCATACCCTTGATTTGGACCCTTTTGTGTACAGACCTTGAGACCCAGTAACTTACACATGGATGTGCTTTCATTTTCTCCATGGTCTAATGTGCTTTGATAGCAGCGGAATGAACTCAAGAACTGTGAAGAAGGTGACGCCAGCCTGAAGGTTGCGTTCCCACAGAGGCATTTGGTGGATGAGGCAGAAGAACGGGGACAAGCATGGACAGAACAGGGATGCTGACCTACAGACCTTGACTGTGTCACTTACCACGTCACAACTGATTCCTGAGGTGGGATTCACCCAAATGCTGTCACTGCCAACCTCCTTCCCAGCCTGAAGTCTGAGCCCTGGTCCCAGCCCAGTGGTCGGATGGCTTCTGCCCTGCAATCACACAAACCCCTGCCCTGCAGACTCACAAATCTCTTTCCCAGCCATCCCAGGGCCATTGTTTGGTGTGGGGCGTTTGCATCAGCGTGGTGAGAGGGATTCTTCTAGCAAGGCCTCAGTTGTGCGATTCAATATTTGTGTCTAGATGATTATTTTGACATTGACTTCTCCATGCCTGTTTCCTTGGCTGGGAGCGGGGCACCCTCCTCCACAGAGGGATATTTCCTCGGGACTGCAAGGACGTACCACAGAGAAAGGCAAAAAACACACAAAAGAAGGAGACTGCTCTGTGCAGGCCCTTGGTACTGATCTCTTGGCTGGCCCCCGGGGATTCAGGTTGTGCCTGTTTAGTGCAGAAAGGCTGCGTACCACACCGTCAGCCTGTGGACGCATTCGGCCTCATTTACATGCCCTGCGTGGGATTCAAGTGTCCAGCTCCACGGCTGAACCGTCAGGTCCCACACAAGACGTGATTCAAGGCTGCGGCAAAGTGGTGCTCAAACCTGCTTGGGGACAGAGTGGGAGAGGATGGTGGTGCAGAAATCCATGTATTCACGTAGGTATCGGTGCCAGCAGAAGCTGGGGTAGCTAAGCAGCCAGAGATACTGCATCCCTGGTAAAAGCGTGGTCACAGACAGGAACATGCAGGAGTCCTGAGAGCAGGACTACCCTAGGAGAGAGCTGGAGGTCTCGTGTGCAGCTGTGCCGCTGAAATTGCAGTCAGAGTGAGTTTAAACACGACTTCAGATCTGGCATTTCTCAGCTTCCGAGCGTCTTACGTGGAAATCCTGATGCTGATGCTTTTCTGAAGCAGAGCTTTGGCTTGCTCTGTGTTCAGCACATTACAGCTCCAGCGAGCATCTCTGTAAGTGCCGAGCTGTGGGGATCAGAACCCCGTCTTAGCGTGGGGACTCCGCGCGGGGCCGGGCCACGCTCTGCGGGACGCGCAGGGCGAGGCAGAGCCGCGGAGCCATCCCGCAGCTCAGCGCCGTTCGGCTGGCCCTGGTGCCACTCGCGCGGCGGGCTGAGCGCTGTGCGGAGGGGCCCATCGACAGCCAGCCCGGGTGCGTGCGTGACACACGAGTGCGCGGGTGGGAGGGGCAGAGCCCGGGGCTTTGTGCCGCTGAGCGCAGCGCGGGCAGGTTCGCCAGCCCCGGCACGGCCGGCCTGGGGACGGAGGGAGCGGGCGGGTCCGGGCAGGGGGCGGCGGCCTGGGCAGGACCCCCCGGGCTGCGGGCCCGCTCAGACGGGGCGCCGCACTGCCTGCCCGATCCTGCCCCGACGGAGCCGGGCACCGGGAGACCCCCGCGGTGCCCGGGGCCGGGGAGGCGCAGCCAGGAAGCCGGGGGAGCCTCATTCCGCTCCCGGGCTCCAGCCCCCCGTTCCCGCTCCGGCCCCAGCACGTCTCCGGACAACCCCGGCCCCGCGGCGCCCACGGCCGCCCGTCCCTCGGAGACCCCGCTCCGAGCCCGTCCCCGGGGCCCGGGCCGGGAGCGGACGGTCTTCGGCTCAGCGCGGCAGCCCCGGAGCGGCCGGGGCGCGCCCGGCTGCTGGACCTGGCCGGTGCCCGCCGAGGGCCGGTCCGTCGGGGCACTCGAGCCCACCCGGAGCCAGCGTTCCCGGGCGGCTGCCCGCCGGGCTCAGCCCTCAGGAGCCGTCAGGAACGCCGACCCCCGCCGGCTCCAGGAGGCGGTGGGACCGGGGCGGAGCGCTCTCGGCTCGCCCCCACCGTTGTCCCGGGCTCGGGGGCAGACCGAGGAAGGATGTGCCGAGTGGCACAGCCCCGTCCCGTCCCCACAAAAGCGCCCTTGTGCTGGCCCCATAATTGCTAATCATCAATCACCATTAATAACAGCTGATGAGGCGGGAGGGGGAGGCGCCTTCCCAGGGGCCGGCCGCGCCGGGGGGAGCGGGGAGCCTTGCCCCGCCGGAGCGGGCGCTGAAGGAGGAACTCGACCGTGATGTGCAGAAGATGGATGAGAGCAGAGGGCGACACCCCCGCCCGCCTCCCCACCCCTCCCCTCCGCGGCCCGGCCCGGCCCCCCCGCGGCGGGGCGGGCGGGCGGCTCCGAGCGCGCCTCCACTCCGCCGCGCCGAGCCAGCGAGCGGGCGGGCGGGCGGCAGCTCTCGCCGGGCGCCGGAGCCCACGGGAGGCGGCGGGCGCGGGCCGGGGCCGCGGCGGGGCCCGGCGGCGGCGGAGGCGGCGCGGCGAGTTGGCGGCGGCCCGAGCTCGCCGGAAAGTTGGTGCCGGCTGAGCCAGCGGCGCCCGCTCGCCATGCAGAGACCCAGCGGCCAGGGGACCGCCTTCTCCATCGACTCGCTCATCGGGACTCCGCCGCCGCGCTCCGGGCACCTGCTCTACACCGGGTACCCCATGTTCATGCCGTACCGGCCGCTGGTGCTGCCGCAGGCGCTGTCCCACGCGCCGCTGCAGTCGGGGCTGCCGCCGCTGGCCCCGCTCGCATCCTTCGCCGGCCGCCTCACCAACACCTTCTGCGCCAGCCTGGGCCAGGCCGTGCCCTCCATGGTGGCCCTCACCACGGCCCTGCCCAGCTTCTCCGAGCCCCCCGACGGCTTCTACCCGCCGCAGGAGCTGCCCCCACCGCGCGCCACCCCCGACGCCGGTTGCCGGCGGGGCGCCGAGGGCCTGGAGGCGGAGGAGCTGCCCCCGGGGCGCGACAAGGGGCCGCCCGAGCCGCCGCTGCACTTCCCGGACCCCTTCCCTGGCCTGGCAGGTAAGAGCGGCGCGGGCCAGCCCGCGGAGAGCAACTCTTCTGCGGCGAGAGCCGGCCCGCCTCGCCCGGCACTCCCGCAGCCCCGGGGGGCCCCGCGGCGGGCAGCCCCGCTCACCCGGCCCCTGTCCGGGCTCTCCCCGCCGCCCCAGTGGTGGCTGCGGGCGGCACCGCGGGCTCCCGAGCTCTCCAGGACCGGAGCCGGGGATGCTGGGGCGGCCAGGACGGCGGGACCGCCACGGGCCGTGGCGGCGGGACCTGCTCGCGGTTGAGCTCCCTGTCTGTGCCGTCGGGCCGAGCCGGGGGGACCGAGCCGGTTCCCCTCTGTTCCGACCCGGCTCCGCAGCACCCGCAACTTTCGCGCGTGGGAGACCAACTCCGGGCCGCCGGTCGGAGCGACCGCCCCGGCGGGACACCGGCTGCCCGGCGTTACCGGAGCGCCGCGGATCCCGGAGCCGAGGTTGGCCCGGCGACACGGAGCTCTCCTTGGTCCTGGCACCCGGCCCGGGGCGAGCGAGGCGGAGGGCTGCCGGACGCCGCCGGATTGCGCGCAGCCCTCCCGGTCCCGCCCCGGTCGGTGCAGCAGCGGCGCGGGGCTGCTCCTTGTCCCCGGCGCGATGCCGCGTCCCGCGCGGACCGGACCGCGGAGCTGGGGGCTCTTGTTCGCCCGCAGCCCGCTCCGGGCTGGGCTCCGCTGCCCTCTCGGGGTCGCCGTGCTGCGGACACCGGCGCTCCGGGCCCGCGCCGCGGGGACACCGCGCGGGGCCGCTCCTGTCCCAGGCGGCCGCCCCGCTCCCCGCGCCGCCGGAGCCCCGCTCGCCTTCGTCTGTGTCCGCCACCCGCGCTGCTGCCCCGCTGCGCCCGCGGGCTCGGCACCGGCTTTGCCCGACGGCGCGGGCAGCGGCGGCTCCGCTCCCGGGACCCCGCTCGGCGCTGCCGGGGGCGGCTCCGGCTGCCCTGGTGGGGCCCTCGCCTTTGTGAGCCGCAGCCGCTTCCCGAGCCTCGCTGACTTGTTGCTCTGTGTTTCCCGGTCAGCCCCGATCTTGCTCTCTTACACCCCAGCTCCCGCGGCATGAGGCTTGGGGTGTCTCTTCTTCGGCGAGATGGAGCCAAACCAGCCACTAGCTTTCTCTGACACGACCTGTCCTGCAGCTGCCTTCCCTGGTCACCCGTGAGATCCACCTTTGTCTCACAGGCTTCCTGGCATGGATGCATGCGGAGAAGTCTCTGCTGCTTCTCGCAGTGCCTTGCTGTTTGTTCTCTATTCTCCTGTTAGCCTCTCCTGGTTAAGCCTGGGTCTTTTTCTTGCCCTGCCTTGTTCTTCCCTCAGAAGACTGTTTCCCTCACTCAGGTACCCCTTGAACCTCACCCCTCACCAGGACAACCAAGGCATTTTGCCTCCCCACTGCCTTTGTGGGCTATTGGAGCCCGGTGCTCCTCCGGTGCTCCCAGGCCTCCGTGTCCAGTGAAAACCACAGTGCAACCTCACTTCTGTTGTGCAAATCTTCTTAGGGACAGATCTGCCCTGGCCAAAGCCAGCTGTCCGCACGGCCACATCTTCCCAGCCCACGTGAGAGTGATCTGCATTGTGCTTGATCTCCCCCCGTGGCTCCTCCACAGCGCACCCACAGTCTCTCCTCCTGAGGCGCTCAGATGTACTGTCCCAGACTGTGGCCATTTCTGATATGGAGAAATTGTATCTCTAAGACTTGCCCTGTTGTGACAGGCTCGTATGATGGAAGGAAACGTATCGTACTGCCTCTGTTCATTCGCAGCTGTCTCTTAGCACCGTGCTTGCTCTGGAGCCAGGAAGGATGCTCGTACTTCTGCCCACGTGCACCTGACTCTGGGCTGCTCTGCCCGAGTCCAAGAGGATTTGTTAGGCCAAATGTACCCACCTTCTGCTTTACCTAATGGTTCTCCTGACTGTACCAGCCAGGGCCCCTGCAGATGGACAGCAGGGGTTTTGATCAACCATCCTAGATGAAAGCCAGGATGGTTCCACAATTAAGGAAGAGAAAGATGATTTGTGTCAAAAGGAGGCATCAAAAATTGACTGTAATGCAGTTTGTGCTGGCATCCTACCTGTGGCCCCGGCCAAAAGCAACTGTCTAGTGAAGAGAAAGAGAGCACAACCTGTGCAACACTTCCTAAAATGACCCTTCCTTAACACCCAACCACCTGCACTTCAGGGGCTTCCTGAGCCAGGTGTTGGTTTTCTATATTTAGTGATCTTTGACCAGCTCCTCTTCTGCGGTTCTATCTACCCTCTTTTGGAGATCTACCCTCTTTTGGAGATCTACCCTCTTTTGGAGTCCACCAGAAGGGAGAGAGAAACCTGGCATCGGCCACATCCTGGGGCAAGGTATTCCAGAGACCTCTTACGTGTAGAAGAACCATGTGAAGAGGAAATGTCTCCTCATGTCTGTTTTGCTGACATCAAGTGAATTATACCCTAAAGTGACTATTTCTGTCCCTGGGCTTCATTAGTATCTCCATCATGCAGGTGTCTATGGAGACGAGATCAGTTGCTTGCTGGATCAGCCAAGGGACTCAGTGCTCTATTTTAGGGTGTCTCTCTCCATCTAATATGTTTTAAACTTGCTTCCAGCTGTTGTCACACTTCTTGAGAGGGGAGAAACGTAGGAAACTGGTTGTAAGAAGCAGCAAAGCTTGGAGTCTGGTTTGTTACTCCAGCTGCAACAAAGAGTATGACCCCAGGACAGAGACGCTCAACATCCCCATCTCCCCACAGCTCTCGGAGGCCCCACCAAGACGCAGGTGGTGCCCTGAGACCCTCCTGGGCAGATGCAGTAACTGCACATTCCATCAGGGACGGGGGGAGTTTTGTGTTGTTCCCTATGAGCATAAGGAGAGCACTCGTGTGCTGGGGCTCTTCTGGCTGTCACAGCACCCACTCGTGGTCCGAGTCTCCCAGTCCTGCTTGAATAACCCTGTCACCTTGACACCCAGTTCTCCTCACCATGCTCGCCACATCCATAGTAAGATCCATGAACAGCTGAGACTGTGAAGAGCAAAGCAACGGGTCAATCCTCTTCTTCATCTACTGATTGATTTTTCAAAGTCACAGAGACTTCGTGGCAGTTCCCCTCCCTGCTCAAAGGCCTCTGGAGCTCTCAGAACACTCTTCGACCGAATGGACGGGTTCCCCTGCTGCCGTCACTTCCTCACTGGGGACTAACAGACCAGTACATCAATTTTCTTTGCAAAAATCTCTGGTTTAGACTCTATACTTGTATAGTTCTGAGTTCTTTACTGCAAACACAGCCCTTTTATAAGACACCAAAGCGAGACATGTTAGTCTGCTGGAGACCATTTAAAATTCAGGGTCTGTGTGAGAAGGGTGTTTCCAGGTGGTACCTGTTTCACAGAGTGACAGGTTGCAGGTGGAGGGTCAGCCTTCTTCCAGTCTTTTGGGCATGGTCTGAGCCTACAAGGCCGAGCTGCCCGCTCAGCGCTGCGCGGTGTGTTTGATGGTGAGGCTGTGGCGCGAGTCCTCCGGCGCGGGGGAAGGCAAGGCCGGGCAGGACCAGCAGGGCTCGTGGTGAAGACACCGACATCCTCGTCACAGCTCTGTTGTCTTGCCAGACCTGTGCTCTGATGGACAGGGGTGGTGCACAGAAATGAAGGCTCTCCTTTTCTTCAGCAAGTGCTTGATGAGACTGCATTGGCAGCCAAAGTGCTCCATGGCACCTGCTGCTAATCCTCAGCCCCATGAGCAAGATTTTCTGGGTCTTTACCTCCTGTGCATATGGGAGATTTCTTCTACCAACCCTGGCCCTCAAGGAGAAAAGCGTTACTGTCTATTCTTCTGCAGCAGAATAGAGAGGAAGGTGTTTCTTTCGTGCTGTATGAAGCAGGATGAGCAGGGAGATGATCTCCAAACCACCCACCCCCTCCCAGGAAGCCATAGACTTGCTGCAGGTCTGGCAAGGCTTGTGGGAGCTCCACAGCAGCCAGGTGCCCAAGAATGTCTTCTGGGCTTAAGCGGTTTCTTGCAGCTGCTGCTCGTGTATTTGCACCCCTGCACTTTCAGGCGCCTGAGGGCTGTTGTGCCTTCCCCGCTGAGGGGAGCTGAGCTGCCCGGGGACGCAGGCGCCGTGGCTGCACGTGCAGGTACCTGGACGCTGCCTGGAAGCTTGGAGACCTGCTGCTTCTCCTGCATGTGGGGTTACATTGTGAGCGGCAGTGGTACGCAGCCAGCTCCTGCCAGCAGCGGTTCCTGTCTCTTCTAGTCTCGGCATGACAGAAAAGCCTCTTCATCTGCTTGTGCATAGCGGCGGGCCTCTCTCTCCATGGCCCCTGGCTATGGTGGGGAGCATCTTATCACTGTGAGGTCTTTGTTGGAGTCCTTCTACCAACAAAGCGACTGGCTTCCCGGCCTCTTGCCTCTCCACTGTCTCCCACCCGTATTCTCCCTCGCTCCATGTCTGTGTAATCATTCAGGCAGCAGTTGGGGACACAAGAAGCTGGCAAGAAGGAGATTCATACCCTTATACCTTATCAATATCCTTGCAGGCAATGTAACGGAGGTGTCTGCAGTGGTCCAAGCCCTGCCTCCTCTCTGGGTGGGCTATGATGGGCTCCTGTGAAGCGGTGACATCAGCTGCCTGAGCACCTTGTTCCCTGGCTGCACAACTCCGCTGCTGTGCACCCCCGGGTTAGGGAGGGAGAGCTGACAGCAGACACCCCGTGTGCTGTAGAGCCCTGCAGAGAGGTTTGCTGGGCTGGAACTGGCTCAGGCTGCTGTTTCCAGGGTGGCCCTTCAGCTCTGCTGGGTGAACAGCATCGATGGTCTGATGCACTGGGATGGAACAGAGTGGGGCCTGAATGGAGGGGCATCTGGATGTAGAGAAGCAGACAAGCCCTAGAAGGGCTGCAGTCTGCTTTGCCGGAATGAAGCAGAGATGCTGCTACAGCTGGGTTGTGCGATGGGGCGGTGGCAGCTGCCGTGGCTCACAGCCCAGGGTGCCCGCGGGTGCAGCGGGGTTGTGGGTGCTGCCCCACGGAGCCGGCCGGGCTGGGTGCAGCGGGGTTGTGGGTGCTGCCCCACGGAGCCGGCCGGGCTGGGTGCAGCGGGGTTGTGGGTGCTGCCCCACGGAGCCGGCCGGGCTGGGTGCAGCGGGGTTGTGGGTGCTGCCCCACGGAGCCGGCCGGGCTGGGTGCAGCGCAGAGCGGACTGTGCTGGGGCCTCTGCAGCGGGGCCGAGCGCCGGAGAAGCTGCTTCTCCTGTGGGAGGCGGCGGGGGGGCCGGCGGGGCTGCGGGAGGCGGCGGTGGCGGGACCGGCCGCCGCGGGGGGGCGGCCGGGGGACCCTCGCGGTGTGGGGCTCGGGGGACCCTCGGGGGCGGGGGCGGCGGGCCGCGCCGGCGGGCGCTGACGCTGTTTCCCCGCAGATGGGAAGGCGTACAGCTCGGACGAGGAGAAGCTGGAGGTGAAGTCGGCGGCGACGCCGTGCAGCGAGCGGGAGGAGGAGAGCTCGGCGGGGGACAGCGAGGAGGAGCCTTTCCTGGACGGGACGGCCGCGGCCGCGCTGGGCGCCAAGGCCAAGGGCAAGGGCGGCCCCTCGGCCGAGCAGGCCCCGCCGGGCTCGGGGGCGGGCAAGAGCCGGCGGCGGCGCACGGCCTTCACCAGCGAGCAGCTGCTGGAGCTGGAGAAGGAATTCCACTGCAAGAAGTACCTGAGCCTCACGGAGCGCTCGCAGATCGCGCACGCCCTGAAGCTGAGCGAGGTGCAAGTGAAGATCTGGTTCCAGAACCGCCGCGCCAAGTGGAAACGCATCAAGGCGGGCAACGTGAGCAACCGCTCGGGCGAGCCCGTCCGCAACCCCAAGATCGTGGTGCCCATCCCGGTGCACGTCAATCGCTTCGCCGTGCGCAGCCAGCACCAGCAGATCGAGCAGGGCGCCCGGCCCTGAGCACCGTCGGGGCTCTCGGACCCTGGGGCGGGCAGGCGGCCGGCGGCGGGGAGGGCCGGCGCGGCCCGAGCGCCCGCTCGCACTCCTCTGTACATGTCCCTTATTTATTCCGTGTAAACTCTGTACATAGGGCAGCATGTCCGTCTGTCCGTGCCGCGGGGAGCGCGGGCTGCCTGGCCCCCGCGGGTCCCGCCGTCCAGCCGCGCCGGGCCTGGGCCGCGCTGCCCGCGGCGCCCACCCGTGTATAGCCGTGATTTCAATAAATTATTTTCTATGGAGCGAGGGGACCTTCTTCCGCGGTGCTGCCCCCGCGGCCATGCTGCGGGGACGAGCGGCCGCGGCCAGCAGCGCCCTGCGGCCCCCGGCCTGGCAGGGACAGGGACGAGGGCAGGGACGGGACAGGGACAGGGACGGGACAGGGGCAGAGACAGGGACAGCGGGCGGCGCCGCCGACTCCGAGGGGCGGCCGGGGAGGGCGCGCAGCCGGGGACAGCGGGAGGCTCCGGGGCCCGCCCGCCTCTCGGCCGATGCCGGTACCGGGGTCCGCGGACCCGGTGGCTGTGCGGAGAGCAGCGGTGGCCTTGCGGGCTCCGTCGGACCCGGTCAGGTGCCGCTGCTGAGACGCGGAAGGCGGCAGAGAAGGGAAGGGGCTGGGAAGCGCCCGGGAGCATCCCCGGGTCCGTCCTCCCGCCGGCGGGGGGAGGTTCACGGGCAGGGGCCGGGACCGGGTGTGGGGCTGGGGCCGGGGCTGTCTGACACCGTCCCCGCAGCCCCCGAGGCCAGCAGCGCTCCCCGGGTGGGTGGAACGTGAGCGCTGGCCCCGCATTCCCACCACGGCTGCGTCCCCCACTCCCCGGGGCAGCTGGCACCCCCCGTGCCCCAGGCCTGGGGCAGGAGCCAGCCTCCCGAGATCGGATCCGCACGGTGGCAGACCTCTCCCTGCGGGCAAAGCCCTGCCCGCCCCACGGGCCTTGCGCCAGGACCCGGCCGGCTTGGCCGCGGTGGGAGGAAGGTCCGTGCCCGCAGCCCCTTGGCGCCTGCCCTGCCCAGGGCTGCCCGGTGCCCTGAGCCAGCTCTGTGCACGCTCAGCCCCACACGCCAGCGACGCCTCTGAGGGGATACGCAATGCCCTCACTCCTCAGGGCTGCTCTGCTCTGGAAGGGTCCCACCTTGGAGCCTTTCCGCCTCCTCGGAGCACACCCGAGCCCATTCCTGCATGGGCAGTGAACAGGGAAATCCTCCCTCAGTTCATGTGCCTTATTGCCACTGAATCCTGGGACAGCGCCAGCTGCCAGGGCTGCCTGTCCCACAGATGGGCTGAGGGGAAGGTGAGGGTCTTGCCCTTTTTGGAAACCTCAGCCTGCCTCACCAGAAGCTGCTGCTGTTCCCTCGTTGCTGCAGCGGTGAGCAGGGCCAGGGTGCAGCGGGCGCCGCTGGCACTGACACCGCGTCTCCTCGCCTCAGCCTGGAGCCGCAGCTGGGTCTTGCTGCACTGATGCAGCAGAGGGGGTCTCAGTCTCCCTGAGCAGGGGTTCCCACATCTAGGCCAGCCGAGTGGCATAGTTTGCCCGTGAGAGCTATCTTATGGGATGCTGCTTCTGAAGCCAGGGGCTATCTCAGATGACCGAGAACCTGACGAAGATCCAGTTTTGCATGGGGCACAGCTGCATACATGGTCCTCAATCAACAGTGCAGAGGACCATGAGGTTTCACTGCTAATTTGGTGTCCAGCGATAAAAGCCTCTTGCTGGACTGATGAACACCAGCCAGCCCAGCCCGCAGAGCAAGGGAGCTCACTCAGTTGTGCAACACCCATTGCAATCCCAGCAGAGGTGCCTGGACAAGGAGAAGCTCTCTCCAGTGATGTGGGACATGCTGCTGCTAGGTCACCCGTTGCTCCGAGGTTTCATATGGAGTCTGGGTCTCACAGGGTCCTGTTGGCCCTTGGCACTGCTCCCTGGGACACACAGCTTGTGAGAGTGGGCAACATCGCTGAGCCCAGAGCCGGGTTCAGCCCCCTGGGAGCCCTCCCTGATGCCGCAGCGTGGCTGGCCCATCGCCATGCGGGGCTCTCCTCCCTCCCATCACGCGCCCCGGCAGGTGCACTCTCTTCATCTGGAGTGTGGATCTGAGCTCACCCTGCACAGCTGAGTCCCCTGCAGCCTCAGAACACGGGTGGGTGGCTCTCCCTGCCCCACGGCCCCCGGCTCTGCCTGGCCTGTGTGTGGACATCCACAGCTCAGCACGGAGCAACTGTGGGGACAAAGCTGCTCTCCTGGGTGTCCCAGGTGAGGGCTTCTTTCCATGGAGGCGTGTGCTGCAGGTCCTGAGCCAGTTCTGCAGGATCCTTCCATGGCCTGGGCTCTGGAGCAGGCGCTGGGGCAGCAGAGCACCGCTGGCGTCCTGCAGCATGACAGTCTCTGTCCCTGTCCCCTGCACCACGCTGCCTGCCCGCAAAGGGGATAAAATGCCATTTGCAGTGGCTGCAATAGCTCCTGCACGAGTTGATCCACGTCCATGTGAGCCAGCGGGGGGAGGGCAGGGGCAGGCAGGATAACGCAGTTGTGCAGCAATAGGCAGTGTCTGGCACTATACGTGTCCAAATGACAGGGCTGTGCCGCTGCCACCTGGCACGGCGCAGCAGTGCAAGACCAAGCACAGCGCTCTGGAAAACGTCCCCAGCTCCAGGGTTGGGGCAGCGGCACTGAAAGAAGTGAAAATTTATTTTAGGGTCCAAGAACCCCTTTATTCTCACTTGACTTTCTAGCTGACACCGTGGTTTGTTTGACATGTCCTCTCTCAGCGACAGCATCGGTTTGTTGTGCTCTTAACCCACCACCCCGCCACGCATGCCGAGCCAGCCTGAGCTCTCGTGCAAAGCACCGCCGGCTCCGGCTGCCCGCTGGTCCATCCGCTGCCTGTGGGCTGGACTGGAGAGCTGGAGCCTTCAGCTTCTTAAAAGTTATTTGGATTTTGGCCTTTTTGTTGTTGAGTTAGATCAATCCCAGTGCCAGTGCCCAATGCAACCCTGCAAACAGTCGTGTCAATGTAACTGCAAGTGCAGCCGGTGCCGAGGGAGGTGGCAGCCTCGCTGCTGGCCCCAGCGCTGCGGGACTGCAGCGCGCCTGGCGCTGTGCAGAACACGGCTCCCCGGCAGCCCCGTGCGTCGCGGTCCGTCTGCCGCCTCCTGCACGGCACGGAGCACAGCGCTGCAGCGCAGCAGGGCGCGCAGAGAACCGCGCTGCCTGCGCGGCACAGAGGGGCTGCGGCGCCTCCCCAAACACAGGAGCTGCTGGGGCAGAGGGTGCAGCACGCCCCACGCTCTGGACATGCTGCATCATTTAGGCTGCAGTGCACGGGAGGAGAGCAACGATGAAAAACGGAGCAGTGGAGACAGACCCTGGGATAACAGAGCCATGCAGACGGGAAGGGACCTGCTCCCGCTCCAACGCCTGCTCAGAGCTGCTCCCATTGGACCAGGATGCTGAGGAACTTGTCCAGCTGACTACAGGTACCTCCCAGGATGCTGGTCCCACCTCTTCCAGTGTCTGACCACCTTCCTAGTACTTTTTTTCTTTTTATCTGATTGGAATTCCCCATGTACCAATTCCTGCCTGTTGTGTCCTGGAATAGGAACTGGGGGGGAAGGACTCTTCCGTGGGTACCCAAATGCACACAGATACCCAAATCCACACAGGTACATATGTATGCAGGCACACACAGAATAAAAGGTAGAAACAGGTGGAGACAGAGTTATGCATATACATGGCCATGCATTTATTTATACATGTGTTTGTACATATATATACACACATACCTACAAACAAGACTGATTTTGCCCTGAGGAAGACAGTGTCATCATTTACAAGGGAATTCTCTCTACCCAGACCCGCCCACTCATTTACCTGGACAATGGTTCTTAAAGAAGCAGGAAAGGAGCAGTGATTGAACCCGTGGGGTGTTTATTCATGCAGTGGTCCCCTCGTGGGAACAGGCCTTCGGTGCAACAAAGCTGGCTCATGGCTTTCTCTAACAAGGGGCTTGTGTGACAATTTGACGAGCCACGACTCGGTGCTGGTGCTGCTGCTGTTCACCAGCCGGTGTCCCGGACGCGGCGCTCAGCTCAGCCATGGCTCACGGAGCGGTGCCCCAGGAGGGCACACAGGGCTCTTTCCAAGGCTGGTGCTCAGCGGTGGCTGCGATGGGCCCTGGGCCCCGCGGGAGCAGGGGCTGTGCCGTGCTGCCCTGCAGGGACCCTGCTGCTGCGGTTGCCTTAGGGAGCGGCTCACCGGCTCCTGGCCAAGGGCTGGGGACGTGGCTGGTGCTGCCTGTGCCCACTCTGAAACAAGGGTGCCCAGCCCTGTCTGAGGGTCTGCGCTTGAGGGAGCAGACCCTTTGAGGCCAGTTGCCCTATGCAATGTGGGTGTCATCACCGCAGGAATCCTGCAGTGCAAGGAGCCTGTACCGGGTGGGTAGAAATCAGGTCCGGCTGCTCATGGGCAGGAGGGAGACGCTCTCCCTCCCCACGGGCCTGGCACCCGGGAAGGGTCGTGAGCACCCCCAGCCACCCCTCCTGGCTTGGCTGCAGCTCCGCAGCAGCACAGAGCTCAGGTGCAGCTGCAAAGGGATTTGGAAGCCGCTCTGCTCGCAATGGCGGCAGCAGCAGAGCACACACTCGGGGGCTTCTCCAGGGACTCTGGTTCAGTGGGAACCCCTTCCCGCTGGGGACAGCGCAGGGGACAGCACGGGGGACAGCGCAGGGACAGTGCCACAGCCAGGGCTGCCCATGGTGAGCACAGGTTCTGCACTGGGGCACTGCAGTGGTGTGGGGGACAGTGCACTGGTGGGCGGGACAGTGCACTGGTGTGGGGGGCAGCACTGGTTGGGGGGGAGCACCCTGGTGCGGGGGGGCACTGCAGCCTCCCTTGAGGACACCACGGCCACCGCGGTGCCAGCAGCCCGGAATGGCCTCGCCTGCCTGCGCATGGGCTGGAGAAAAGAGCTTTTGTTTTGGCTCTTGGGGACCACGTCAGCGCTCCCGGGAAGCTGCTGGCGCTGCTGTCCCCGGACACAAACCGAGGGGCAGCCCCCGGAGCCCCTGCCCCCTCTGCACAACGCGGGCAGCAGCAGCAGACGGGCTCTGTCCCCGTGGGCTCCGTCCCCACGGCGCTGTGTGCTGGCAGCGGTGCCACCAGCGGCAGGGCCCAGCCGTGGCCGTGGGTGCCCCAAGGGCTGCTCAGGGGTTGCTCCCGCACGGCTCCCACGGGCACAGCGGCTGCTCCCGGCCCCGAAGGTGAAGCAGGGGCGGGCGAGGGGTTTGAGTGGGGACCCCGGGCCAGGGTGGCTCTGGCGTGGGTTCCAGGGACAGCCCGAGGGTTGGGGCAGGGCTGGGATGGGAAGGGAGGTGCCGGGGCTGGGCCGGGCGGGATCCCGCGTGGGAGATGATGTATGGGCAGATGTATCAGATCGCACAAGATAAACAAGCAGTGAATTTCATCAGGGCCCATCATGGCTTTAATTTGGCTGCCTAATGAGTCAGATCCAGCCGCGCAGATAAAAGTTGTCAGAGCCGCAGCCCTAATGAATTTCTTGCCACTTGTAATCAAGGCAGCTTGTCTGAGGGGGATGATTAATGGGCCCCAGAGGAGCTGCCGTCCCTCGGCTTCCATTCCCACTAATGCAGTCGCCAGGAAATTACCCAAACCCGGCACTGGGCTGGTGCAGGGGCACCGATGTCACCGCGAGGGAGAGAGGACGGGGAACGAGGGGCAGACACAGGCACAGGGCTGGGACGGGGGCTGTGGCACCAGCACACGCAGCCAGCACAGGGATGAGAGGAGGGGCTGGGGCCGCCGTCTGCAGCCCCAGCGCGGCAGCCCCCGCTCTGCCATGGCGGGGTACCGGGGCTGCCGGGGGCTCCTGTGGCAGGTGGGGTGTCGGGGGACAGCGGGGTGTCTCATCATGTCCCTTCCCCTGGCACCACCCAGGGTCCGACACCCAGAGCCATGCCCAGCCGCAGCGCAGGGCACAGCCTGGACCCCCCCCAGCATGAGGGGACACTGGAGCCCCAGACTGTCACTTGTGGTGTGGCCTTGCATTCAGTCAGCGGAACCAGCAGCACTGGGGCCAAAAGCAGGGAGAAGCGTGTGGGGTCCAGACGGGCAGCGCAGAGACCCACGGCTCCCTCCAGCGCCTGGGGAGCTGCGCCGCGGGACTCCATGGCACCCAGCCTTTGCAGCCATCTTTTGGCCACGGCAAACCACCCCGGCTCCTTGCCTGCGCGGACAGCCAACCATTCCTTCTGCCCCCTCCTCCAGCGCCAAACCCGCAGTGTCGCGCACAGGAACCAGCTGGCGCCAGCACTTCTGACCCGCGTGTCCCTGCCCAGTGCATCCTGTGCCGTGCCCGCGTCCGCGCCGTGCCGCCCTCCGAGGCCACGTCCCTGCGCTGGGTGCCGGGATGACACCCCGCCCTCCCCGTGCCGGCGCTCTGCCGTGTCCCCGTTCAGCACAGGACGGCCGCCACCAGCTCCTGACTGGAGGAGAAGGGGCGCGCGGCTGTGCGTCCGGGAGGAAGCGCAGCCCAGCCTGCTGTGCGGCGGGAGGCGCACGGGGCTGCGCTGGGGCCAATGGCAGCACACAGAAAAAGCGCCTGGCAGAAGGTGGGTTGCTTTATTGGCCTTTATCTCCTTGGCTGCAGGTAACACACACAGGGCAACTCATGGCAAAGAACCAGTATATACAGAGTGTCCATATAAATATTTCCAATGTACATTTTATACACGAGTGACAGAGACATTCCACAGCAGCGCCCAAAGCCTCGGGGTTCCAGCGCTCAGCTGCAGGCTTGGCCCAAAACCCAGGGGAGCCGCTCGGCTCCCCTCTCCTCTCCTCTCCTCTCCTCTTGCTCAGCCGGAGACCAGCCCCGCCTGGGCAGCAGCCGGAGCCAGCGGGGATGCTCTGGTGGAGACACTGTGTATGGCTTTGGGGCTTGAACCTGGAAGGACAGTGACTCTACAGACACACAGACACAGCTGGGGGTCCCCGGGTGACCATCCTCTTCCCCTCTAGGTCACCAGGGAGGCTGGAGGGACCTTTGTCCAGGGGCTGCATGGGACAAAAGCTCCCTGTGCATCAGTGTTGGGGAGCCGTAGCCACAGCGGGTCCCTCCCTGCACTGGCCAGAAGCAGAGGGGAGCACGGGGGGGAAATGCACCTCCCTGCAGCGGGGCTGAGCCGGGGGAGGCCGGGAGGGAAGGGCCCAACCTGCCCTGGCTGGGGGGCAGGTGCAGCCACCGCCCTCCCCAGTACCAGCTGTGCAGGGAGGGCCGCACGCCCGGGCTGCCTCAGCCCCTCCGTTATCTACACGTGTGCTGGGGGCACAGAGGAACCGCCTCTCCTCCCCCGTAGCGGCCATGGGGACTGGAGCCCCTGTCCCCGGGACTGCGGGAACCGCTCCGCAAGCACGGCTCCCACAGCCGGTGGGGAGAGCCCGCGGGGACCGGTGCGGGGAGCTCATGGTCCCAGGCCTCCCCCAGCCAGTCCGGGTGGCCTGGCCATGCTGCTCTCAGACCCGCTCCCGCAGCCCCGGTCCCCTGTCCGGGCTGGCCGGGGCTGTGCTGAGCGCAGGGCCGGGAGGAGCTAGACGGCGCTGGGGCTGGAGCCCGGCTCGGCCGGCACCGCAGCGCAGGCGTTGTTGTTGGCGTTGGTGTTGCGGCGGGGCAGGCTGGGGGTCAGCGTGGTGCCGGCGCTGTCGCTGGGGCAGCCGTGCTGCAGCAGGATGTCGATGCACTCCTGGCTGCCGGCTCGCCGGGCGTAGGCCAGCGGGGTCAGGCCCCGAGCGTCGCGGCTCTTCACATCCACCCCGTACTGCGCAGGAGAGAGAGCAGCCGGTCAGCAGCGCCGGGCGCCGCGGGGCCACGGGCACAGGGCTGGCGTGGCAAGAGCTGCGGCAGAGGCAGAGCAGCTCCGTGGCGCTGGGGCGGGCAGGGAGAGAGGTGGGAGGGTAGGCAGGGCAGGACCAGTGGGCATGTGGGGAAACCCGTGGGAGGATGTACAAACGGGTGTCCCAGGACCTGGGGTGGGGGTGCTGCAGTGGGGAAGCGCCGGGACAGGACCAGAAGCACCGCGGTGGAGGCTGTGGGGTCCCATCTTACCCAGATGAGCAGCTGTGTGAAGACGACGTTGGCCATGGCGCAGGACAGATGCAGAGCTGTGCGCCCATCTCCATCCCCGTAGGTCTCATTCACCTCCTCCTTGGTGCCGTGGGCCAGGAGCGTCACCACGAGGCGCAGGTCATCCTCCACCACGGCCCGCAGCAGCTGCTGCCCCAGCGGGATGTCTGACTGCGGCAGCGGCGCCAGGAACAGCTTCTGCTCGTACTTGGCCCGGATCCAGCGCTCCTTCTCCTCCCTGCAGATGGGACACTGTCACCGTCACAGGTGGGCCAGCCCGCCTGGGCTTCATGTACAGAGGGACAGCACGGCCACCCTGACCGCCCGCTGTGTTAGCAGGGAGTGGTTGCCACACACCGGCACAGCCCCGGCTGCAGACACCCGCCCCATGTGCCCCTTGTGCACGTGGCTGTCACCAGGGCTCTGTCACCAGGGCTCTGTCACCTGCTCCAGACACACGCCCAACACAAATTGTCTCACGGCACCTCCTTGGAGCCCACTGTGCACACTATGTGCTCACGTCCACGCACGTAGAGCAGCAGTGTCCCACACCTGTCACTGCGCAAAGGGATGCCGGCACCTCCGTGCTAGTGCCCCTACACACTGTCCCGCGTGCCCGTTACCTGGCGGCACAGGGACCGGCTCTGTTCCGTGCTCGTGTGCGGGCCATGGCCAGCGGCAAGAAAAGGTTCGCTGCTGCAGGCGACAGCGGTGCCAGGGGAGGCACGTTATCGCTGCTGCCGTCTCGCCTGGCGCAAACAAAGGCTGCGGCAGCGTCCGTCCCGCCTGGGGCTGCGGGGCCGGGCGGATCGATGCGTGCCGTGCTGCCGCTATCTGCTGCCATTCTATCCATCTGCATCTGGCGGGCGGCCATCAATGCCCCGCGCGGAGCATGCTCACTGCCGCCGCCCCCTGACCTGCTCTTATCCGTTGATAAGCTGCAGAATGGGCTCTTGTTGGGATGAGTGACAGGAGAGTCACTCCGATAGGGACAGACAAGGGCCTGAAAGGGACGCACCCTTGAGACCCGCAGGACGCTGCCAAGCCATCTCTGTTAACCCCTTCTGCTGTGCAGCCAGCCCTGGCTCCAGCAGTGGCCGCGTGGCTGTGGCCACCAGGAAGGCTCGCTGGCCCACGGGGCGGTGGGAGAGACCTCTGGAGCCCCACGGCGGGCAGGACCGCACACCGCAGCACATCCAGGGCTCCTGCCCACCTCCGTTTGACCAGACACCGCTCCCAGCCTCCTGTGGTGCCCTCAAGCCCCACAGTGTGGTTGTCTGAGAAGCATCTCTGCAGTTCCCCGTCCTCCTTACCGACTGCTCTCTGGGGTGGGCTTGGGGTAGCCTTCCACGGCTCCTTCCCAGACAGCGTTGGCCAGGGCGTTGCCGATGGCCGTCATGACCATGAGCAGCTCGCTCGGCCAGTCGTCCAGGTCCAGGGAGCGCACGCGGGACAGGTGGGTGCCCAGGTTGCGATGGATCCCGGAGCACTCAATGCACATGAGGGAACCCAGGTTCAGACTCGCCCAGTCTGGATCTGCGGGCAGCAAGATCAAAGGGGGAGAGTTAACACCAGGACGGACCCACCAGCCCGTCTCCTGTGATCCAGGAGGCCACATCCGCAGACACCTGCCCCACAGATGTCCCCAAGCCGGTGGCCAGCAGCACAGGGAGCTGGTCCGTGTGGGGCCGTGGACCAGAGTGGCCGGCGGGTCAGTCCCGGCCCTGAAGAACAGGTCCAGTGTAGGAGGGGGTGGGACAGCCCCACAGAGGAGGCTCTTTGGGGTAGGAGAAGCAGTGGCTGCGGAGGGGTCCCCAGCGCAGCGTTTCTTACTGGGTGCATCGCAGTCCACGCAGAAGCTGTTCCCCCGCGCGGTGCGGACGGCCTGCATGGCCTGCGCGTCGCTCTGGCTGCCCAGTCGAGCCTGAACAAAAATGCACGGGAACCCTGTTTACTCACGGCCAACTGGCCCACCACGTGTCCTCAAAAGCCCGTCAGGGCCCCCCCAGCACCTCACTCCATCGGGCACCCCGCAGCCCATGCTGCAGGAGGGGTGTCCGGCACGGGAGTCGGAGAACAGGGCACAGGGGAGGATCCGCAGCCGGAGGGTGCTGGGAGGGTCAGGGGGAGCAAAAGGGCAGAGCTGCCCAAGGAGGGAGCGGACAGGGCAGGACGCAGCTCTGGGGGATGCAGAGAGCTCTGGGGGCCGGAGCCGGGCCGGGGAGGGGCCGGGGCGCTCCAAGAGGTGATGGGAAACCCGGGGTAAGCAGCACAGTCCCCGGGATGGGATTAAACCTGCTGGGAGCAGAGGGATCAGGATGGGATCCAACCCAGACAGAGGGAAGCCCAGGACAGGGATGGACACAGCAAAGCAGATGCCAGAGAGGAGGGAACAAAGCAGAACTCAGTCAAAGCCTCTTACCTTATTTTTGCTGCTCTCACAGCCCTGCAGGCTGGCCAGGATCTGGCTCTCGATAGCCTGGACCCAAAGTTCTCGCTCCTCTGACGTTGAGGCCTCAAAGAGCCATGTCTGACCCGTCAGGGACACGATAATGAACTCAAACGGTTCGTCTGGCTCTGGAAAAGAGAGGTGTGCCATGGCGTGGCTGAGCGGAGCGGATCCCAGCCCGAACGGCCCGCCCTGGGAAAGCTGCTGACCCTGAGCAGGGAAACCAGCTCCTCGGCAGAGCCGGCGCCCCCAAACACCCCATCACACCGACTCCCATGCAGTGAAACCAGCACCTCGGCAGAGCCAACGCCCCCAAGCAGCCCCATCACGCCCCAAACGCCCACAGAGCGGGACAGAGCCCCGCACACTGAACCGGGAGACGCACGGAAGGGCCGTGTGAGGGCTCAACGGCAGCTCCTCGCAGTCTGAGCTGGGGGAAGGGGCCGCGGCCACGAGGAGCAGGATCCGCCCGGCAGCCCGGGGAGCTCCGCGGACACACAGGATGGCACAGCCGCGGCTTCCTCATAGAGAAACACCGAGTCAGGAGGACCTGGGCAGCAGCCGTGGTGAGGCAGCACTGACGCCATTCTCGGCTCTGGCACCTCTCAGTGCCCTGCTGGTTGGGCCATCTCTGGCTCCCAGACTCGGGCAGCTGGTGTCGGGCACAGGGGTCCTTGAACCGGCTGAGTGGAGCAGAGCGCCCGGGAGGGCAGGGCCGGGTGCTCCAGCACCAGCACCTGTGCCCCAAAGCAACCCCACCAGATACAGCCTCCGTGTTAAAGCACATCTGTGGCTGCCAAATAGCTGGGGACAAGTTCCTGACCTTCTGTCTTGAGGGAAGGTATTTCTGGTGAGGTCCGAGGGTTGCTGCGGCCGCCAGGCGCTCGGAGGCTGGGTGCGAACGGCAGCGTCGGCATCCCCAGCAGTGCAGGCTGCTGGCGGGTGTCAGCCCTGGCACCGTGTGCCGGGCGGCAAAGCCAGCAGCAGGGACGGCCCAAACAACCAAGAGCCTGCTGAAAAGCGAGGCTTAGAACGTGGTGTTCCGCTCTGGCTGCCGCTCTGTTGCTGTGACACTTGCGGTTGGGCTGTGGGGCCAGGCTGTGCCGGGCTATGCCGTGCTGCCATGGGCTGTGCCAGGCTGCCATGGGCTGTGCTGGGCTGTGCTGTACTGCCATGGGCTGTGCTGTACTGCCATGGGCTGTGCCGGGCTGTGCTGAGCTGTGCTGTACTGCCATGGGCTGTGCTGTACTGCCATGGGCTGTGCTGTACTGCCATGGGCTGTGCCGGGCTGTGCTGTACTGCCATGGGCTGTGCTGGGCTGTGCTGTACTGCCATGGGCTGTGCTGGGCTGTGCTGGCCTGTGCTGTACTGCCATGGGCTGTGCCGGGCTGTGCTGTACTGCCATGGGCTGTGCCAGGCTGTGCCAGGCTGTGCTGTACTGCCATGGGCTGTGCCAGGCTGTGCCAGGCTGTGCTGTACTGCCATGGGCTGTGCTGGGCTGTGCTGGCCTGTGCTGTACTGCCATGGGCTGTTCTGTACTGCCATGGGCTGTGCCAGGCTGTGCCAGGCTGTGCTATACTGCCATGGGCTGTGCCGGGCGGGCGCATGGGCCGCATGTCTGCCCTGCCTCGGCTCCGCACCCAAGTACCAGCATTTACCTTTTATTGCCAACTTCAGTAGTTAGTGCAGTAAATGACTTAACTAAGCGGGGCCTGAATGGAATGACTAATAAACGTTATGTCACAGCACACGCTTCAGCTCATAGCAAAATGATTTGTAATTACCTAATTAGCGTTATGCAAATAACACCCTCATCTCCATAATGTGCCTTCCCAGCTCTCTATTAAAAGCAGGGAGTCAGCGGCACAGCTCCAGAGGCACCGGGAGGCCGCGGGCCCGGCCGGGCCCGGCAGAGCCGCACTGGCCCAGCCTGGCAGGGTCTGTGTCTGCGGGCGGACACGGCAGAGCGGGGGGTCCTCTGTCCCCTGTCCCCTCCTCTGCCCAAACCCCCGCAGGCTGAGCCCGAGAGTCTCGGTGTGGGAAAGCAGCGGGAGGGCAGCGAGTGGGGAACCGCCGCAGGCCGCGGCACCCAGTGGGGACACAGAACGGGTGCAGGGGCCACCAGCAGGTCCCACCAAGGGCACGGCCACCCTCGGCAGCCCCTGGCACCGGCTGAGCGGGGTTGTGTCCACACACATAACGTGTGCAGGCACGGGGAGTCTCTAAGGGAAGGCAGCCCTGGTGTGGGGTGACACCGCACACCACGGCCCTTCCCCTTCCCAAGTGCTCTTCCAGACCCTCGCTGACTTCACAAGCACCGGCACCCGCATTGGCCAGCACTGGCCACGGCACCCGGCTCTCTCACATCACTCACACCTACTTGGTGCAGAACAACCTGCGGTCAAAGCGCCGCTCCTGCAGCTGTGCCGTGCTGGAGCCTTACGCTCCGCACGAGGCTCAGAGCCTCGCACTTCATGGGCCTTAAATGCGTGTGTGACGTGGGGCTGGCAGGACGCCTGCTCTTTGCTGAGAGCCCTCCACGGTGTGTCCTGCACAGACTCTGGCAGCAGCCAGGGCCTGGAGGCCATCAGCGCTGGTGAACCGGGCTGGGGCAGAACGCAAGGCTGGGTGTGCACACCAGCAGAGCCCTGGGAAGACGGAACGACCCTGGCACCAAGGGGTCTCAGCTGAAGTGCCAAATGACCTGCCTTTCCCACACAGGAAGGGGAGGCTGTTTCACTCATTTCACCCTAGAATCAGCTAGGGAGTCTTCCTCTGGGGAAGGACATCTGCAACGGCCTTTCTCCTGCCGGGAGCGAGAAACGCCCGGGCGGCGGCAGGACGAGGCTGCGGTGCTGGCAGGCAGCCGCTGCCGGGCTCTTCTCCGCTCTGTGACACACTTGCCTGAGCGGGACGTCACGCTTGTCCAGCACCTGGCCCCTTCCTGCAGCGCCCAGCACAGAAGGGACACCACAGTCCCTGCTCCCGCAGAGAACCGGCCTCCTCCCTACGGAAACTGTCATGGAGGCTCCAGAGACACCAAATGCCAGCTCAAAACCAGAGTCTTGGAAGACACAGAGCTGGTAACTTCTGAATACTGGGAGGAGAAATAAGCGGGTAACAGACAGGCTGACAGCCACTGCCTCCTCGGCAGTGACATCCCCGGTGACGCCGGCGTGCCCGGGGCACGGGCAGGGAGCGCCCAGGCCGTGCAGGAACCCCCGCCCGGCGCTCGGCCGGTCCCCCAGCCCTGCTCAGCCAGTTCCCCCAGTTCCACTCAGCCAGTTCCCCAGTTCCACTCAGCCAGTCCCCAGCCCCGCTCGGCCGGTCTCCCAGTTCCACTCAGCCGGTCTCTCAGCCCTGCTCGGCCAGTCCCCCAGTTCCACTCAGCCGGTCCCCAGCCCCGCTCAGCCGGTCCCCCAGCCCCGCTCAGCCGGTCCCCAGCCCCGTTCGGCCGGTCCCCAGCCCCGCTCAGTTGGTTCCCCAGTCCCACTCAGCCAGTCCCCCAGCCCCGTTCGGCCGGTCCCCCAGCCCCGCTCAGCCGGTCCCCAGTCCCACTCAGCCGGTCCCCAGCCCCGTTCGGCTGGTCCCCAGCCCCGCTCAGCTGGTCCCCAGCCCCACTCGGCCGGTCCCCAGCCCCGTTCGGCTGGTCCCCAGCCCCGCTCAGCCGGTCCCCAGCCCCACTCGGCCGGTCCCCAGCCCCGTTCGGCCGGTCCCCCAGCCCCGTTTGGCCGGTCCCCAGTCCCACTCAGCCGGTCCCCAGCCCCACTCGGCCGGTCCCCAGCCCCGTTCGGCCGGTCCCCCAGCCCCGTTTGGCCGGTCCCCAGTCCCACTCAGCCGGTCCCCAGCCCCACTCGGCCGGTCCCCAGCCCCGCTCAGTTGGTTCCCCAGTCCCACTCAGCCGGTCCCCAGCCCCGTTTGGCCGGTCCCCCAGCCCCGCTCAGCCGGTCCCAAGCCCCGCTCAGTTGGTTCCCCAGTCCCACTCAGCCAGTCCCCAGCCCCGCTCAGCCACAGCTGCCCCAGGGCCAGCAGCTGCCCCACCGCCCCACCTGGGACTGGGACCTGCAGCCGGGGACCCGAGGGCTCCAGCTGTTCTGGGAGACAGCTCCTGCTGCCCTGCGGGAAGCGACACAGCGTGGGGACCAGGACGGACTGCTGCCCAGGGACAAGCAGCAACTGCCGGGAAGGACAGGGTGACATTTCTTGCCTTTCTTCCCGGGGGCAGTGCCTGCTCGGGTGCCTGAGGGAGCATCTGCAGGTCTCAGACTGGGGATCAGGCCACGCTGTTGGAGCAGCGATCAACAAAGTCACTCCCAGGACACCCCGATTTATCAGAACGGGCCTCATTCTCCTTAAATCTGTCCCATTCTTGGTCTGAGCCGCCTGTGGCTGCTGTCAGCACGTTGCAGAGCCCAAGTCCTGCACTGGCTGATGCACGTGAAGCTACTGAGCCACCACGGACACAGCAACCAGCAGGTCGGTGCCGCCCCAGGACGCGGGGAGGGACCCTCCACGGGCCCGCACGGCTCCACCGCGCCGTTCCCTCCTCTCGCCGACTCGGTGCCCGCCCAGCACACACGTGGGGACCCGTGCCCAGAGCTCGGCCTCCAGCAGAGCCAGGCCCCGCACCAGCTGCCCCAGGCTCCCAGCGGGCTCGCCCTGCTCCAGCGCGGCCCTGCCGCCGCCGCTGCATGCGTGGGGACACTGCTGTCCCCATCCTCTGCTCGGGACGCAGGGGAGGGACGGACGGCTCTGTCCCGCTGGTCCCGACCACGGGCAAGCAGTGAGATCCCTGGGGCCCCAGCCACACTCAGACAGACCTTCCCCCGCCAGATCGCGGGACACCCCGGAGCCCACGCTGCCCGGTCCAGCCCGGCAGAGCCCCGGCCAGGGCAGAGCCCCAGTGCCGGCCGCGAGACCACCGTCCCCTTCCTCCTTTGTGCCTCACGGATTCCAGCTTCCCTTGGAACAAAGGGCCTGCTGCTCTCAGCAGCACCCGGGAAGAGCTAACAAAGGCCGGCAGCTTTTCTGCCACACTAAGGCTCCTTTCAGCAGCAAAGCCAGCACCTCTCCTTCCTTGCAGCCGGGCAGGGCGGCCGTGCAGGGGACGGGGAGCTGTGGGATCGCACCCTTGGCTGTGCACACAGGGCGCGTCAGAGCTGGGGCAGACGCGAGGACCCAGAGCAGCCTCAAACGGTGTGCAGACCCAGGTCCTGGGAGAGCCTGGGACAACGGCCTGCGCTCCCTGGTGGGTCCGCGCGAGCTGCAGCAGACTCGAGCCACAGCTTCAGGGCAAGTATGGGGCTTTCTCAGATTTCGTGGGGACACGCAGAGCGTCTGGCGTGGCACAGGCATTTGTGGCCAGACGAGCAGGCGGCACAGAGCAGCCGACCCGGGCGGAAGGGCTGGGGGGCCTGTGCCGGCGGAGCTGGCAGAGCGCCCGTCCCTGCCCGGCGCCGGGCACAGGTCCATCCCGGGGCCCAGAACAGCCCCGGCGCTCGGCAGCTCTGGCCGGGCAGGGCCGAGGGCCAGCGGAGGCCGCTCCGGCAGGACTGGAGCCCGTTCCAGCTCCTCGGGGCACAGGGGCTGTCCCGGGCCCATCTCCCCGGCTCCGCAGCCACCGGCAGGCATGCTGGTGGGAGTCCATTACGCCAGCTCCATTAGAATTAGTGGGCAGTGGAAACGAACATGGTTGTCTCGCTCTCTCTTGATGATTTTTTGATGATGTTTTAAAGACTGAGCTCCGTGAAGAGCAGCTGAGCAGAGTTCGGTGCGAGCCGGCTCTGCTAATGGGCGTTAACCCCGTGACCCAGCTCCAACACCGCCCCGCCGTGAGAGCTCCAAACGAGAGCAGAATTAGCGAGGGCGGCGCAGCGCGGCTGGCCGGGCAGCACCCAGACCGGCCGGCAGCTGAGGCACTGCCGGAGTGCGCGCGAGGGCTCCCGCGCCACCGCGGCGAGGTGACGGCCCCGCCGAGCCACCGCCGTCCCCCTGCTGCGCTGGAGGGGCCGCCAGCAGCCCCGGAGACAGCCCTGGAGGACGCGGGTCCTCAGGACCAGCAGATGAGCACCACGGGACTGGGAAGAAACGGGGACACAGATCCTGCGTGTCCTGGCAGGAACCGGCCCAGGGCGAAGGGAGGAGGGGAAGGGGAGGCCTGACCAAGAAGCCCAGGGGGGACAGCGCTCCGCTGCCCAGAGGTGGCCGCAGCCAGACGCCCAGCAGAGCGGCGAGGGTGTCACTGTCCCCTGCAGAGGCGAGAGGGGATGCTGGGGTGGAGAAGCAGCACAGGGAGGACGGGCAGCAGCGGTGTCCCAGGAGTGCTGTACCTGCGGCTCGTGCCAGGACCTTCTCCCTGCTCCTGCGGGAGGGAGCACAGCTTGGAGCAGAACTGGGACGCCTGGGTGGCTAAAAGCACCTCAGGTCCAGCGCAGGCTGGGCACAGGAACCTGTCCTGCTCCGTGAAGGGCTCAGACTCCACATCACAGCCCACAGAGACCCCACCGCAAGGATCTCGGCCCGGAGCCAAGGGCCTGGCACGTCCCATGTCCATCCCACTGACATGCTGCTTCTCCCGGCTGTGGGTGACAGCGCAGGCTGCTGTGTCCCCGGGGAGCTGCAGAGGGACAGGACGGCCACACTACTCACCCTGTGCCCCACACGGGCTGGGCAGCACCCCCAGCACAAGCTGCAGTCCGGGGCGTGCTGCTCCACTGTCCCTCGGCACCAGGACACAAGGCGGCTCTGGGGAGGACACAGATGGAGCAACGCTCCTCTGGCCGCTGTGGGGACGTGGCGCGATGCTCCTCACCCCGCGCGGCAGGGTGGTGGTTCTCCCGGCACTCACACAGGACTGTGATCCTCTCCACACACCAGGCACTGGACAGAGCTGCCCCACACCAGCCCAGGCGTCACAGGACAGCGGGTGGACAGGAGGGAGCGCCCTCCCAGCTGTCCCCGGCACAGGGCTGCAGCCCGGCCCCGCAGGCAGGACGGCGCAGACGCTGCCCCGCGCCCGGCAGGCCCAGGGCGGGGAGCGGGGCTCCTGCAGAGCTCCCACCAGCCATGCCCCGCTCCGAATCAGACGTCTCCTCTTCCACCCCGGAGCCCAGTCCCAGCACACCAGTCTGCCCCATCGCACTGCCCTCTGGGCTCCCGTCCCCGCTCCCCGCGGCAGAGGTGCCCCTGGACGCCCCACTGAGGGGGGCTCACGCAGGGAGGGTCCAGGGGACACCCCTGGCATCAGGGTGCATGGCAGGGAACTGAGGGCTGGTCCTGCCTCTGGAGCAGGGGTGCCCTGGCCCACAGCTCCACTCCCCCCGCTGAGCCCGAGAGGGGGTCCAGGAGCAGGGCAGCCAGCAGCCCCCAGCCTCGGGACGCTTGTTTGCAAGCTGCCACTGTACCACATCATTACGAGGTGTTTGGGATATCAACAAATTAGCAGGCGTCTGGGAAGGGAAGGATGCAGCACCATTCGTAAATGTCAGCTCGCTGCCTCCTCATTTTGCAGATCATTAAACCCAATATTCCTAACCTGTATTAGTGCAATGGGGACAGGCCCCCTCTGCAGCGACACGCCGCCAGGAGAGCTGCAGCAAGAACACTGCTCTGGAGACCCCACAGTGCCTTCTGTCCCCGTGTCCCCTGTCCCCAGAGCGCCCCAAGCTGAGCTGCATGTCCCCTCCACCCGTGGGGCCTGCGCTGCCCACAGGGACACGCGGGGCCAGGGCCGGGGCGGGCAGGGCCCTGCCGGTGACACCAGCTGAGTGGGCACGTGGCAGCGCGGAGCACGGTGTGGGGCACGACGTCACGCGTGTGACCGTGCACACGGGGGGCAGGACGGCAAAGGAGCTCAGCCGGCGCGTCAGGAAGGGAAGGCGCTGCTGCAGGACGCACGGGGGGCTGCGATGTACAGAGGGGTCACCGTGAGGGACCAGAGTGTCATTTTTTGGGCAGGGGCAGATGCCACACAGAGTGCCGTGTGTGCAGTGGGGCTGGGAAACGGCAGAAGGGCCGTGTGGGGCAAGTGGGGCTGGGCTGGGGTCCTGCTGCGGGCTGGGAGGGAGCGCACGGGCTGCAAGACACGGGTGGGCACGAGGGGCTCTTGGAGGGGCGGCCTGGAACTGTGCAGGGACCCCAGGAACCACAGCACGAGGGGAACCGCGGGGACGGGGGCCCAGCCGCGGGGACGGGGGCCCAGCCGCGGTGGGGATGCCGGGGCACAGGCTGCTCTGCCCGGCCAGGACGGAGCAGGGAGCTCCTGGGGCCGGTAACGAGCAGGAGGGACTCGTTAGCACTGAATGAAGAGGCTGGCGGAGGGAGCGCCCGGTGACACACGCTGCGTGGGGCAGGCGGGCGCTGAGCAATAGCAGCTGGAATCCCTGGCAATCTGGTAAGCGCGGCTCAGCGCCACACTCCCGGCTCACCGAGATCGGCCTCCGACAGCCCCTGACAGTTGGCATTAATCACGCACATCGCCCCAACACAACTCTTTACTGGCCATCAATTTCCCGTGGGTTTTAAAACTAAAAAACAAAGACAAAACCGCGTCGTTTGGCCGCCACTGAGAAGCACATTAAGGGGCTGTCAGCTTCTCGCCATGCACCCTGCATCACTCTTTAAGCACATGAGAAGTTCATTATCCCCGGAGCTCTGGCAGCCATGGGGATGCTGGCGCAGGGAGCGTCGCGAAGGTGCTGCTGCCGTCAGCCGTGCCTGGCGGCTCCGGGGACCCCGAACCGGGAGCCAGAGCCCTGGCGGGGAGCAGGGCTGCGCCGGACTTGCGCTCGGCAGGACGGGCACTCCTGCCCGCCGCGCTTTGCTGGGCTGTGCTCTCCAGCACGCTGTCCCCGTGGCCCCCGCAGCCTGTCCCCATGGTCCCCGCAGGCTGACGCTGCAGCCCCACCGCGGTGATGAGCCCTTCCCGGGGCTGCTGCGACGTCCCCTGACAGTGACACCAGGTCTGCCAGCCGGCGGGCGCTCCCTGACAAGCTGAGCCGCACTCGGGTTTGGTGACATCCCCGGCAGCCCAATCCCACGCTTGCCATAGTTTGCTGATGCTCCCTAGCAGCCTGACACCCGCTCTCTTTAACATGCGACCATGTAAAAAAGCAACAGCTCGTTTGATTTATGATACTTCAGAACAACTAAGATTCAATTGCTCCGCACGTCCCTGGCTCTGATTACCTCCTAAATGAGATAAACTGATGGCAATTTATCCCCAGACCTCACCAACTTTCCCAGGATGCTACCTGAGCCGCTCGTGCCCTGTGCACGGCGGGTGCCCCCGCAGGCCCGGCACAGCCCCGGCTGCCCCGCGTCCCCCCGGCCCAGAGCGCGGCTGCGCCCGTCCCAGCCAGCGCGGCTGCGGGGCGTCCGGGCCACAGGGTCTGGGGTCCCGTCACGTCCCCACGTGAGCCCACGGGGAGCCCAGCGGGTGCTGGTTGTCCCTGCGGTCCCCAGGCCGGGCGGGCTCCACGGGGACGGCAGCTCTGCCGCGCGCGCAGCCCGGCTCTGCACCGCCGTTCCTGCGCCTTCGCCGCGTTCAGGGCGCAAAGGCAAAAAGCTCGGGTTGCCCTGCTGTGAAAAAAGCTGCTGGAACTGTTCAAATACGGCTAAAAAAGATCCGAAGAAGAATCAGACACACTTACGGACACCAGCCCAGGACAGTGCCATCAGTCATGCCCATGATGTGGGTGATGCTCAGCCCCAGGTCCACACTGGGACCAGGCGCTGACCCTTCAGACACCAGGATGGACCCTCATCATCTCTTACTGCTCGCCAACAACCCCCACCTGTGACGCGGCTGCCAGGCAGGACGGACCCGCTAGGACTCCAGCCCCGTGGCGCTCCGAGCGCCCGGGACACCGGCGGCTCCAGAACCAGCCCCGGCGTCTCCCCGGTCCCGGCACTGTGCCGGCCCTGGGGGAGCAGTCCCGGTGCTGGGGCAGGGCAGGGACAACACGGGTCACCCAGGGAAGGTGACACAGGCCCCGGGGGGCATTTTCCTGCTCCCGGTTCTGGTGTCAGAGGCTGTTGGCAGCAGGAGGAGCAGCCACGTGCAAGGTCGGTGCGGTGACAAATGACGTTGGGTAACTGACACTTCACTGGCAAGTGAAGCTCCATGTTGATAAATGCGAAGTAATGCACTTTGTAGGAAAAAATTACATTAGTCCAACAGCTGACAGGGCTCTAAATTAACTGTACGAACCCCAGGCGGGCCCGGGCATCCCTGCGGCCAGCACAGGAGCCCTGCCCGCACCCACGCGGTCCGGCACCGGGGCGGCGCTATCAGAACACGCTGCTGCCCCCGTAGCACCGTGTGGCACCACATCCTCACAACATGCGTCCTCGGCCACCCCGCCTCCCTCGGGAAAACAGCCAGAGCGAGCATGTGTCTGAAAAACACCCTCCAGGAAACCACAGCAGAACTGGGATGGCTCAAAGGGTCAGGGACGGGGACTCCTTGGAGGGCGACAGTCACTTGGTGTGCCCAGCTGGGTGCAGAGGGGCCGCATCACACACGTCTTGTGGAAAAGTAACTTATTTAACACTTTGAGCAGTGGTTAGTCCACTACTTCATAAAGCGTTCCCATGTTTAAACACCTTTTCCACTAAGAAATTGTACTCAATTTTGTGCAACTTGAGATCGCGGCCCCTGCGCCCTCTTCTCACCCCGTCTGCTCCGCAGAACCGCCTACCGGCCTTCGTGAGCACTGAAACATCGGTCCTTTGCTTCCCAGTCTCCATCCTGGCAAGCTGAACACCTTAACGTTCGCATCCTAAGTACGTTCATCAGACCCAGGTCAGTTTTGAGGTAACGTACCCCTCTCCCCAGTACTCCCAGCTCTCCTGGAGTGTTATTTACAGGGTGGTACTTCAGCGCGTACTTTCTTTGTCTCACGTGTAGGTGCCAAGCTGTTCTACCCTCTGGTCTCCCACCTTCCAGACACACAAACAATACATCTCCCTTTTTCCAGAGCGCTGGCCTGAGAGCTGCAGACTGAGAGCTGATGTGGGGAAGGGCAGTAACGTCTGAAGAGCCAACACGAGCCCGCGGCTCAGAACGCACCAGTCTACCGACGTCGTACACATAGTGCCGCTCGCTTTCCACGAGACAGCCGGTGTACAGTACAGACTTAAAAGATGCTCGAGCTCCCTGAACCAGCCACCACAAAGGCAAAGCCTTTCCTGAGCTCAGCGGTGCTGAGGTGAAGACAACCACAACCGAAGAATCTGAACAGAAAAGAGCTCCCGACAAGGCTGCTGAGCTGCCATGCGGATCACCAGCACGGCACGCGCGAGACGCCTCCGGAAGGGACGTTCTGCCCCGGGAAAGCGGAGCTGCTGCTCGGCAGGCTGAGCTGGGGTGCGCGAGATGCCGCAGCCCCCGCAGGTTTGTCAGGTACAGGCTAACAAATACATGGGCTAAAAATCTCCTGGGTTGTCTTACAGCAGCCACTAGTTTCAAACAGCTGTACTTCTCTCCTCTCCTCTCAGCTGTCCGAATGAAACCTTTATTTTGGTTTACCACGAAAGTGTATTGAGCGCTGTGGGGTGGGCTGATCTAGGATAAAGCCAGCTCTCAAACACCGAGGATCACCTTCCCGGGGGCTGAGCACAGGCACGGGCCCTGGAGGACGCGGCTGCCCAGCCCGTGTCTGCCTGGACAAACTGGGATGTTTTCCACAGCCAACGCATGTCCCTGTGCCTCCCTGCCCGGCTCCGGGAGCCGCGTCAGACCCTGCACAGACACCAGGATTTCTCAACAGAAAAGCCATCAGTACTTTTAGAACAGGTAAAGTTATGTATAGGCCTTCAACTGGTTTCCTGAAGTAGATAAACTCCTCCGAAAAGCCCTCAGCTTGAGGCAGACGGCCCGGATAGCCTTTTAAATGATGGAACTTTGGCAAATTTACAAGCAAACAGAAACATGTTCTGCCCTGTGGCAGAAGGTGTCTGCACACCTTAGGCATAGCTCAGCGTGCGCTAACTGCGCGGCGTGCTCCAGCTCTGCTAATCCAGTCGGTAATCACTACCACTAACAGTAGGTGCAGTGACGGGGATGACGGCCGTGCTGCTCCCAGGCGGCTGAGAGGCGCAGGGCAGAGCGGGGCACGCGGCACTTCGGGCGAGGAGCACCCGAGCCCCGAGGAGCCGCGGCAGAGCCCCGAGGAGCCGCGGCAGAGCCCCGCGCCGGTGCCGGTGCCAGCAGAGCTGCCCAGGCCGCAGAACTGTCCTACCTTCTGCAGCTGTGCTGGGGCCGTCGGGCCGGGTCGTCCCCGTGCTCTTTTTCCTGCGATGCTTCTTCCTATTCGCATGTGGCGATGGAGGCGGCTCCAGCTTCGGGCTGGCAGCACTGGAAATGTTCGGGCTGGAGCTGAGAGAATCGGCAGTACCGTTAGCTGGGAACAAAGATAAAGAAAGTAATGTATGGCAGCAGTGACAGTCTGCTTTCAGAGACACCCGAGCGTCCTGGAGACACCCGGTGCTCTGCTGGGCTCAAAAGGCAGAACCCAGGAGACAGGGGAGCGCCCGCGCTGGGTCCCATTGCACAGGGCAGCTCCGGCCCTCGGGCAGGGCCGGCGGGACGTGCTCGGCACTGAGATTCCCCCGGGATGATCACGGCCTGTGCCGGCGTCTGCATGGCCGGGACAAGCACAGCGGCACCACCAGGGCAGCCAGACCTGCCGAGCCCTCAGCATACGTCCCCATGCATGCTGCTCGTGTCCCTGTGTGTGCTGCTCGTGTCCCCATGCCTGCTGCTTGTGCCCCTGTGCGTGCTGCTCGTGTCCCTGTGTGTGCTGCTCGTGTCCCCATGCCTGCTGCTTGTGCCCCTGTGCATGCTGCTTGTGTCCCTGTGTGTGCTGCTCGTGTCCCCATGCCTGCTGCTCGTGTCCCCATGCCTGCTGCTCGTGTCCCTGTGTGTGCTGCTCGTGTCCCCATGCCTGCTGCTCGTGTCCCCATGCCTGCTGCTTGTGCCCCTGTGCATGCTGCTCGTGTCCCCATGCCTGCTGCTCGTGTCCCCATGCCTGCTGCTCGTGTCCCCGTGTGTTGCTCGGTGGCGACGCATGCATTTTGGGAAGGGACAGTCCCGGGAGGTGCTGTGGGTCCCTGGGCGCAGACCCGGTCCCGGGACCGGCACGGCGCTGTGGCAGCACCGGTCCCGCGGCACCGCTCTGCCAGACGGGGTGACGGGGGCTGCCGTGCTCAGGAACCTGAGCATGATGGTCTCAATAGGCTTCCGATACGGAGCTGAAGAAGCTGCATCCCCAGCAGCAACGCACCAAATTTATCCTCAATCATACTGTTCCTTACAATTAATAGCAGAATTAGAAACAATCAGGGAGCTGCCTAATTACTGTCAATTAGAGCGCGCTAATCAAGCTCCGATCACACACACACACGCTGCCGCTGCACTCACCATTAAATGTCAAATTTCATTAGAGACCAGCAACAAAATCAAAAGCCTGACATTCAATTTCAGCAGCACACACAGCGCAGGCTTCCAATCAGCATAAAAATGCAGACTCCGGGGAAGGCAGCGAGGCGCAGGAGCCCTCGCTGCAGGGTTAACCCTCTCCGAAATGCACCCCTGCCTCTCCTGCGCCCCGGCACGGGCGGCAGCTCCCGAGCCCTCCGCAACAGCCCTGTCTCCAGCAGGTCCCAGCCCCCATCGCCAGGCTCTGAGGCGCCCGGAATTAAGAGAGCGATCGGGGCTCTACCGAGGGCGGCCCCCCCGGCAGCGGGGACTGCGGGCGGCGCGTGCTCTGCTCCCCTGTTTCACCCGGGTCGGTCAGACTGGCTCTTGGGGCTCGGGCTGTGTCTGGGGGGCAGGACAAACGTGCCACAGAGGACAGACGGAGCCGGGCGGCGACCGGGGTGCCCCGTGCAGGGTCCCGTGCAGCCGCGGCCCCGCGCCGGGCTGGAGAGGGTGCCGCACCGGGCTCTGCCGCCTCTCTCTCTACCGCGTTTGACACACACCAGTAGGGTGTTTCTGCTGCTATTTATCCACAGGGAAATAGTTCACTCTTGACAATTAAGAGAGATAAAGCTAATAAAATCAGACTCCGTTTTTATAAATATAAATTACTGATACTATTCACCAGGCCTGCGCCAGAGCAGGTGTGAGGCACGCTCGTCTCCCAGCCGGGGTGTCGCAAGGGACATGAACTTTCTGAGCTGCATGTGGTGCTGCCCACCTGCTCCGCAGGGCGTCCCCGGGGCCGCCGGCACTGCGGGCCGTCCCGCCGCTCCGGCGCAGGGCGAGGGGCCGTGTCCTGCGGATCCTGCGGCGCTGAGCCGACCAGCTCCGTGGAGCGGAGATCAGCGTGTCCTGCTCTTCGTAGCGCCGGCAGCTAAAGCCTCGGAGCTGGGGCTCCCGGGCAGCAGTGGGACGGGGATGGGGCTGCAGCGGGGCAGGGGCAGCCGTGAACCACGCTCCCTCTACGAGACCATGTACTGCTGGTTCTTCCTCTTTCTTCCCCAGCAGCACAGAAGTGACTCCCCTGACCCAGTGTGAAGGGCGCTTCTTTTCCCGAGGTTTCCCAATGCAGAGACTCTGTCCCCAACACCCACCCAGGAGCTTCCAGGTCCCTGCCTCACCACGGGACCTCACGTGGGACCTCCCGGCTCCTCCTCAGCCCTGGGTCCCCACAGGGGGACCGCAGAGGTCTATAAAGGCCAAGCACAAGATGTGCTGGAGCACGTTTGCACGACCTGCACAGCCCATGCCACCCCTCTGTGCGCTCTCCAGCGCAGCAGCCCGGGGTCAGCCCGTCCTGGGAACCAAGGGCACTCCTGCAGTGCCTGCGGGTCCGCTCCAGGCAGAGGGACATCCCCACCCTGCCCCGCCACCCGCACCTGCAAACGGCACCGAACTGGGCCAGGGCTGCAGGCAGCGGCACGGCGATGTGCTGAGGGCTGAGCTCAGCCCCGCACCGCAGGGCCGGCCATGCCACCCAGTCCGGCACACTGGTGACATGGCAGGAGCTGCCTGTCCCCTCTCCTGGCTGACACTGTCAGCCCCTGGCTGTGTGGGTGCCTGGCCTGGGGTGCTCCAGCCTCAGGGACAGGAGCCCAGGGAGCTGCTCACCACCCCTGGACCAGAGCTGTGCTCTGGGGCCTCCACCTGTCCCAGCCCCTTCTCAACAGCCCCGAGCGGTTCTGAGACGTGAGACAAGAGCTGCAGGTACGAAACCACCGCTTTCCGCTCCGGCACAGCGGTGACAGCGCGGCGAGCCCCGAGCTGGGTCACGGGCTGTTGCGCTGCTCCAGGAAGCGCACAGGGCATCTGGGCTGGTCGCCCCTCGTACACCACAGACCCCTCAGCACAGCGGGGCCAGTGACACGTCTCTGGGGCACTAAGACGGGGCAGGACTGACCCCAGGGCTCGGGGTCCAGCACAGAGCAGCGGGAGCCCGGCAGAGCGGACGAGCAGCCATCAGCGCCCAGGCACAATTAGCACCGGACTGACATCTCGGCTCTCCCTGTCACACAGAGAAGCAGCAGCATCTCAGCTCCTGTTTGTGTCAGTCTCCAGGTTACTTTGCATGGAAGAGGGAGATTGTTTCGGTGGCCGCAGCACAGCTCCACGTGGGCAGGGAGCTGCGGCCAGCCCGTTCTCCCGCGGCAGCCCGGCCGGACCGGGGCTGGACAAGCGCACATCACGGCCACGCCAGACCCGGGCTGGACAAACACACATCACGGCCACACCAGACCCGGGCTGGACAAACACACATGACGGTCACGCCAGACATGGGCTGGACAAACACACATCGCGGCCACGCCAGGCCCGGGCTGTGCAGCAGGACAGAACCTGCCACCACGGCCCCGAGCTGGGAGCCCATCCAGGCCCGCAGCTGCTGTCCAGCACGGCCGGGACACAAAACCCACCTGTGCAAAGCAACAGGGGTGCCAACCGCAGCCGTCTGCTCCCTGCACCGGGGCACCGGACGCTCCTGCTGCTGCGCCCGGCTCCTGTGACTGGGCATAGTGCTGCCTGTGATGGGGACACCCCTGCCCAGTGCAGCAACACCCCTCTCAGTGCAGGGACACCCTCTCAGTGCAGGGACACCCCCTCAGTGCAGGGACACCATCTCAGTGCAGGGACACCCCCTCAGTGCAGGGACACCCTCTCAGTGCAGGGACACCCCCTCAGTGCAGGGAAACCCCCTCAGTGCAGGGACACTCCTCTCTGGTGCAGGGACACCCTCTCTGGCACAGGGACACCCTCTCCGGTGCAAGGACACCGTCACAGTGCAGGGACAGCCCTCTCTGGTGCAGGGACACCCCTCTCAGTGCAGGGACACCCTCTCAGTGCAGGGACACCCCCTCAGTGCAGGGACACCATCTCAGTGCAGGGACACCCTCTCTGGTTCAGGGACACCCTCTCTGGCACAGGGACACCCTCTCCGGTGCAAGGACACCATCACAGTGCAGGGACACCCTCTCTGGTGCAGGGACACCCTCTCAGTGCAGGGACACTCCTCTCTGGTGCAGGGACACCCTCTCTGGTGCAGGGACACCCTCTCAGTGCAGGGACACCCTCTCAGTGCAGGGACACTCCTCTCTGGTGCAGGGACACCCTCTCTGGCTCAGGGACACCCTCTCTGGTGCAGGGACACCCTCTCTGGTTCAGGGACACCCTCTCAGTGCAGGGACACCCTCTCTGGTTCAGGGACACCCTCTCTGGCACAGGGACACCTTCTCAGTGCAGGGACACCCTCTCTGGTTCAGGGACACCCTCTCTGGTTCAGGGACACCCTCTCAGTGCAGGGACACCCTCTCTGGCTCAGGGACACCGTCTCAGTGCAGGGACACCCTCTCTGGCACAGGGACACCCTCTCTGGCGCAGGGACACCGTCTCAGTGCAGGGACACCCTCTCTGCCACAGGGACAGCCTCTCTGGCACAGGGACACCTTCTCAGTGCAGGGACACCCTCTCTGGTTCAGGGACACCCTCTCTGGCGCAGGGACACCGTCTCAGTGCAGGGACACCATCTCAGTGCAGGGACACCCTCTCTGCCACAGGGACAGCCTCTCAGTGCAGGGACACCCTCTCTGGCTCAGGGACACTCCTCTCTGGTTCAGGGACACCCTCTCTGGCTCAGGGACACCGTCTCAGTGCAGGGACACCCTCTCTGCCACAGGGACACCGTCTCAGTGCAGGGACACCCTCTCTGGCACAGGGACAGCCTCCCTGGCGCGGTTGCCCCGCAGCACAGCCCTGCGTCCGTGCCGAAGCGGGTGCGGGGCCGCGGTCGCCCTCGCAGCCGGTGCTGGCGGTGCAGGCCGCCGCGCTGCAGCCGCGTCCGCGGTGGGGAGCGGGGGGGCTGCGCACATTAATGCTCAGAGCTGCGCCCTTCCGCTCCCGTCGCCTGCGCTGCCCCATCAGCAGTAACAGTCTGATTAATTCGCTTCCAGCAGGGAGCTGATGGGGCCAATGATGGAGCCGCTGCATCAGGCGCGCTGAAATTGATAGTTTTTCACAGTTACAAATGAGGAGCCTCCTCAGCTGCAAATGGCGCCCGCACAGTCGGACTCCGGTAATGATCATAAAGAGGCTCTCTTTAAACTGCGAAAGCCCCTGGGACCGAGCGGGGGGGCGGCTGCCGCGCTAATGAGAACTACAAGGGGCGAGCAGGCATGGAAATGGCTCCTCCACTCTTGATGTGCATTTAACTGCTTTTTTAGTGCGGCGGCAGAGCCAGGAACGAAGGAGTGATGAATGCAGCACAAAAGCATTTATTTTCCAATTCGGCAAAGTGGCTACGTTGGGAAATGTATGAATTATTTTAATTCACTCAACTGTCCTGAAACATCACAGAGAATGAGTGAGCGTGGGGGGAGGGGGCCGCCGCGCTCAGTGTGCGCTCCAGAGACAGGAATCGCTCCTGTTCCTTCAACCGCCCCGAAATCGGGGAACGGGGGTGCCGAGGAGGAGCAGGGACCCGGCGAAGCAACGGCCGCCGCTCGCGCGGTGCACGGAGAGCAGCGTCCCTGGGCCGCAGCGTGCCCGGGAAGAGCTCGTCCCCCGCTGCGGCCACCGCCAGCTGACCCTCGCAAAGGTGACGGTCCCGGCCAGGCCCCAAGGGCCGCGTTGCACACCCGTGAGCAAACTCGGGCCGGCAGAGCTCAGGGCTGCCCCAGCACCGAAATCCTCCTCCGTGCCCGCGCAGCCGAGGGGAGCGGCTCCAGGTGGCACTTACCGGGGTTGGGACAGCTGCTGGGGATGGCCACGGCCTCGTTCCACTGGTCCGCACTGGAGACGGAGTAGGAGCGCTGGTGCATGCCGTCGGGCTTCGAGCTGAAGCCCACCAGGTTGATGCCGCTGATGGAGCGCTCTGAGTGCAGGGACGTGCTGCTGGTGGAGTGCGGAGCCCCTGCAAGAGAGACGCGGCCTCAGCGCGGACCCGCTGCTGCCCCGAGCGCCACGGGAGGAGGAGAAGTCCCTGTCCCCGATGCGACGTGTCCCCGGGGCCCTGCGTGAGGACAGGCTCTGCTTGGCTCTGCCCTCCCACGGGGTGCCAGCCAAAGGTGCTGAGAAAAGAGTCCTGCCCGGCGCACACCCCGGTTCCCAGAGGGACACGAGCCGGGGTCCCGGCACAGAACCGTGTCCATGCCCAGAACCTTCACCATGGCCCCAGGCACCTGGACAAACACGATCTGGCCCTCGTCAGCGCCGACCTGCACTCCAACTTCACTCCACGTGTGGTCCCAGCGAGAGACACAGCCACGCTGTGCACTGGAGAGAGCGGAACATCACACGGGGGAAACCCGTCTGTAAGGTGGGGTTGTGGGTGGAAAAGCCTCTTCCCACCAGCTGGAAACCCCCTGAGCTGAGCCCAGACCTTGAACCCCAAATGAAAGGAGCATTTTTTGGGACCAGAGACCATCATAGAAGACAAGATCACTCCCGAGATTCAAAACGGGTCAAGTGTTTGTGGATTACAAGAACATCCAGAATTTCCAGAACAGTAAACAGAGCAGCTCTGACAGGGAGCGAAGGTCTTGCTGCTCGGGGCTGCAATCTGTTGATGGTGACACTGTCCAGAGGGACGGTCCCGCACACCTGCCACTACAGGCACCTGCGCCCCCCCCAGGGATTCCAGCCCCAGCCACCGCACCACAGCTGGAGCCAGGGAGTGAAGGACACGCGGGTCCTCCTCCCACGGCCAGAGGCAAAGCCGCGGAGCTGGGACCCCCACAGAGGGCAGGGCCTGTGGAACAGCGCGGCAGCAGCGTGTCCAGCTGGGGGACACGGCCACACCTGTCCCGGCTGGGGGACACATCCACACCTGACCTGGCTGGGGGGACACGGCCACACCTGTCCTGGCTGGGGGGACACGTCCACACCTGACCTGGCTGGGGGACACGTCCACACCTGACCTGGCTGGGGGGACACGTCCACACCTGACCTGGCTGGGGGACAAGTCCACACCTGACTCGGCTGGGGGGACACGTCCACACCTGACCTGGCTGGGGGGACACGTCCACACCTGACCCGGCTGGTGGGACACATCCACAGCTGACCTGTTCAGTGGGACACGTCCACAGCTGACCTGTTCAGTGGGACACGTCCACAGCAGACCCGGCTGGTGGGACACATCCACAGCTGACCTGTTCAGTGGGACACGTCCACAGCAGACTCGGCTGGTGCCGGCACGGCCCAGGATGGGCTGCAGAGGGTCTGTGTCGGAGCAGCAGGCTGGAGCGCAGATGGACGCTGGCAGGTCCCCAGCCCGATGTGCTCCAGCCAGCCCAGCGCACCTGACCCGGTCCTCAGCGTGCGAAACAGACTCAGGTCGCCCGCAGAGACCCAGCGCGGCTGAGGCCGCGGGGACCCTGGGGACGGCGCTGGCCAAGCCCCGCCGGCAGGGCCCAGAGCCAGCTGCCCCAGCCGCGTCTGCAGGGACACAGGCTGCGCAGCCTTGCGGGGAACCACCAGCACCCAGCCGCCCCCCAGAGAGCCGAGTTCTGCAAAACCCCCGCGTGGAGTCCCAGGTTCTGCATCCAAAGGGACCGTTCTGCCCCTGCTGTTTCTGAAAACCGGAGAAGCGTGACTGGAACGCCGCTGGTGCCGGGCACTGCCCAGGCTGCAGCACCCCGACCCCCCTGCGACCCCGGACCCAGCGGGTGCGGATGGAGGGTGATGGAGGCACGCTGTCCGTCTGTCCCAGCTTTCTGTCCATCCCAGTGCCTCCTGTTCACTGCCAGCACAGCAGCTGCCTCCCACCCTCCTCCCCAGCACACCCAGACCCCCTTCCCAGTGTCCGGAGTGTGGGTGATCCCCACGGCAGGCCCTGCGGCAATGCCGGTGCCGAGCTGGCAGCCCCGCGGTGCCCGCAGCCCGGCACAGCACCAGCCCCGCTGCTCCAGCCCCGCTGCCGCACTCCCCCTCCCTCCCTTGCTGAGCGCCACAGAAACACGTGTAAAACCATGACACTGACTTTGCCTCTAATTAGCCCTTAATTTACAAGACACACTCGGAAGGGTAATTAGCTGGCGCTCTGCTCCTGACTGCCGCATCCATCTCCTCTCGCCTCCTTGAGGGAGGGAGTCTGCTGCCGGAGCAGCGCCCGGTGGAACCCGGGGCTGAACCTGGGGCTGAACCTGGGGCAGAACCTGGGGCTAACCCTGGGGCTGACCCTGGGGCTGACCCTGGGGCTGAACCTGGGGCTGACCCTGGGGCTGAACCTGGGGCTGACCCTCGGGCTGGGGACGGGAACCATGCGGATGGGATGGGACGGGACGGCATGGGATGGGACAGGCCAGGCCAGGCCAGGCTGCCCCGAGCTCAGGCAGCGCCCGCTGCCCCGTGCCAGGCTGCGCGCCCAGAGCGCGTCCATCGCCACGGCCCAGGAGCTCCCGGGCAGAGGGAAGGTGCTGCAGAGCCCGGGCTGCCCAGATCTGCCCCCTGCACCCCCAGCCTGTGGGCACAGGTCCCCCCACGGCACCACTGGTGACAGCCGCCAGTGCCCCTGTCCTGACCAGAGCCAGGGACCGGCCACCCTCCAAACCTGCCCAGGGACCGACCGCGGCTCCGCAGCACTGGCGGGGGTGCGGCCAGGCCATGGGAATGGTGCTGGCTGCAGGACAGGCAGGACAGACAGCAGGACAGACAGCAGGACAAACAGGACAGGCAGCAGACAGTCAGCCACACATGCAGGAGGACGGGCAGGAGGACGGACAGCAGGACAGACAGCAGGACAGGCAGCGGACAGGCAGCAGCACAGGCAGCAGCACAGGCAGCAGGACAGACAGCAGGACAGACAGCAGGACAGACAGCAGGACACAGAGCAGGACAGGCAGCAGGACAGACAGCAGGACAGGCAGCAGGACAGGCAGCAGGACAGACAGCAGGACAGGCAGGCTGCTGAGCTCAGCTTTGCCCAGCAGCAGCCCCAGATGCCCCAAGCCCCCCGCTCAGCCCAGGCTGCCACGGCTGCGGTGACCTGTGCCGGCTCGGCAGGACGCCCAGCGAGTGCAGGACACGACGCTCAGGAAGCCACCGGCACGCTCAGAGCCCCCACCACACACCACATTAACCCCGTGCACCAACACCACCATGAGCCTCCCCAGTCGACCTCTGCTTTGCCACGGGGAAGCGGTGCCATGTGAGAACTCCATTTTGAGATGAAATGGTGCTGCCACGGTTTCCAGCGCAGCTTCTGCTGCCTCCCGGTCTCCCCAGGAGGAGCCCCCGCTGCAGGGACACGGCCCCGTGGGGACCTCCGGGCTGCACAGCTCCGGCTCGTCCCGGGGGCTGCAAGGTGGTCCAAGCCGGGCTGGAGCCCTCGGGAATCGCGGCGCTCTGGAAGTGGCAGCACCGCCACTTGCTGGATGTGGTCCCTCTAAACGAGGCGAGCAAAGAGCCAGGTGAATAAAAGGCTACGTGTGAAATGGAGTGCTGCTCTGAGCCAGAGCCCTCAGAACCGAACAGTCCCTGACCCTGCCCACAGCCCCTCCAGCAAAGCTCTCCCGTCACTGTTTCCTCAGCACCCCAAAAAGAGATCCAGTGTGGCCCCAGCAGCAGGCAAGGCCTCGAGATGCCTTCTTAAGTAAAGGCCCACTCATGACAGCAAATGGGAAGTGACCTAAAACCAGAAGGTGATTGTGGCTGTCGGGCCACTTCAGTGAGACACCTGAACCAAAGCAAAATGGAGAGTGCATCCGTGTGTGGGTGCCCAGGGACCCCAGAAACGTGATGAGCACTGTCGGCTGGAAGGAGATGGCTTGTGGAGTCACTCCAGGATCCTTGTCAGATCTTTGGACAAACTATTTTCAATAGACACTGTCCCACGCTGTGGCACAGGCAGAGGACACTGTCCCACGCTGTGGCACAGGCAGAGGACACTGTCCCACACTGTGGCACAGGCAGAGGACACTGTTCTGCAATGTGGCACAGGCAGAGGACACTGTCCCACACTGTGGCACAGGCAGAGGACACTGTTCTGCAATGTGGCACAGGCAGAGGACACTGTCCCGCGCTGTGGAACAGGCAGAGGACACTGTTCTGCAATGTGGCACAGGCAGAGGACACTGTCCCACACTGTGGCACAGGCAGAGGACACTGTCCCACACTGTGGCACAGGCAGAGGACACTGTTCTGCAATGTGGCACAGGCAGAGGACACTGTCCCGCGCTGTGGAACAGGCAGAGGACACTGTTCTGCAATGTGGCACAGGCAGAGGACACTGTCCCGCGCTGTGGAACAGGCAGAGGACACTGTTCTGCAATGTGGCACAGGCAGAGGACACTGTCCCGCGCTGTGGCACAGGCTGCCAGCCCAGCGGTGTGGACCACGCTGGAGACCAGTCCTCATCCCCCGTGGGGACACCCGGCACAAAGCAAACCCTGTTTTCTCCTGCACTGTGGCAGCCAATGGCACACTGCAGACTAACGCTATTCACCGCCTGCCAAACCACTGCCAAAGAGCCGGCAGCTACCACTGCCCCGTAACCAAACTCAGAGGTGCTTGTTGCCAACTGGCCATCCTTCATTCCAAACAAAAATGGGAATGACTGCACGTCAGCTTGGTGTGCTGTCTCCCAAGTACCCCGCAGTTTGGCAGCCGGAGCAGGTCCCACAGCGTCCCCAAAAGCCACGTACGTGGGGCAGCTGCTCCGGTCCCACGACGTGCCCGGGGCTGGATGGTACCCAGCTCCAGCTGGTGGGAACTCCTCAGCTCCAGAAACCAGCTGGTTCTCGCGGGCGCTGGGAGCCGAGGAGCCTGCTGCAGCTCCTGCCGGCGGCATCCCTGCTGGCACGGCCATAACTCACCGCGGCCCGCCAACAGGGCCCCGCTGCTGCGCAGGAATGCAGCTGCCCCGGCAGCACCGCGGCGCCGCTCCCAGAGCTCCCACACCACGAGCGGGGCCGGAGCCAGCAGACTGCCGCGCTGGTTTTCTGAACCAAGTACCACGCGCGGTTTTGCTGGTCACACTCGGTTCCTTCCTCTTGAACAATCCCTACCAGCAATGAGGCCAGAAAATGTAGGCTAGGACTCAGCAGAAGACGCGTCATTTGAAAGACATGGGCTCCCAAGTTCTCCTCGGAGATGGCGCAGCCCCGCGAGCACGGTGGGCGGTGATCCGGGACGACAGGCGTCCTTCCCAGCCTGCCGGCAGCCAACGGCTCTGAAACCGCGCTCCAAACCGCGGGCGGCTGAGATTCCCAGCCGCGCTCCTTCGCGGGGCCACCGGGACCTGCCAGCTGCGCGCGGTGGGAGCCGCGCTCCGACACGGGGACTCTCCCCCTTTCCCAGCACGGCGTTCCAAGAGCACCGTTTTGGACACACACACGTGGTGAGGATGTAACACCACAGCTCCTGCCAAGGCTAATCATGGTGGGTATGACCCACAAGGACAAACAGCTCCGCGCCGTCTGGACATCTCTGCGAGGACCGAAAAACCAAGCTGCCTGCAGCAGGACGGAAAGAGCTACCATGACACCGTCCTACACCCCCACCTCCCGGCCAAAACTCAGAGACAAGCCAAGGCACCCCAAGGCAACACGCCAGACTCGCCGCTGGTGCAGACGGTGGCCGACCCTATGTCAGAGCCAGCGGGACCCCAGCAAACCGGAGGAACCTGCGAACAGGTTCTGCAGATACAGCCGCTCCACAGCCCGGGTCGCCGGCCTGGGAGATGCAGGAGCCGCAGTTCCCCTGTCCCGCAGCCCCAGCTCCCCAGCCCCGCAGCCCCAGCTCCCCCGTCCCGCAGCCCCAGCTCCCCCATCCTGCAGCCCCAGCTGCCCCGTCCCGCAGCCCCAGCTCCCCAGCCCCGCAGCCCCAGCTGCCCCGTCCCGCAGCCCCAGCTCCCCCGTCCCGCAGCCCCAGCTCCCCCGTCCCGCAGCCCCAGCTCCCCCATCCAGCAGCCCCAGCTCCCCAGCCCCGCAGCCCCAGCTCCCCCGTCCCGCAGCCCCAGCTCCCCCATCCTGCAGCCCCAGCTGCCCCGTCCCGCAGCCCCAGCTCCCCAGTTCCGCAGCCCCAGCCTCCCCGTCCCGCAGCCCCAGCTCCCCAGCCCCGCAGCCCCAGCTCCCCCGTCCCGCAGCCCCAGCTCCCCCATCCTGCAGCCCCAGCTCCCCAGCCCCGCAGCCCCAGCTCCCCCGTCCCGCAGCCCCAGCTCCCCCATCCTGCAGCCCCAGCTCCCCAGCCCCGCAGCCCCAGCTCCCCCGTCCCGCAGCCCCAGCTCCCCAGCCCCGCAGCCCCAGCTCCCCCGTCCCGCAGCCCCAGCTCCCCAGCCCCGCAGCCCCAGCTGCCCCATCCCGCAGCCCCAGCTCCCCCGTCCCGCAGCCCCAGCTCCCCAGCCCCGCAGCCCCAGCTGCCCCATCCCGCAGCCCCAGCTCCCCCGTCCCGCAGCCCCAGCTCCCCCGTCCCGCAGCCCCAGCTCCCCAGCCCCGCAGCCCCAGCTCCCCCGTCCCGCAGCCCCAGCTCCCCCGTCCCGCAGCCCCAGCTCCCCAGCCCCGCAGCCCCAGCTCCCCCGTCCCGCAGCCCCAGCTCCCCAGTTCCGCAGCCCCAGCTCCCCAGCCCCGCAGCCCCAGCTCCCCCGTCCCGCAGCCCCAGCTCCCCAGCCCCGCAGCCCCAGCTCCCCCGTCCCGCAGCCCCAGCTCCCCAGCCCCGCAGCCCCAGCTGCCCCATCCCGCAGCCCCAGCTCCCCCGTCCCGCAGCCCCAGCTCCCCAGCCCCGCAGCCCCAGCTGCCCCATCCCGCAGCCCCAGCTCCCCCGTCCCGCAGCCCCAGCTCCCCCGTCCCGCAGCCCCAGCTCCCCAGCCCCGCAGCCCCAGCTCCCCCGTCCCGCAGCCCCAGCTCCCCCGTCCCGCAGCCCCAGCTCCCCAGCCCCGCAGCCCCAGCTCCCCCGTCCCGCAGCCCCAGCTCCCCCGTCTCGCAGCCCCAGCTCCCCAGCCCCGCAGCCCCAGCTCCCCCGTCCCGCAGCCCCAGCTCCCCCGTCCCGCAGCCCCAGCTCCCCAGCCCCGCAGCCCCAGCTCCCCCGTCCCGCAGCCCCAGCTCCCCAGCCCCGCAGCCCCAGCTGCCCCGTCCCGCAGCCCCAGCTCCCCCGTCCCGCAGCCCCAGCTCCCCAGTTCCGCAGCCCCAGCTCCCCAGTTCCGCAGCCCCAGCTCCCCCGTCCTGCAGCCCCAGCTCCCCAGACCCGCAGCCCCAGCTCCCCAGCCCCATTTCCCCCGTCCCGCAGCCCCAGCTCCCCAGCCCCGCAGCCCCAGCTGCCCCATCCCGCAGCCCCAGCTCCCCCGTCCCGCAGCCCCAGCTCCCCCGTCCCGCAGCCCCAGCTCCCCAGCCCCACAGCCCCAGCTCCCCCGTCCCGCAGCCCCAGCTCCCCCGTCCCGCAGCCCCAGCTCCCCAGCCCCGCAGCCCCAGCTCCCCCGTCCCGCAGCCCCAGCTCCCCAGCCCCGCAGCCCCAGCTGCCCCGTCCCGCAGCCCCAGCTCCCCCGTCCCGCAGCCCCAGCTCCCCAGCCCCGCAGCCCCAGCTCCCCCGTCCCGCAGCCCCAGCTCCCCAGCCCCGCAGCCCCAGCTGCCCCGTCCCGCAGCCCCAGCTCCCCCGTCCCGCAGCCCCAGCTCCCCAGTTCCGCAGCCCCAGCTCCCCAGACCCGCAGCCCCAGCTCCCCAGCCCCATTTCCCCCGTCCCGCAGCCCCAGCTCCCCAGCCCCATTTCCCCCATCCCGCAGCCCCAGCTCCCCGGCCCCGCAGAGCTCGGGTGCCCGGGTCGTGGGGCCCAGGGGGATTCACGAGGACAGCAGGGGACAGCGCCCCGGGACAGGGAGCCAGGAGAGGCAGAAGGAGCCCTCTGATTGTCTGAGCTTTTCTGCGTGGCATAAAATCACACCATAGGTCTTCCACTAATTTACTCCTGCTTGAACTACAACGTATCTTTCAGAAAATCTTCTAATCCTGATTAGAATATTGTCAGTGACAGAGAAATCACAGCAACTCTTGATAAGTAGTTCCAGTGGTTAATTACTCTCACTGTCGAAATTTGCACCTTATTTCTAGGCTGAATTGTCTTGCTCCAGAAACCCGTCATTGGAGCTCGGTATATTTTATCTGATAAAGAGCTCTCTATTACCAAATTTTTGTTGCTCTATAGGTATTTACAGATGGTGTTGAAAAAATGTCTTAACCTTCTATTTGATAAACTAAACAGAGCTCCTTGAATTTTTCGCTACAAGACGCATTTTGCCAGCACGTCACTGTTTCCACAGCTATTCCCTGAGCCTCCAGTGCATGGGAATGAGCCACCTCATGCTGCGGCCCGTGGAACCCGCGCCCTCCAGCCCAGCAGTCCTGTCCAGCCCAGGACTGACAGCCACCTCAGCCCAGCAGTCCTGTCCAGCCCAGGACCGACAGCCACCTCCAGCCCAGCAGTCCTGTCCAGCCCAGGACTGACAGCCACCTCAGCCCAGCAGTCCTGTCCCTCCCAGGACCGACAGCCACCTCCAGCCCAGCAGTCCTGTCCCTCACAGGACCGACAGCCACCTCCAGCCCAGCAGTCCTGTCCCTCACAGGACCGACAGCCACCTCCAGCCCAGCAATCCTGTCCAGCCCAGGACCGACAGCCACCTCCAGCCCAGCAGTCCTGTCCAGCCCAGGACCGACAGCCACCTCCAGCCCAGCAGTCCTGTCCAGCCCAGGACCGACAGCCACCTCCAGCCCAGCAGTCCTGTCCAGCCCAGGACCGACAGCCACCTCCAGCCCAGCAGTCCTGTCCAGCCCAGGACCGACAGCCACCTCCAGCCCAGCAGTCCTGTCCCTCCCAGGACCGACAGCCACCTCCAGCCCAGCAGTCCTGTCCAGCCCAGGACCGACAGCCACCTCCAGCCCAGCAGTCCTGTCCAGCCCAGGACTGACAGCCACCTCCAGCCCAGCAGTCCTGTCCAGCCCAGAACCGACAGCCACCATCAGCCCAGCAGTCCTGTCCAGCCCAGGACTGACAGCCACCTCCAGCCCAGCAGTCCTGTCCCTCCCAGGACCGACAGCCACCTCCAGCCCAGCAGTCCTGTCCAGCCCAGGACCGACAGCCACCTCCAGCCCAGCAGTCCTGTCCCTCCCAGGACCGACAGCCACCTCCAGCCCAGCAATCCTGTCCAGCCCAGGACTGACAGCCACCTCCAGCCCAGCAGTCCTGTCCAGCCCAGGACCGACAGCCACCTCCAGCCCAGCAGTCCTGTCCAGCCCAGGACCGACAGCCACCTCCAGCCCAGCAGTCCTGTCCAGCCCAGGACTGACAGCCACCTCCAGCCCAGCAATCCTGTCCAGCCCAGGACCGACAGCCACCTCCAGCCCAGCAGTCCTGTCCAGCCCAGGACCGACAGCCACCTCCAGCCCAGCAGTCCTGTCCAGCCCAGGACCGACAGCCACCTCCAGCCCAGCAATCCTGTCCAGCCCAGGACCGACAGCCACCTCCAGCCCAGCAGTCCTGTCCAGCCCAGGACCGACAGCCACCTCCAGCCCAGCAGTCCTGTCCAGCCCAGGACCGACAGCCACCTCCAGCCCAGCAGTCCTGTCCAGCCCAGGACCGACAGCCACCTCCAGCCCAGCAGTCCTGTCCCTCCCAGGACCGACAGCCACCTCCAGCCCAGCAGTCCTGTCCCTCCCAGGACCGACAGCCACCTCCAGTCCAGCAGTCCTGTCCCTCCCAGGACCGACAGCCACCTCCAGCCCAGCAGTCCTGTCCCTCCCAGGACCGACAGCCACCTCCAGCTCAGCAGTCCTGTCCCTCACAGGACCGACAGCCACCTCCAGCCCAGCAGTCCTGTCCCTCCCAGGACCGACAGCCACCTCCAGCCCAGCAGTCCTGTCCCTCCCAGGACCGACAGCCACCTCCAGCCCAGCAGTCCTGTCCAGCCCAGGACCGACAGCCACCTCCAGCCCAGCAGTCCTGTCCAGCCCAGGACCGACAGCCACCATCAGCCCAGCAGTCCTGTCCAGCCCAGGACTGACAGCCACCTCCAGCCCAGCAGTCCCGTCCAGCCCAGGACCGACAGCCACCTCCAGCCCAGCAGTCCTGTCCCTCCCAGGACCGACAGCCACCTCCAGCCCAGCAGTCCTGTCCAGCCCAGGACCGACAGCCACCTCCAGCCCAGCAGTCCTGTCCAGCCCAGGACCGACAGCCACCTCCAGCCCAGCAGTCCTGTCCAGCCCAGGACCGACAGCCACCTCCAGCCCAGCAATCCTGTCCAGCCCAGGACCGACAGCCACCTCCAGCCCAGCAGTCCTGTCCAGCCCAGGACCGACAGCCACCTCCAGCCCAGCAGTCCTGTCCAGCCCAGGACCGACAGCCACCTCCAGCCCAGCAGTCCTGTCCAGCCCAGGACCGACAGCCACCTCCAGCCCAGCAGTCCTGTCCCTCCCAGGACCGACAGCCACCTCCAGCCCAGCAGTCCTGTCCCTCCCAGGACCGACAGCCACCTCCAGTCCAGCAGTCCTGTCCCTCCCAGGACCGACAGCCACCTCCAGCCCAGCAGTCCTGTCCCTCCCAGGACCGACAGCCACCTCCAGCTCAGCAGTCCTGTCCCTCACAGGACCGACAGCCACCTCCAGCCCAGCAGTCCTGTCCCTCCCAGGACCGACAGCCACCTCCAGCCCAGCAGTCCTGTCCCTCCCAGGACCGACAGCCACCTCCAGCCCAGCAGTCCTGTCCAGCCCAGGACCGACAGCCACCTCCAGCCCAGCAGTCCTGTCCAGCCCAGGACCGACAGCCACCATCAGCCCAGCAGTCCTGTCCAGCCCAGGACTGACAGCCACCTCCAGCCCAGCAGTCCCGTCCAGCCCAGGACCGACAGCCACCTCCAGCCCAGCAGTCCTGTCCCTCCCAGGACCGACAGCCACCTCCAGCCCAGCAGTCCTGTCCAGCCCAGGACCGACAGCCACCTCCAGCCCAGCAGTCCTGTCCCTCCCAGGACCGACAGCCACCTCCAGCCCAGCAATCCTGTCCAGCCCAGGACTGACAGCCACCTCCAGCCCAGCAGTCCTGTCCAGCCCAGGACCGACAGCCACCTCCAGCCCAGCAGTCCCGTCCAGCCCAGGACCGACAGCCACCTCCAGCCCAGCAGTCCTGTCCAGCCCAGGACCGACAGCCACCTCCAGCCCAGCAGTCCTGTCCAGCCCAGGACCGACAGCCACCTCCAGCCCAGCAGTCCTGTCCAGCCCAGGACCGACAGCCACCTCCAGCCCAGCAGTCCTGTCCAGCCCAGGACCGACAGCCACCTCCAGCCCAGCAGTCCTGTCCAGCCCAGGACCGACAGCCACCTCCAGCCCAGCAGTCCCGTCCAGCCCAGGACCGACAGCCACCTCCAGCCCAGCAGTCCTGTCCCTCCCAGGACCGACAGCCACCTCCAGCCCAGCAGTCCCGTCCAGCCCAGGACCGACAGCCACCTCCAGCCCAGCAGTCCTGTCCAGCCCAGGACTGACAGCCACCTCCAGCCCAGCAATCCTGTCCAGCCCAGGACCGACAGCCACCTCCAGCCCAGCAGTCCTGTCCAGCCCAGGACCGACAGCCACCTCCAGCCCAGCAGTCCTGTCCAGCCCAGGACCGACAGCCACCTCCAGCCCAGCAGTCCTGTCCAGCCCAGGACCGACAGCCACCTCCAGCCCAGCAATCCCGTCCAGCCCAGGACCGACAGCCACCTCCAGCCCAGCAGTCCTGTCCAGCCCAGGACCGACAGCCACCTCCAGCCCAGCAGTCCTGTCCAGCCCAGGACCGACAGCCACCTCCAGCCCAGCAATCCTGTCCAGCCCAGGACCGACAGCCACCTCCAGCCCAGCAGTCCTGTCCAGCCCAGGACCGACAGCCACCTCCAGCCCAGCAGTCCTGTCCAGCCCAGGACCGACAGCCACCTCCAGCCCAGCAGTCCTGTCCAGCCCAGGACCGACAGCCACCTCCAGCCCAGCAGTCCTGTCCCTCCCAGGACCGACAGCCACCTCCAGCCCAGCAGTCCTGTCCCTCCCAGGACCGACAGCCACCTCCAGTCCAGCAGTCCTGTCCCTCCCAGGACCGACAGCCACCTCCAGCCCAGCAGTCCTGTCCCTCCCAGGACCGACAGCCACCTCCAGCTCAGCAGTCCTGTCCCTCACAGGACCGACAGCCACCTCCAGCCCAGCAGTCCTGTCCCTCCCAGGACCGACAGCCACCTCCAGCCCAGCAGTCCTGTCCCTCCCAGGACCGACAGCCACCTCCAGCCCAGCAGTCCTGTCCAGCCCAGGACCGACAGCCACCTCCAGCCCAGCAGTCCTGTCCAGCCCAGGACCGACAGCCACCATCAGCCCAGCAGTCCTGTCCAGCCCAGGACTGACAGCCACCTCCAGCCCAGCAGTCCCGTCCAGCCCAGGACCGACAGCCACCTCCAGCCCAGCAGTCCTGTCCCTCCCAGGACCGACAGCCACCTCCAGCCCAGCAGTCCTGTCCAGCCCAGGACCGACAGCCACCTCCAGCCCAGCAGTCCCGTCCAGCCCAGGACCGACAGCCACCTCCAGCCCAGCAGTCCTGTCCCTCCCAGGACCGACAGCCACCTCCAGCCCAGCAGTCCCGTCCAGCCCAGGACCGACAGCCACCTCCAGCCCAGCAGTCCTGTCCAGCCCAGGACTGACAGCCACCTCCAGCCCAGCAATCCTGTCCAGCCCAGGACCGACAGCCACCTCCAGCCCAGCAGTCCTGTCCAGCCCAGGACCGACAGCCACCTCCAGCCCAGCAGTCCTGTCCAGCCCAGGACCGACAGCCACCTCCAGCCCAGCAGTCCTGTCCAGCCCAGGACCGACAGCCACCTCCAGCCCAGCAGTCCTGTCCAGCCCAGGACCGACAGCCACCTCCAGCCCAGCAATCCTGTCCAGCCCAGGACCGACAGCCACCTCCAGCCCAGCAGTCCTGTCCAGCCCAGGACCGACAGCCACCTCCAGTCCAGCAGTCCTGTCCCTCCCAGGACCGACAGCCACCTCCAGCCCAGCAGTCCTGTCCCTCCCAGGACCGACAGCCACCTCCAGCCCAGCAGTCCTGTCCCTCCCAGGACCGACAGCCACCTCCAGCTCAGCAGTCCTGTCCCTCACAGGACCGACAGCCACCTCCAGTCCAGCAGTCCTGTCCCTCCCAGGACCGACAGCCACCTCCAGCCCAGCAGTCCTGTCCCTCCCAGGACCGACAGCCACCTCCAGCCCAGCAGTCCTGTCCAGCCCAGGACCGACAGCCACCTCCAGCCCAGCAGTCCTGTCCAGCCCAGGACCGACAGCCACCTCCAGCCCAGCAGTCCTGTCCAGCCCAGGACCGACAGCCACCTCCAGCCCAGCAGTCCTGTCCCTCCCAGGACCGACAGCCACCATCAGCCCTTCCCAAAGGCCACAGCCACAGCTTCTAAACTGCTGAGCTACATCAGACTCGCTGATTCCAACACGTCTGCATCTCCCGCCTGCTGCTCATTTATCCGTTGTTCTGCCTCTTTCCAGACACCGCACAAAGTGCCCACTGAACACTTTTCTCTTCTTCTTTATTCACCATTGTACTATTGACACCACATAGTGAACAAATGCTCGTTTGGGTTCCTAATAAACTCGAAGAAACCTTGTCACTGTCTTTAACTCTGCTGGTCACCTCTTCTGCATCCCTTGTGCAAGCACGGTACGTGGAACGAGCCGAGAGCGGGCGCTGAGCTGGGAAATGAGCTGCAGACACTAACCCAGCACCGTCATCGGTCTGTGATGGGGAGTGTCCTGAACACGAGATGAGGCGCTTGGTAGGATATATGAGCAGTGACCGTTCTCACGATGCACGGGTCAAAAGTACCTGTTACAGTGACCAAGATGCCGTAGCCAAGGCGGGTGCTGCGGCAGCTCCGCAGGGACAGGGCGCGGGGACGGGTACCGGGATGGGTACCGGGACGGGCTGTGTCCCACGCGGACACACGCCGGGGGCACGGGACCTGCTCCGAGCCCACACGCAGGACGGGTCTGTTTTTGAGGAACGAGGTTTCCCGCAGGAGTGCGGCTGCGGGGGCGCCGGGCTGGGGCAGACGCCCGCGGCAGCTCTGGCTGTGCCGGCAGCCCCCGTGTGCCACCGGTGCCGCTGGGCGGCTGTGCCAGCAGCTGTGGGTGCTGGGGCTCTTATCCCGTCCGTGACTTTGCTTCTAAGTTCCTGAATCACCAGCATAATTAGCTAACAGCACTTCACTTCTTCCCTGACCTGGCGGGTCCGCAGCGCGGCCTGGGACGCCGGGGCACACGGTGTGTGACTTGGAGGCAGCGCCGGACCCAGATAAGCGGGGAAACGAGCCCTTTGTGCGAGCCTGGGAATGCCGGGAGCGGGAGCGCTTCCAGAGGCATCGGGGTCACCGCGAGGGCTGCTCGCCGGCGGACGCTGGTCTGGCCCGGGCTGCTGGCCGCGGCTGGCCCGGCAGCACCGTGCCGGGGTCACACCGTCCACCTGCTGCAGCCTTGTGCGCCATTCCCGTCCATCGCTTCGGAGTGTTGCTGTGGCCTTATTGCTTCTTACATACCCACAGACACATACGACACAAAACACACCCCACGATTCCGCTCCTGTGCATCCCCTGCCACCTGGACAGAGAGGGCACGAGTAGCTCACGTCTCCTCTTTACCCACATTAGTACCTCTTTAAGCAGTGCAATCTTCCTTCTGATCTTAACTTTTTGGTATCCAGTAAAATGTTCTTTAAAAACTCCTAATTATGCCTCACATCTTCTTTCTGTTCAAGTTCTTTCTCCCAAATAATCTGGCTCATAATTGCTTTCAGCTTTGTGAAATTGGCTCGGACATATTTTTGTGTGCAGGCGTCCGTGTGTGTTTAATACTCTCCGACTCCACCTGAACGCCGGCACGGTGAGTCGAGGTTACTTTCACCTACGCCACTCCTAAGCTGCAGCTCCGTGACTCGGTGTCCTGCTCAGCCGCGGTGCCGGCAGCGCTCCCCATGGAGCTCGGAAAGTCCCGGGAGCTCTAATGTCACTTGGCGGCGTCCTCCAGTGACTGTCACCACGGTCACGTCGTTTACCCTCCAACAGGTTACAGTGAAATAGTTCAGAAGCTGTTTCTGAGACACACAGAGCGAAGTGCTGGGGATGAGTGGGGGAGTGGATGAAGGAAAACCGCCCTTGTTCGGGACCTCTGTCCTGCTCTGTTAACGTGACCAGAGGTGTCGCCTCAGCCCCTGCAGACACCTGGAATCGTAAGCTGCAGAAAATGTACAAGGAATCCTGTTTAAAATCCAAACCAGGACAGGTACTGTGCAGCTGAAAGCCCCAGAGGAACCACGGAGACGGCGGCAGGAGATGGATGGGCTGCACCGACCAGGCTGCACTGACCGGGCTGCACCGACCGGGCCACACCGACCGGGCCGCACTGACCGGGCTGCACCGACCGGGCTGCACCGACCGGGCTGCACTGACCGGGCTGCACCGACCGGGCCGCACCGACCGGGCTGCACCGACCAGGCTGCACTGACCGGGCTGCACCGACCAGCGCCCGCTCGCGCTGACGGGCAGAAGCGGGAGGGCGAGTGGGATTTAACCCGTGGGCCGGGGGGAGCAGCCCCGGAGCGGCGGGTTCGCTGCAGGGCGCAGACCGGGACGAGCACCTCAGCACGGGACGGAAACCCAGCGTTCGCACAGCCCACCAACGCGGGACACCGCAACGGCCCCTCGGCCCGCGCTGCAGCCGTGCTGTTGTCTTACGTAACTCCCGCTTCTACAGCTCATCACTACGGTGTTTCATACACCACAGCTTGCCTGTGCCCAGCTCACCACAACAGAACCACGGGCAAGGACACACCGCAGAGCAGCACCAGGACACACTGCGGAGCAGCACCAGGACACACTGCGGAGCAGCACCAGGACACACCAGGACACACCATGGGGCAGCACCAGGACACACCAGGACACACCAGGACACACCAGGACACACTGCGGAGCAGCACCAGGACACACCAGGACACACCATGGGGCAGCACCAGGACACACCAGGACACACCGCAGAGCAGCACCAGGACACACTGCGGAGCAGCACCAGGACGCACCAGGACACACCATGGGGCAGCACCAGGACACACCAGGACACACCAGGACACACCAGGACACACTGCGGAGCAGCACCAGGACACACCAGGACACACCATGGGGCAGCACCAGGACACACCAGGACACACCGCAGAGCAGCACCAGGACACACCAGGACACACCAGGACACACCAGGACACACTGCGGAGCAGCACCAGGACACACCAAGAGCAGCACCAGAACACACCAAGATCAGCACCAGAACACACTGTGGACACAGTGCAGAGCAGCACCAGGACACACTATGGAGCAGCACCAGGTCTGCAGGGTCCCGGGAGGGGACAGAGTGATCAGGCTTTGGCTCCGGCAGCCAGAGCACACCCGTGGCTCTGGGCAGGCCCTGACAACAGCCAGATTCCCCGGTACACAACACCCGGTGTGCAGCGAGGCTGTGATGGGGCGAGTCCCTCCCTGGGACAGCAGAGCCGCGTGTGCCGGCGGCGCGGGCGGCAGCGCCGGAGAGCGGAGCAAACACGGCGGCTCCGGAAGGGCGAGCTGGCAGGGGGGCGGGTGACAGCAAAGGACGCGAGCGTGCCCTGTACAAGCGCTCTCCCTGCCCCTCTCCTTGTGTGGCACAAGCGCTGTCTGTATGGCAGACAGCACGGTTTCTGGAAGAGGTGCTCAGTCCAGCCCAGAACAACAGCCTCCCTGTCCCCACGGCCTCCCTGGCAACACGGGGCAAGTTCTTTACACTGATATTGTCACAGGTGGCTACTAATTATCCTCTCTCTGTTCTTCCAGGTGCCCTGTGCAAGACACCCGGAGCCAGATGTTCGGAGACGCAGGATGCTCACGGGCAGCCGATGGCTCCGGCTCGCTGCCCTGCTGACAGCGCCGCGTCCCCAGGCCGGGCTTGGATCACACAGCGGTTCGTCTGCCCTGCTCTTCCCTCTCCTCTCTTCTCCCTCTCCTCCCTTGCTGAGGCCTTTATCCCTGTTCAGCCCTGCAGTGCACAGCTCCTTTAGTGTTCTAGCAAGTAATAAGTGTATCAAGTCCCAGTAATTATCTCTAATTAGGGTTAGTGATTATACTGTTGGGTTGGGAAAAATCAATCTCTGGTTTCCCATCAGGGAGGGCAGAGAGAGTTGGGTGGGGAGGGGAGCGGGTGCTGGCAGCTCCCCCCTGTGCTGTGACCCTGTGCTGTGACCCTGTGCTGTGACCCTGTGCTGTGACCCCCATGTGCTGTGACCCCCTGTGCTGTGATCCTGTGCTGTGATCCTGTGCTGTGACCCCCCTGTGCTGTGACCCTGTGCTGTGACCCTGCGCTCTGACCCCCTGTGCTGTGATCCTGTGCTGTGATCCTGTGCTGTGACCCTGTGCTGTGACCCTGTGCTGTGACCCCCCTGTACTGTGACCCCCCTGTGCTGTGACCCTGTGCTGTGACCTTGTGCTGTGATCCTGTGCTGTGACCCTGTGCTGTGACCCTCCTGTGCTGTGACCCTGTGCTGTGACCCTGCGCTGTGACGCCCCTGTGCTGTGACCCCCCTGTGCTGTGACCCTGTGCTGTGACCCTGTGCTGTGACCCCCCTGTGCTGTGACCCTCCTGTGCTGTGATCCTGTGCTGTGATCCTGTGCTGTGACCCTGCGCTGTGACCCTGTGCTGTGACCCTGCGCTGTGACGCCCCTGTGCTGTGACCCCCCTGTGCTGTGACCCTGTGCTGTGACCCTGTGCTGTGACCCCCCTGTGCTGTGACCCCCTGTGCTGTGACCCTGTGCTGTGATCCTGTGCTGTGACCCTGCGCTGTGACGCCCCTGTGCTGTGACCCCCCTGTGCTGTGACCCTGTGCTGTGATCCTGTGCTGTGACCCTGCGCTGTGACGCCCCTGTGCTGTGACCCTCCTGTGCTGTGATCCTGTGCTGTGACCCTGTGCTGTGACTCTGTGCTGTGACCCTCCTGTGCTGTGATCCTGCGTGGTGGCCGCGGGGCATGGCCTGGCTCTGCGCGGGGGCTGCTGGTCAGGGGCAGCTGGAAGAGGAGCCGCCAGGGCAGTGTGTCAGAGCAGAGCTGCCTTTGGAGAGCTCTGGATATCGTGTCCGTGACGCCGGCGTTGGGGTCTGTGCGCTGGGGCCCCGGGAGCACACACAGCGCAGGGCAGCGAGCAGCTCTGCAACGCGGGCCGAGACGGAGCAGGCGTGCACGGAACCCTCGGGCACTCGGCAGCTCGGCACGGAGAGCGGCAGTCAGATCTCGGGCAAAGGATGCGGCAAGGAGAAGAGCAGGTCCCAACCAAGAAGGTGCTGCCGCTCCCCCGTGCCTGCAGAGAGCCCCGGCCCCCATCCCCATTGCCAGGGCTGGGCGGCAGGCTCTGCGGCTCCCGGGCGCGGGGCAGCCCCGGCTCTGCCCGGCACAGGTCCTGCCCGCCGGCCCCGCGGCACAGCCGGCTCGGAGGGAGCACCAGCCCTCTGCAGGCCAGCGAGAGGTGAAGCCAGCGCGCTCAAGGCAGTGGGATCATCAGCTCCCCGAGAACGGCAGCGTCTCCGCAAACACCCGCCGAGTGACCAGTGGCGCTGGAAAATGAGGCGTCAGAAAGAGCTCTTCTGTTCGACTGACGGGTGACCGGTACTTCCACACGACAGCTCCAGCGCAGATCAAACGGCCCTGCAGCTGGAGCGAGGACAGACCCGAGGAATGTGGGCTGCGGGCAGGAGCTGCTGCAGGCTGTACACAGGCTGTACGCACTGTACACAGACCATACACACAATGTACACACACTATACAGACCCTACACAGGCTGTACAGACCATACACAGGCTGTACAGACCGTACACAGGCTGTACAGAGATCGTACACAGACCATACACAAGCTCTACACAGGCTGTACACAGACCACACACTGACTGTACACAGGCTGTACATAGACCGTACACAGGCTGTACACAGACCATACACAGACCGTACACTGACTGTACGCAGGCTGTACACAGGCTGTACACAGGTCGCACACAGACTCTACACAGACCATGCACAGGCTGTACACAGGTCGCACACAGACTGTACACAGGCTGTACACCGGCTGTACACGGGGTTTCGTACGGGATTCCATCTGAGCTGCTCCTGGCTGCTGTGCCTCACAGATACCCCCGTCCCTCCTCTCTTGGCTGGTGCAAACACGACCCAAACGGCACAAGTTGGTACCGCTCCACGTGCTCCCGCAGAGCCCGGGACCGCGGCCGAGCTGCCCGCGCGCCCCCGTTGCACCGCAGGCGCTCGGCAGTTCCAGCCGGCGTGCTGCAGCGTGCGCGGTGCAGACCCGCGGGGCTGGAAACGCCTTCGCCGCTCCAGATAAGCCTCAAACACCTCCGTGCCTCGGATTTCATCCCTGGCAGGAAGCGTCTCCTTCCTCCCACAAGGGCAGACTCATCCCGGAACAGCCATTGCGCTGCCTGCCCGCAGTGACTCAGCTGGACGCCTGCGGGGATGTAAAACCACAGGAGCGCCTAAGGACGCCACGGGTTGCGATGCCATAAATACTAATGCCACCATGACACGGCATGTCCTGATCAGAGGCTGTGACAGTGGCCTTGCTCAGCAGTTCAGGAAGCATGACGCAGGGCTGTCCCTGTCCCGGGGACCCGCGGTGCCAGGGCTGCCGTGCCGCGGGGAAGCAGAACGCTGCACCGCCACTCCTGCTCGGGACACGGGAAACAGAGACGCCAGCAGCCAGTTACCCCGAGCCCCCGGCAAACCCAGGGGACACCCGAGTCCCCGCTGCCAGGGCCCTGGGGGTGGCAGGACCTGTGCGGTGGTCCCTGCGCTGGCACCTGCCAGCATGGCCAGAGACACCGAGGCCTCTACCGAGAGCTGGGGAGGAGCCCAAGTTCATGGACGCTGAAACGTTCAGAAAATTAACCCTTTCATGAGTACGGAAAGTTGTAAACCACCAAAGACCTTACACATAACCGAGTCTCCCGAGCAGCGAGAGGACGCGCATCCCGAATGTCCGACCCAGGGTTGTGCAGGAACAGCCGCGGTGCCCGACCCACAGGTGACCCCTCCAAACCCGCGTCACCCTCCATCAGCCACAGCGTCCCGGGGGGACCCTGCGCTCAGAGGGGGCCACGAGTGATGTGTGGGGGCAGGAGGACAGGGACCAGGCAGGCAGCGCCGCTCCTGCCCTGCCCGGCACGCAGCGGGGAGCGCTGGCACTGGCGGCACCGGCAGCTCCGGCTCCAGCCGCAGCGGCCTCAGCTCAGGACAGGACAGCCCGGCAGTTCACTCGTCTGAGCAGCCTCCGAGCACACGAACGGGTGAGACTGAACACAACCCTGACGTGCCGCAGCCACCACGGGCTGCCCGGTTCCCCGCACCAGGCTGGGACTGCGGTTCGCTCGGGCACCGCTGGCACCTCTCATGTTAAACAACCGCGCCTCGGAAGAGCCCGTCCCTGCGGTGTGCGGGGACAACGCGCAGCACGGGCTGTGGTGCCATCCCATGAGTGTCACCTCGTGCAGGCTCCAAGGGGACGGCCACAGGCAGTGCGGCGTGTGTCCTGCCACAGCGAGGACAGCGGCCCGAGGGACCGGGCAGCGCGTGTCCTGCCACACTGAGGACAGTGGCCGGAGGGACCGGGCAGCGCGTGTCCTGCCACAGCGAGGACAGTGGCCCGAGGGACCGGGCAGCGTGTGTCCTGCCACAGCGAGGACAGTGGCCCGAGGGACCGGGCAGCGTGTGTCCTGCCACACTGAGGACAGTGGCCCGAGGGACCGGGCAGCGCGTGTCCTGCCACAGCGAGGACAGCGGCCCGAGGGACCGGGCAGCGCGTGTCCTGCTACACTGAGGACAGTGGCCCGAGGGACCGGGCAGCGCGTGTCCTGCCACAGCGAGGACAGCGGCCCGAGGGACCGGGCAGCGCGTGTCCTGCTACACTGAGGACAGTGGCCCGAGGGACCGGGCAGCGCGTGTCCTGCCACACTGAGGACAGTGGCCCGAGGGACCGGGCAGCGCGTGTCCTGCCACAGCGAGGACAGTGGCCCGAGGGACCGGGCAGCGCGTGTCCTGCCACACTGAGGACAGTGGCCCGAGGGACCGGGCAGCGCGTGTCCTGCCACAGCGAGGACAGCGGCCCAAGGGACCGGGCAGCGCAGGGCCGGCCCGGGCGAGGAGCGCGGTGCTCCGGTGCCTCCAGGAGCCCTGACGGATTCCCTGCAGGGTCAGGGTCCCCAGAAGAACAAGGCAGCAGGGGAAGCAGGGGCAGCTCAAGGTTAAGGAGCCGAATATTTCCTTTGGGGACCCGGGATCTCATCCACGCGCTGCTGCGAATCTCCCAGAACTACCGTTCGAGTCACTTATACCAACACTTGTCAGAACCAGCCACTAATAGCGTGTTCCGCCTGCTCTGAGTGCCCAGGTGGAGGCTGAGGGCTGGTAAACAGGAGCTCAGTGCTCACAGCTACACTGCAAGGGGCTAAAAAAGGCAAAGTTCTTGGGAAAGAAAAAGCAATTGTTGGGCTCTAAACTGGCGGCACAGAGCAGAGGCTTTTGACAATTCTGGCTTTATCTTCTTTGCCTCAGTTTCCCTCCTTTAGAAAGAAATAATACTGGCTGAGAGACCAGAGCTACAACGCTTGGAACGACGACACGCAGTGTGACTCTGGTGTGCCCTGGAGAAACACAACCCCTGCACACGCGGCTCCAGGCTCAGTGTAACCCCTGCACACGCGGCTCCAGGCTCAGTGCAACCCCTGCACACACGGCTCCAGGCTCAGTGCAACCCCTGCACAGGCGGCTCCAGGCTCAGTGCAACCCCTGCACACGCGGCTCCAGGCTCAGTGCAACCCCTGCACACGCGGCTCCAGGCTCAGTGCAACCCCTGCACACACAGCTCCAGGCTCAGTGCAACCCCTGCACACACAGCTCCAGGCTCAGTGCAACCCCTGCACGCACAGCTCCAGCCTAGTGTAACCCCTGCACACACAGCTCCAGGCTCAGTGTAACCCCTGCACACGCGGCTCCAGGCTCACTGTAACCCCTGGACACACAGCTCCAGGCTCAGTGTAACCCCTGCACACACGGCTCCAGGCTCAGTGCAACCCCTGCACACGCGGCTCCAGGCTCAGTGCAACCCCTGCACGCACAGCTCCAGGCTCAGTGCAACCCCTGCACACACAGCTCCAGGCTCAGTGTAACCCCTGCACACACGGCTCCAGGCTCAGTGCAACCCCTGCACACGCGGCTCCAGGCTCAGTGCAACCCCTGCACACACAGCTCCAGGCTCAGTGCAACCCCTGCACACACGGCTCCAGGCTCAGTGCAACCCCTGCACACACGGCTCCAGGCTCAGTGCAACCCCTGCACACACAGCTCCAGGCTCAGTGCAACCCCTGCACACACAGCTCCAGGCTCAGTGTATCCCCTGCACACGCGGCTCCAGGCTCAGTGTAACCCCTGCACACGCGGCTCCAGGCTCAGTGCAACCCCTGCACACACAGCTCCAGGCTCAGTGTAACCCCTGCACACACGGCTTCCAGGCTCAGTGTAACCCCTGCACGCACAGCTCCAGGCTCAGTGCAACCCCTGCACACACAGCTCCAGGCTCAGTGTAACTCCTGCACACGCGGCTCCAGGCTCAGTGCAACCCCTGCACACGCGGCTCCAGGCTCAGTGCAACCCCTGCACACGCGGCTCCAGGCTCAGTCGGATCTGTCCTCCTACCTCAGGCAGCCAGATAAACATTTCTAGGATGTCACCACATGAATGTTACAGGGAATTTGTAATATTTATAATATACATACGAATTTGCAGTATTTTATACATGATTCATGATGCAAAGTATTAATTACAGATAAATTTTACTAAATCCCTGATCTCGGCTTCATCTCCAGACTGCAAACAACCCTGAACGTATGATTGGGAAGGACGAAGGTCCCAGGCTGACAAGCGCAGACGGACCCTCACTGTCCCTACAGCTCTGGCGTCCCCACGTCCCAAGGGCCCTGAGCAGGGACCCCTGGGGCAGCACGTCCAGAGGGGGAAGGAGCGTGTCCACCCGGGCGACACCATTGCACAGCCCTGGAACAGCACTGCACAGCCCTGGGACACTGCACAGCCCTGGAACAGCACTGCACAGCCCTGGGACACTGCACAGCCCTGGAACAGCACTGCACAGCCCTGGGACACTGCACAGCCCTGGAACAGCACTGCACAGCCCTGGGACACTGCACAGCCCTGGAACACCACTGCACAGCCCTGGGACAGCACTGCACAGCCCGGGGACACTGCACAGCCCTGGGACACCACTGCACAGCCCTGGGACACTGCACAGCCCTGGGACAGCACTGCACAGCCCTGGGACACTGCACAGCCCTGGAACAGCACTGCACAGCCCTGGGACACTGCACAGCCCTGGAACAGCACTGCACAGCCCTGGGACACTGCACAGCCCTGGAACACCACTGCACAGCCCTGGGACAGCACTGCACAGCCCGGGGACACTGCACAGCCCTGGGACACCACTGCACAGCCCTGGGACACTGCACAGCCCTGGGACAGCACTGCACAGCCCTGGGACAGCACTGCACAGCCCTGGAACACTGCACAGCCCTGGAACACTGCACAGCCCTGGGACACCACTGCAGAGCCCTGGAACACTGCACAGCCCTAGGACACCACTGCACAGCCCTGGGACAGCACTGCACAGCCCTGGAACAGCACTGCACAGCCCTAGGACAGCACTGCACAGCCCTGGGACAGCACTGCACAGCCCTAGGACACCACTGCACAGCCCTAGGACACCACTGCACAGCCCTGGGACAGCACTGCACAGCCCTGGAACAGCACTGCACAGCCCTAGGACAGCACTGCACAGCCCTGGGACAGCACTGCACAGCCCTAGGACACCACTGCACAGCCCTAGGACACCACTGCACAGCCCTGGGACAGCACTGCACAGCCCTGGAACAGCACTGCACAGCCCTAGGACAGCACTGCACAGCCCTGGAACAGCACTGCACAGCCCTGGGACACTGCACAGCCCTGGAACACCACTGAACAGCCCTGGGACACCACTGTATAGCCCTGGGACACTGTATGAGACATGGGACACTGTGCCAGGCATGGGACACTGCAGCAGATACGTGGCACTGCACAGCCCCGGTCCCCCTGGCGGCAAAGCCAGCGCTGGGCGGGCAGCGCTGGACCGGCTGCTCTGGCTCGTTCGCTGCCGCCCCGCGCTCGGGCACCAAACAAGAACGGTGCGCCGGGACTCCTGCCCAGAGCGCGAGAAACCGAAAGGACGGGAGGTGGCCGCGGGTTTTCTGAGCAGGTCCCACGCGCCACGCGGGGAACGGAGCGGGCGCAGGGCTACGGGCAGGCCCTGGGGACAGCGAGCTCGTGTTGGGGACACCCTGTGCAGCCAGCAGAGCGTGTGAGCACACGTGGAACGCTCCCGCTGTCCCTGGACACGGCGGGGCGAGCCGTGCTGCTCCTGCACCGCGGGCTGCGTGCGGGGTGGACGCAGCTGCTTGGGGAGAGCTGAGCACCCCAGCGCTCCGCACGGTGCATTAACGACCCTGCTCTGCCCTGACGGCCCACGCTGTGCAGCCACGGAGGGGCAGGAGGTGCTGCCACCAGCCTCCCGCCTGCGTGACCTGCGCCACCCTGCTCTCTGCTGCCTCTTCTTCCCTCAATGTCATTGTCCCCCACGGCGAGCAGCGGTATGCCAGGGAAACAGGTTTTCCCTTTTCTTTGTTAATTCTTCCCTCATTACATTTGAAATTCCACAATCAGTGTGCACTGTAATTGTCGAATTTGATGCTAATGATTAATGAATTAAACATGGATCCATCAATTAGTCCTCGGAGAATAATTCTGCATAAAGCAGCGGATAATGTAATTACAGTAACAAAGATAATGAGATGTTAACATCGACGGAGCCCGACGTGACATGATCACAGCAGGCTCAGCAGCCCTGGCCTGGGGGAGCCAATCCCTCCCTCTGCAGAGGCAGAGCGGGGGGGCACGGGCACGGGCTGGGGGCGGGCCCCAACCCCCGCGCCCCCCAGCCAGCAGCCCGGCCGGCAATGGCGACGGTGACTGCAATGGTGATAGCAACGGTGAGGGCAGCGGTGAGGTGATGGCAATGGCGATGGCGATGGCAGTGGCGATGGCGAGGCAACAGCAATGGCCATGGTGATGGGCTCCCCTTCCTCCAGCCTGTGCAAATGTGTCCCCAGGCTCCCTGCTCTGGCAGTGACACCGGAGCTGCTGCCGGGTGTCAGCAGGAACACGGCAAAACGCGGCAGCTGCTGGAACCCGGCCCCACCTCCAGCGGCTCGGCTCCCCGGCGCTGTGCGGAGCGGCCGAGACACGCACAGGCTCCCGTCACCGTCCTGGCACAGTGGCCGGGGACAGGCGGCACCGGGGGCACAGCGAGCGCTGGCACCGCGGATCCACGGCAGCACCCACGGCTCAGAGGGACGGCTGCAGGCAAACCCGTGTCAGCCGGGACAGCGCAGCCCCGCAGCGCCGCCCACCATGCACACTGCAGCGCGCCCCCTCGGCTGCAGCAGCGACCTGCAGTAGTGACCCTGCAGCAGCAACCTGCAGGAGAAATCCTGCAGCAGCAACCCTGCAGCAGCAACCTGCAGCAGCAACCTGCAGCAGACAAACCTGCAGCAGACAAACCTGCAGCAGACAAACCTGCAGCAGCAGCAGCAACAGCTGCAGGAGGAGGAGGAGGAGGAGGAGGAGGAGGAAGGGGCTCATCCGCAGCCTGCCCAGACACGTCAGACCCTGCGGCCTGTTCCTCAGGGCGCAGGCGGCCGAGCAGCATCAGCCCTTCCAGCCCTGCCCGCGCCGGGGACTCCAGGGCCTGAGCTCCCGCACAGAGACCACACTGGGTCCTCCTCAGTGCTGGTGACACTGGTGACACCTTTGCCGTCCCGCAGTGTGTGGCAGCAAACCCCATGGGAGGCTGGTGGTCCCGGCGGGCTGGAGAGCCCCACGGCGGGCTGGAGAGCCCCACGGCGAGCCCCGCCGAAGGGCAGAGCTTTCTCCTTTCAACTCCCAACACACGCTCTGGCTGTGCCATGTTTTGTTGCTCCGGTCCCATCTCCAGGACACCCAGCGCAGCGCCCGGGCCACGCTGGCCAGGACTCCTCAGCCCGGCCTGCGGCACCAGCTCCGCGTCCCCACGGCCGCGCTGCTGCTGCTCCAGGGGTCCAGCCCGCCGCCGTGCCGCTGCTCGCAACCACCAGCTCAGCAGCTCTGCCCACGGCTCCTCACGCTTCGGCTTCTCCTTTGAAGGTTCTCCCGGGTTCAGCCGCGTGGTTTTACACTGCCCGGCTGCAACGCAGTGCCAAGGGACGGGCTCGCGGCTCCGTGTGCCCTGTACGAGTGCATGAAGCGCGTGCGCGGGCAGCACACACCGCGGCTTCGAGCAGTGTCCTCCATGCCCCTTCCCCTGCGCCCACTGCTTTGGAGCAAGTCCCTGCAAACCTCGGCAAAGCGAGAGCTCAGGCTGCGGCTGTGCCGAGACCCGCGTCGCACTGACTGACACGGGCTCTGTTTGGCTGGTGCTGCCATCTTCCCTTCCCCACTGAAACATTCCTTTTCATCGAGTCTGCACTTTCAATAACAGCTGCTGCCCTCGTTCTCCACGCCAGAAACACACACGGGATGAGACACAGATGCAGTGAAGAAACAGAAAGGGTGAGCTTGCTGAACTGCATCTGGGATCCCTGAAGAAGGGAAAGAGCAGCGGCGCTCCAGCAGCAAGAGGACCCGCAGGACGGGCAGGGGACGCTGGAACCAGCACCGCCACACGTGCAGCAGCACGGGCTGCCGGCCGCAGCTCCCAGCCGGTTCATACCCACAGCACGGCGCGCCGGGCCCCGGCAGCGAGAGCCACACGGCCCTCTGGCCCCTCCGAACCAGCCGCCGTGCAGGCTGGTGGCACCAGGGACGCTGCCAGGTGTCCCCGTCACCCCGTGATGCCCCGTGCCCAGCAGGGACGCTGCCTGGTGTCCCCATCACTCCCTGATGCCCCGTGCCCAGCAGGGACGCTGCCAGGTGTCCCCATCACCCCCTGATGCCCCGTGCCCAGCAGGGACGCTGCCTGGTGTCCCCATCACCCCGCAATGCCCCGTGCCCAGCAGGGACGCTGCCTGGTGTCCCCATCACCCCGCAATGCCCCGTGCCCAGCAGGCACGCTGCCTGGTGTCCCCATCACCCCGCAATGCCCCGTGCCCAGCAGGGACGCTGCCTGGTGTCCCCATCACCCCGCAATGCCCCGTGCCCAGCGCTCCCCGGGGATGCTGCCGGGTGTCCCCATCACACTGTGATGCCCCATGCCGAGCAGGGACACTGCTGGGTGTCCCCATCACCCCACAATGCCCCGTGCCCAGCGCTCACGGGACAGGACAGCCTGGTTTGGGGGATGGGACAGGACAGGACAGGACAGGACAGAACAGGACAGGACAGGATGGGACAGGACAGGACAGGACAGCCCGGGCTGGGGGACACGACAGGACAGGACGGGACAGGACGGGACAGGACAGGACAGGACGGGACAGGACGGGACAGGACGGGACAGGACAGCCCGGGCTGGGGGACAGTACAGGACAGGACGGGACAGGATGGGACAGGACAGCCCGGGCTGGGGGACAGGACAGGACAGGACGGGACAGGACGGGACAGTACAGGACAGGACGGGACAGGACGGGACAGGACGGGACAGGACAGGACAGGACAGCCCGGGCTGGGGGACAGGACAGGACAGGACGGGACAGGACGGGACAGGACAGCCCGGGCTGGGGGACAGGACAGGACAGGACGGGACAGGACGGGACAGTACAGGACAGGACGGGACAGGACGGGACAGGACGGGACAGGACAGGACAGCCCGGGCTGGGGGACAGGACAGGACAGGACGGGACAGGACGGGACAGGACAGGACAGGACAGCCCGGGCTGGGGGACAGGACAGGACAGGACGGGACAGGACGGGACAGTACAGGACAGGACGGGACAGGACGGGACAGGACGGGACAGGACAGGACAGGACAGCCCGGGCTGGGGGACAGGACAGGACAGGATGGGACAGGACGGGACAGGACAGGACAGGACGGGACAGGACGGGACAGGACAGGACAGGACAGCCCGGGCTGGGGGACAGGACAGGACAGGATGGGACAGGACGGGACAGTACAGGACAGGATGGGACAGGACGGGACAGGACGGGACAGCACGGGACAGGACAGCCCGGGCTGGGTGACGGGGTTTGAGCCGGCAGGACAGGGATGGCAGCGAGTCCCCTGCAGGCCCGGTCTCCGCCAGGTGCGGCTGTCATGACGACACCTCCCGAGCGCCCACAGCCCCATGTGCCCCTTGGCCCCTCCAGCCCCCCAGGGACACGGGGACAGAGCAGCCGGCGGTGCCGGGCACGGGCAGAGCTGGGCAGGACAGGGCCGTGGCCGGGCTCGCTCTGCTGAACCCAGCGGCACCGCAACGCGGGCGTCCCCGGCCCTCGGCTGCATCTGGAAGGCTCCACCGGAGGGTCCCTCCCGCACGGACACCAGGCGGTGCCCGTTCCACGGAGGCCTGCGGACCCCGCCAGGAACCGGCGCCGCTCCAGGTTCCCTCCACACACCTCAGGGCACGAGCGGTGCCAGCGCTTCCCGCTCTGCTTCGACCAGTCACCTCGGTGCAACGCACCTGAGCACGCTCCGGCCTCCCTCTGCCTCTGCAAGGAAGACGTCACCGTAGAACGTTCACCAAGCCGTGCTAAAATATCCGACCTCTCACTGCAAATTCAGAAAGGAATTTTTACACACACTGAAAGCCCGTAATGCCGTCTGAGGGTCCATGGGCAGGAGCGCTTCATGTCCGCACACCTGCCCAGCTCCAAGCTGGGGTTCGCCACGCACAGGACCACCCGCTCCAGCACTGAGCAACTGATTCCGCACCGAGGAACTGGTGCCTTCGCTACACAAAGCACTTCTTGGACTGTTTTTGTATTAAGAGTAACACTTTAAAAATTGTAAGAGGCATTTACTCTCTTTAAATCTATATCCGTGTACTGCTGAAGCCTTTACCATATTCTCAGCCTTCACGCACATCAGACACAATATGTTCTCCTCCAAGCGACAAGATGCTTTATTCCGGTGAGTTCCTGCTCCCACACGAGTGGATCTCCAGGAACCCAGTGGAACAGCCTCCGCCCCGCGGGCGGCTCCGACCAGGCTGCTCCCTGTCCCTGTCCCGACCAGTGCTCGCTGTCCTTGTCCCGACCAGGCTGCTCCCTGTCCCTGTCCCTGTCCCTGTCCCGACCAGGCTGCTCCCTGTCCCAACCAGTGCTCGCTGTCCTTGTCCCGACCAGGCTGCTCCCTGTCCCTGTCCCTGTCCCGACCAGGCTGCTCCCTGTCCCCGTCCCGACCAGTGCTCCCTGTCCCTGTCCCGACCAGGCTGCTCCCTGTCCCTGTCCCCGTCCCGACCAGTGCTCCCTGTCCCCGTGCTGACCAGGCTGCTCCCTGTCCCTGTCCCCGTCCTGACCAGAGCTCGCTGTCCCCGTGCTGACCAGGCTGCTCCCTGTCCCTGTCCCCGTCCCGACCAGAGCTCGCTGTCCCCGTGCTGACCAGGCTGCTCCCTGTCCCGACCGAGGCTGCTCAGCCCATGGCTTGTGATCACGACTGCAGAAGGTGGAGTGTGTGTGTCAGACCCTGACCAGTGCCAGCCCAGTGCCCACTGGACCCCGGCCAGTGCCAGCCCCGGTGCTGCTGCAGCGCGGGACGCTCGGCCTGCAGCACCGGCCTGGCCACCACCAGCCCCAGGGAGGTCCCTGTGGGACCCACACACAGGCAACGCCATCCTTGGGCCTCAGCTCCCATGGCACAACCAAGCTTTTGCCTACACGGTAACTCTCGCCCAGCCCACATGCCACCGGCGATGCTCAGAGTCCTTGCCCAGAGCCAGACCCGCGCCAGGAACACACCAGGGCTCGGCGCCCGGCGTGGTGGAACCGCAACATCGCAGGATGAAGTGGTCCAGTGTTCTGCAACAGGCCAACAAAGACACCAGGGGACAAGGTGGTGGCAGGAAAGTGCCAGGGACTTCTGAGCAGGGCCTGTGACAGGACAAGGGTGATGGTTTAAACTAAAGGAGGGAGATTCAGGCCGGACATGAGGAAGGAATTGTTGCCCTGAGGGTGGTGAGAGCCTGGCCCAGGTACCCAGAGAGGTGGTAGATGAACCATCCCTGAGACATCCCAGGCCAGGCTGGACGGGGCTCTGAGCACCCTGAGCTGGTGCAGATGTCCCTGTCATGGCAGGGGGGGCACTGGGGGGCTGGGAAGGTCCCTCCAACGCAAACCAGCTGTGACTCCAGGCTCAGGGCTGCCCAGGGGCAGGGACAGCGGGCGGGGGACACGGTGACACCTGCGCTTCAGCATCTCTGAGGTTGAAGGGCTGGATTTAGGGCTCAGCCACAGATGTTGTACTGATGCTGGCGATTTGCATTTAGACACCTCTAAAACTGCTAAGAGAAGCTACACTTGATCTCAGCCGCTCTTCTGTCTCTGGACAGGCTCTCAACAAGTGACATTTCATACAAGAATAACTGTTGGGAGGACATTACAGTTCGAAGGTGAAGAAAACTCTCACAGAAAAGCAGGACCACTGTGCCAGGAGCTCTCGGCAGCCCGGGAGGAGGGTCGGTGCTGCAGAGCTCTCAGTCACCAGCTTCCAAAACCTCGAGCAAACCCCAATATATTTTCCAGGAGACAAAAAAAAAGTTGTTAACTGGGGACAAAAGTTGTGCTTGCAGGCAATCTTTGCACCCGATCGCTGAAATTTACAGCTCTTGGAAAAGAATTTTTCATCTTGCTAAAAAGAAGGCAGACCACAGCGCGGCCGAGGCCACAGGGACCTGGGGACGGCGCTGGCCAAGCCCTGAGCCAGCTGCCCCCGAGCCAGCTACCCCAGAGCCAGCTGCCCCAGAGCCAGCTACCCCAGAGCCAGCTGCCCCACAGCCAGCTACCCCAGAGCCAGCTGCCCCCCAGCCAGCTAACCCAGAGCCAGCTACCCCAGAGCCAGCTACCCCAGAGCCAGCTGCCCCAGAGCCAGCTACCCCAGAGCCAGCTACCCCAGAGCCAGCTGCCCCAGAGCCAGCTACCCCAGAGCCAGCTGCCCCCGAGCCAGCTGCCCCAGAGCCAGCTACCCCTGAGCCAGCTACCCCAGAGCCAGCTGCCCCCGAGCCAGCTGCCCCAGAGCCAGCTACCCCTGAGCCAGCTACCCCAGAGCCAGCTGCCCCCGAGCCAGCTACCCCAGAGCCAGCTACCCCAGAGCCAGCTGCCCCAGAGCCAGCTGCCCCCCAGCCAGCCACCCCAGAGCCAGCTGCCCCAGAGCCAGCTGCCCCAGAGCCAGTCACCCCAGAGCCAGCTACCCTAGAGCCAACTAACCCAGAGCCAGCTACCCCAGAGCCAGTCACCCCAGAGCCAGCTACCCCAGAGCCAGCTGCCCCAGAGCCAGCTGCCCCAGAGCCAGTCACCCCAGAGCCAGCTGCCCCAGAGCCAGCTACCCCAGAGCCAGCTGCCCCAGAGCCAGTCACCCCAGAGCCAGCTGCCCCAGAGCCAGCTGCCCCAGAGCCAGTCACCCCAGAGCCAGCCACCCCAGAGCCAGCTGCCCCAGAGCCAGCTACCCTAGAGCCAGCTAACCCAGAGCCAGCTACCCCAGAGCCAGTCATCCCAGAGCCAGCCACCCCAGAGCCAGCTGCCCCAGAGCCAGCTACCCTAGAGCCAGCTAACCCAGAGCCAGCTACCCCAGAGCCAGTCATCCCAGAGCCAGCTGACCCCGAGCCAGCTACCCCAGAGCCAGCCACCCCAGAGCCAGCTGCCCCAGAGCCAGCTGCCCCCGAGCCAGCCACCCCAGAGCCAGCTGCCCCCCAGCCAGCTGCCCCAGAGCCAGCTACCCCAGAGCCAGCCACCCCAGAGCCAGCCACCCCAGAGCCAGCTGCCCCAGAGCCAGCTACCCCAGAGCCAGTCACCCCAGAGCCAGCTACCCCAGAGCCAGTCACCCCAGAGCCAGTCACCCCAGAGCCAGCTGCCCCAGAGCCAGCTACCCCAGAGCCAGCTACCCCAGAGCCAGTCACCCCAGAGCCAGTCACCCCAGAGCCAGCTACCCCAGAGCCAGCTACCCCATGAGCCAGTCACCCCAGAGCCAGCTACCCCAGAGCCAGCTGCCCCCCAGCCAGCCACCCCAGAGCCAGCTGCCCCCCAGCCAGCTGCCCCAGAGCCAGCCACCCCAGAGCCAGCTGCCCCCGAGCCAGCTACCCCAGAGCCAGCCACCCCAGAGCCAGTCACCCCAGAGCCAGCTGCCCCAGAGCCAGCTACCCCAGAGCCAGTCACCCCAGAGCCAGTCACCCCAGAGCCAGCTACCCCAGAGCCAGCTACCCCAGAGCCAGTCACCCCAGAGCCAGCTGCCCCAGAGCCAGCTGCCCCAGAGCCAGCTACCCCAGAGCCAGCTGCCCCAGAGCCAGCTGCCCCCGAGCCAGCTGCCCCAGAGCCAGCTGCCCCAGAGCCAGCTGCCCCAGAGCCAGCCACCCCAGAGCCAGCTGCCCCCGAGCCAGCTACCCCAGAGCCAGCCACCCCAGAGCCAGTCACCCCAGAGCCAGCTGCCCCAGAGCCAGCTACCCCAGAGCCAGTCACCCCAGAGCCAGTCACCCCAGAGCCAGCTACCCCAGAGCCAGCTACCCCAGAGCCAGTCACCCCAGAGCCAGCTGCCCCAGAGCCAGCTGCCCCAGAGCCAGCTACCCCAGAGCCAGCTGCCCCAGAGCCAGCTGCCCCCGAGCCAGCTGCCCCAGAGCCAGCTACCCCAGAGCCAGCTGCCCCAGAGCCAGCTGCCCCCGAGCCAGCTGCCCCAGAGCCAGCTACCCCAGAGCCAGCTAACCCAGAGCCAGTCACCCCAGAGCCAGTCACCCCAGAGCCAGCTGCCCCAGAGCCAGCTGCCCCAGAGCCAGCTACCCCAGAGCCAGTCACCCCAGAGCCAGTCACCCCAGAGCCAGCTACCCCAGAGCCAGCTACCCCAGAGCCAGTCACCCCAGAGCCAGCTGCCCCAGAGCCAGCTGCCCCAGAGCCAGCTACCCCAGAGCCAGCTGCCCCAGAGCCAGCTGCCCCAGAGCCAGTCACCCCAGAGCCAGCTGCCCCAGAGCCAGTCACCCCAGAGCCAGCTGCCCCAGAGCCAGTCACCCCAGAGCCAGCTGCCCCAGAGCCAGCTACCCCAGAGCCAGTCACCCCAGAGCCAGTCACCCCAGAGCCAGCTACCCCAGAGCCAGCTACCCCAGAGCCAGTCACCCCAGAGCCAGCTGCCCCAGAGCCAGCTGCCCCAGAGCCAGCTACCCCAGAGCCAGCTGCCCCAGAGCCAGCTGCCCCAGAGCCAGCTACCCCAGAGGCAGCTGCCCCAGAGCCAGCTGCCCCAGAGCCAGTCACCCCAGAGCCAGCTGCCCCAGAGCCAGCTACCCCAGAGCCAGCTGCCCCAGAGCCAGCTGCCCCAGAGCCAGCTACCCCAGAGCCAGCTGCCCCAGAGCCAGCTGCCCCAGAGCCAGCTACCCCAGAGCCAGCTGCCCCGGCGCGTCTGCAGGGACATGGGCCGCAAGGGCTCACGTCTCCAGAGATGATCCCCGACAGCCTTGGGTGGGCAAAGGCAGCCGCAAAGCCTGACGGCGTTCCGTGCCTCCGAAAACGGGGTTTACAACAGGAACGTGTGCAACTTCAACCAAAACCAACTCTGACTACAGTGATGTCGCCTTCTATGGTGCTTTAAATACTGGGTACAATCATCCGCTGAACTCACAGTCCCACAGGTTTCTCAAATAAAAGCTCCTTCCTCATTCTTACTTTATTTGGCTCCAGGCTGCGCTGCCTGCGCCGACTGTGGGGGTTATTTTGAGCCACCACCTGAGTGCTGTGTATGTGTATTTCACCCACATACGGGGCAGTGCGAGACATTTTACGTTGCTTTTCCTTCCCCCCTCCCTTTCATCCACCCTCCTTCCTCACCCCATACGGACCATGTGTGTGCTGGACACCCGTGAGCACACCCGCTCACCTCGCTGAGCTCAGTCACATAGACACCCTGTGCACACAGCTCGACCCACTGACACCCTGTGCACACAGCTCGACCCACAGACACCCTGTGCACACAGCTCGACCCACTGACACCCTGTGCACACAGCTCGACCCACTGACACCCTGTGCACACAGCTCGACCCACAGACACGCTGTGCACACAGCTCGACCCACTGACACCCTGTGCACACAGCTCGACCCACAGACACCCTGTGCACACAGCTCGACCCACAGACACGCTGTGCACACAGCTCGACCCACTGACACCCTGTGCACACAGCTCGACCCACAGACACCCTGTGCACACAGCTCGACCCACAGACACCCTGTGCACACAGCTCGACCCACTGACACGCTGTGCACACAGCTCGACCCACAGACACGCTGTGCACACAGCTCGACCCACAGACACCCTGTGCACACAGCTCGACCCACTGACACACTGTGCACACAGCTCGACCCACAGACACGCTGTGCACACAGCTCGACCCACTGACACCCTCCGCACAGCCCAGGCGGTTCGGCCCAGACCCTCCTGCTGCAACACGGGACATTGTTCCGGTCTCCAGCGCCCGTGTCCGCTGCAGATTAACCGGTGCGCCGGCAGAGCTGCAGGTCTGAGGCGCTCCCTTCCCTCCAGCTGCCCGAGCGTGTACGAGATGAGAGGTGCCCAGCGCAGCCGTGACAGCCCCATCCCCAGCGCCAACGGCAGCCAAACGCAGAAGTTCTGCTGATGGGAGACGGGGCAGATCCGTTACTGACCGCAGAGCCAGCGCCCTGTGTCACACCGGCACACGAGCCAGTCCCCTCAGACGATCTTCATCACGTCAGCGCACTCACCGTGGCGACCGCATCGCCAGCTGTAACCAGTCCTGGAGCATCAGGGCTGAAAGAATTCCTGAGGAACGTCTTCCCATTTGTGCACCAGGAGAAGAAACCTTTCTGAGCAACGCGGACGCGCGCCCCGTGCCGAGGCAGCCGGTGTGGTGCAGCTGCTGTGCCAGCACCCAGCCCCTGCCGCGGGGCCGCAGTGAACAGCGACCCCACGGGCTCCCACAGCACGAGACACCACGTCCCCGTCCAGCCTGGTCCCCCGCACACACGCACAGCGACACGCACACAGATTAAAGCACATCTTGCAGAAAGATGACTGATCTCATTTTACAGGCTTCAAGCAGTGCTAAGGCCACCAGCTCTCCAGATAAACTATTCCAACATTTAATTGCCCTCCTCCCAGGACACTGCATCTCCTCTCCAGTTTGAATGGCTCCAGCTCCCACCCCCACGCTGCATTTCGGCTGCGCCGGCCCTACCGAGCGCCCCGCACAGCAGTGCCCGGCATGGGGTCTCCCAGCCGCCATCAGTAACCAAGGCACATCTCAACCCGCCCTGCGAGCCCGACAGGGCTGACGCGGCTGCGGAAAGCACGATACAGGGGTACGGGAGCATCTAGTTTGACACCAGCATAAGCTTTTCTGCGGTTCACCTCCGAATTCCTCCTACAGCTTCGACAACCTCCTCCAAGCAGGAGCTCAAAGTGCCCTGGAAATGCCCGTCCGAGAGGTGCCTGTGTGCACCAGAACTGTCCCCACGCCGGGGCACGCTGCGGGTGTGCCGAGCATGGCGGGACAGAGGCACAGCTGCGCGGCCTTGCTCAAAAAATACCGTAGTTGCAATCACTCATTGGCAGTTTACCTGGTCTGCAGGCTAATTGTGACTGCAGAACAGCTGTCTGGGTTCAGAAGGGCTTGTCCTTTCACACTGGACAGCCCCGAGCATGGCAAGTGAGCACGGCCCGCTCCCTGTCCCGCGTGCGCTGCCGGCCCCGCGCGGCTCCCGTGCTCACCGCCGCTGCCCCATCCCGCGAGTCCCGCGCTGCAGAGCGCTGCGAAGCGAGTGCCGACAGCGCCGGCACCGCAGGACGTGCCGGGGAGCGGGCAGGACCGCGCAGGACGAGGACGTGCTCGCGGGGTCCGCTCCCTGCAGCGCCGGCTGTGAGGACTCCTGTTGCCAGCAGCGAGGTTCCGTCCCCGCTGCGCCACACTGCAGCAGGAACCTGAGTGCGTGCTGCCCGTCCTGGCCATGGGCACCAACCCCAGGACAAGGAACAGTCATGTCGGTGCCCTGGGAAACGCGGAGGGAAAAGTCCGGCTGCACAGCTGCCCTGGGCAGGGTGAGACACGTCCCGGGCAGGAGCAGCAGTGAGCGGGCGGCACAGCCTCCAGGAGAGCCAGAGCCGGGGCCTCCAGCCTCCCCCACGCCCCCGCGAGTGTGCACGGAGCAGCAACGACAAACAGGCCCCTTGCATTACTATTTCTGCAGGAGAAAGTGAGGAGGAGAAAGGGTCCACACAACAGGAAAGAAACAGAAGAGAAGTCGGCAGGGATCGCGAGCTGTCCCCGGCTGAGATTCCACTTGTTTCAGGGAGCAGCAGCTTCCCAGGCACAGCAGCTCCACAGCCTCGGCTGTTTCCTCTCAGGGACTTCACACCACCAGCTGAAGCCCTCCTGCTCTCCCCTCTGTCCTGACACCACCCGGCATAAAGCCGCACCAGGCCCCCGGGACCCCGCAGCGCAGGGGGAGCAGGGCTGTGGAACAGCGTTCGGCCCGCTCAGCGCGGCGGGCGCTGCAGGCGCAGCGGACGGACAGACGGACAGACCGATGGCACGTGGCACCCCCGACTCACCTGTGCCCCCCGCCAGCTGCGAGCTGCTCCGCTCCTTCGCCAGCCCGTTGGCCTTGGGGCTGGCGCCGGGCGCTGCCGCCGTCGTCGCCCGGGGAAGCCGCTTGCCCGGGACCTTCACGGTGGTTCTCAGCAGGTCGATCTCCTTGCCGTGGACGTTCTGCATGTAATCCTGCAGCAGAGAGGCAGAGCGGCTCCGGTCAGCCTGCCTGGCCCACCCTCGCAGCTCCCTCCCCACAGCTCAAACCGACGGCCGCCCCGCCCCTCCCCACGCAGCTGGTTCACGGGTCGGGCAGCCCCTCGGGGGCCAGCGGGGAGCTCATCGGGCGCTGGTTCCCCCTGCCCTGCACTGCAGTCCCGAGTCAGGACAGAGGTGCGAGCCCGTGACCGTCCCTGCCGCGGCCAGCGCGGACGCACAGCCTGGGCTCGCCCCCTCGCCCCACGGCCCTGGCACCGCTCTGGACCAGGGCCGGGTCTCGCTCGCAGTGCCCAGAACCAGTCAGCTCTGAAGGGAACGACGCCGGGCTGCGGCCACGGGCAGTCAGAGGCCAGGACAAGCGTCTGTGAGAGCCCGGCTGGGATCAGAGACTGCACGGGGCAGGAGAGCACACCGGTGCCAGCAATTCTTCTTCCCTTGGCTTTCCAATCACAGCACCCAGCTGCAACAGCTAACAATGTCATACAGTGCAGTGTACGGGATACCTGGAATTCCCTCCTGGGTCACAGCTGGCATGATCTGAGCCCAAACCAACACAGCTCAGGATAACTCCCTCGTACATTCCCCTGCATTGCTTTACATCGCTCCACGCTTCCGCCATTTCTTCTGACAGACTATTGACTACACAACCAAAACCTCCACGTGCGGACTGTCCCTGCCACTCTGCCCTTTCTCCCAGCAGCACCTCATCCCCGGTGAAACGAGGCTGCCGAGCTCCGGCCTGTCCTGAGAGCTGCGGCCCCCACGCCCCCCCGGCCCCGGCCCCACCGGCCCTTCCCTGCGCTCACAGACAGACAGGGCAGCCCCGCCGAGGGGACCTGCGGGGGGATCTGTGGGGGCACAGCCCAGGACAGCGGGGACTGCGGGGGGACAGCCCTGCCGAGGGGACCTGCGGGGGGACAGCCCAGGACAGCGGGGACTGCGGGGGGACAGCCCTGCCGAGGGGATCTGCGGGGGGACAGCCCGGGGCAGCGGGGATCTGCGGGGGGATCTGCGGGGGGACAGCCCCAGCACAGGGGATCTGCAGGGGGACAGCCCGGGGTGGCGGGGACCGCGGGACGGTGCCGCGGTGCAGCCGCCCGGCCGTGCACCGGGACGCTCGGTGCAGGGGGCCGGCAGCAGCCGCCGCAGGCAGCCTCGGGCTTGCTCCAGTTCACAAGGAGGTCACCAGGCAGATTAACTCAGAGCTGGTCCCTGTCTGCTCCCGAATCCAACAAGATAAAGACACGAACGAGACCCGTTTAGGAGCAGCTCTCCTGCCAGCCCTGGCCCCAGCGGCAGCTGAACGGGGCTGTACGGCCAACGCTCCGTGGCCTCTGTGACCACCTGCCGGGCCACAAGCTCAGCAGCACCTCAGCACCGCGGGCCGGACTCCTGTGCTCCCACGGAGCCCAGCCCCACAGCAGCCCAGCGACCACAGCGCTGCCTCTGCCCTGGCCTCGGGCTGCGCCCCACGGGACACTGCGTCCCAAGGGACACTGCACCCACGGGACACTGCACCCACGGGACACTGCGTCCCAAGGGACACTGCACCCAAGTGACACTGCACCCACGGGACACTGCGTCCCAAGCGACACTGCACCCAAGTGACACTGCACCCCCGGGACACTGCGTCCCAAGGGACACTGCACCCAAGTGACACTGCACCCACGGGACACTGCGTCCCAAGGGACACTGCACCCAAGTGACACTGCACCCACGGGACACTGCACCCACGGGACACTGCGTCCCAAGGGACACTGCACCCACGGGACACTGCATCCCAAGGGACACTGCACCCAAGTGACACTGCACCCACGGGACA